>VDFB02281492.1:272446885-272821381 GCA_007258455.2 Sequoia sempervirens | reverse complement strand
AGTTTCACTAGCTTTGACAAATGAAATAGTGTGCTTACACATGGGATTTGTAAAGATTTGTAAATTTTGATTAGGATTTATAGACTAATTACCTTGATCATTCACACCTCTAATTTGAAGTTGATTATTGCCAATAAGGTCTTACACAAGACATTTAAGACACTTACAGTATTTTGTACCATCACCATTTTGTTGATGATAATGACAATAAGCATTTTTTTGAAAGCCTCTAGGAAATGGTATATTAGGGTCACGTTCTCTAATAGGAGGTAACATAAGAATGTTCTTGTCAATAAGTTGCAACATGATATTATGAAGGGTATTGGGTAAAAGAGTGAACTCTCTCTCCCATTCCTCGGAAGGAGTTGTCGTCTTGATAACAACCACTTGATTATTAGTTTGTTGACTTGTTTGAGGGGAATTTAGTTGTAAAAATACCTTATTCTATTTCTTGAAAGGTTGATAGCCATTTTGAGTTGTAGATTCATATTTTTAGTATGACTAGGGGGATTTTGTTAATAGGTGCAGGACAACTGAGAGGGGGGTGAATCAGTTTTCACAAAATTCAAAACTTAGAATTTCAACACTTATCAATTCCACAACCACACTATTATGTTATTAAGAATGAGCATGAGATACAGAAAATAGAAAGTAAATTAACACACTGAACACCAAATTTTACTTGGAAAACCCAAGGAGGGAAAACCACAGTGAGGATTAACTCACAATATAAAGTAGTTCCAGAACTGAATATATATAACGTTCACTGCCAAGGGATCACTACCTTGAAGAGGACTCATTGTCCAAATACATAAGCTCACTGCTTACAAGGGAGGCTCACTTCCTACAAAAAGGATTCACAAAACAAAATTGGGCTTCACAGCCAAAATGAACTAAAAATAGTGCACCTAACAAGTGTTGATGCAATTCCAATGATGCTCAATAGACAGACTCAACACACTTCATCATTTTTTCTCTTCTTCAACTTCTCATTCACAAATACTTCATCAATTAGACACAAAGATACACACATCAAATATTGCTCAAAACATATATATACTTATCTATCTGCAAGCATCAATTAGATTGACCTAATTAGATGCATTTCTTTGCTTACAAAAAATAGCAACCTGTTAGCTTCAAGCATTCACAAAATCTCCTAAAAAGGAAATCCAAATGTTCAACACACTACATCATGTTGGCATATGCCTAAGATAGGTCACACATATGTTTCCATAAAAAAATTAATTCACCATATCATGACTAATCCAAGAAGTTGGCCAAAAATGGACTTCATTGCAAGAAGCAAACAACAAAATAATGCCAATACATCATATGAGCACCAAAGCAAAAGAAATTTTGAACATACATGCCTTCAACAACCATAAACAATTTCCCAAAACCGCAAGCATCAACTACCAACTGTGGAGGATTGCGGACTAGAATACTGGAGGATGCAACTTGAAAACTGGTTAAGATACCATACCAAAATACTGGATCAAGCACTAACTTAGACTTACACTCACAACATGGTGACATCAATGACAACACAAAACTATAGAGATGATCATTCTTCTTCATTCTTCCAACAATCTCCCCCTTTTTCATTGATGGCAACATGTGCAAAAATATTCAAAAACTCTCCTCCAATCTCTCCCAACTTTCCAAATCTCTCCCCCTTTGAAATCAATGGCAAAGGGTGACCAAAAAGATGTAAACATGGTGACATCAAAATTGCAAAAAGATTCCAATTCTTCTAAAAACTTCCAGCCATCCAAAAAATTTCAAACATTCAACCTTTCAACAACAATTCAAATTTTCTTCATCTTGTCCAGATTCCTTTTTATCTTACTTTTCTTCTTGCCGAAACAAACAAAATAGAAAAAAATGAACATTCAGAATTTAAGTAAAAATGGCATTCTTCACCTCAAACACCTTCTTGTATCTTTCTTTGATTACTGGATATAACTTCTTCCAGTTAAATGTAGTTGAATCCATTCTCGTGCAGATGCTTTCTAATAGAGACAATAGTGTAAAAGAAGATGACCAATATGAGTACTGTCTTTCACAATCTTTTGCATCAATAAGTATTCCGGAAAGATGGTCTAATCAGACCTCAACAATCTCCTTAAGGAGCCAAAGGGTTTTCACCACATCATCTCTTTGTCTCTGTACAACAATCAACTCATCTTGCAATTCACCAATTCTCAGCCTTTGTTTCCCTTCTTTGTCTTCAAAGATATCAAAGTTCTTTCCGATGTTGTTTACCTCAGATTCAATTGCTTCAATGCTACTTCTAAAATTTTCTACCGTAGCAAGCCATAGGAGACAATATTTGTAGATATCTGATATGTCTTTGATACATTTCTTCATTTCCATGATAAGTTTAGATAACCTTTGCTTAGCTTCAATACATCTCTTTTCAACCAAGGCTTCCAACTTGCATCCTTTCGGACCTTCAAGCAACATTCTTTCTTCAACAATATCAACTAAATTTTCTGGTAAGGAATAAAAAATAATTGATACATCAGTACTGTTTTGAAGTAGATACTCTACTAGAGCATCATCAATCTTGAGTCTGTCAACTGGAGAAGTTGCATTCCATATCTCACCAATCTTCTTCATCTTTCCTTTAACCAACATAGACTGAATGTCATCTAGATTAGAGGATTCAGATCCAGGTAGAGATTCTTTTTCCTTCTCGATGATGTCTTTAGTTATAACTTTTCTTTTCTTCAATTTTGGAGGGGAATCACTAATGACAGCTTCCAATTGTCTCTTACCAAAGGATGAACCTACTTCAAACTAACTCGGTGCTGAAATACCAGAGCATAGAGTTGTTCTTAAGGATGTGAAATATGATTTGCACATACTTGCATTATCTTTCATTGATTCCAAGTATTTGTAGACTTGTTTCCCAATAGGAATACTAGATTCCCACACAACATTTTCTCTTCCCGGTAGGGAGTTCAAAAATTAAAAGACCAAGCACACAAGAAAAGATCCAAACCAAAAGGGATAACCCTCAACCACTGACATTCATCCATTCTTAGCTAAGTTTTCAAGTAATAGGCTACACAAATCAAACTGCCTATTTTCCTTAACCATCATATGTGCAATATAAACAATAATAGACAATGTCGAGTCTTCACAATTTCTGAAATATATTTTATAGGAAATTCCATATGTGACATACGTTATAGCCAATCCGCAAGAGTGTTTATCAATAGAGCTTGAGGGTCTTTGTTAATTCCAGTAATTTCCTCCACATCTTTGTATTTCATCATTTTCTTTCCAGGGAGATCCCCAATACTGCCTAAGCCAGTAATCGCTTCAATCACTTCCTTCGTGATTAGGTAGGGTTTTTCCAATACAATGCTATCATTCTTGAAACGACTCAACAAGAACAAAATAAATTCTTTATTAGAAAACCAAATAAATTCTCCCCATAAGTCCATACCTAGGGTTTTTATGCTCTGTAATTTGTTTTCGTTCAGCCCTAGTTCCATTTCCTTCAATTTTCTATGATCAATTTCTTCCAATTCAACTCCTTTCAATTTTAGTGGAATGTCACTACTCCATCCTTTGTCCATTGTTGTGCTTAACTTCCTTGAATTTTTTAATGTTCAGACAAGACTTCTTCTATTCCTTCATAGACTGGAAAATAATTCTTGAATATTCATAATAGTTTCTTCAAATTTCTTTAGAAATGCTTCAAATCACTTTGAGATCGCTCCAAGGCACTTTTGAAACTCTTCAAATGCTCAACTGATCAAGAAGGCTCACAAATTTTATCTTATACACCATTGATTTCCCTAAAACTCATTAAATGCGACAAACATCAAAAAGCTACTAAAAACATTCTTCTCAACACAAAAAACCCTAATTCATTCCGCAAATTATCATGTCAACATGTTTTCTTTTGGTTTCTTTTCCAAAACCTTTGATTATTCATTCTTCACATTTCATTCTTGTACCAGCATCTGACACACCATTCATCCAGGGGGTTTTTATAATTTTTCTGATAATGCTCCCCCTAAGACCATGCTAGGTCTAATTTCTGAATAAATCATTTGTACCAGATGAGGGCACATACACGTCAGTAGTTTTAGGTTCTTCTATTGGAAGAATGATCAGGTTATCTATTTGTTGTCATTGATGTCACCATGTTGGTAGTTTGGTCCGGTACTCTAAACCAGTGCATATGACTATCTTATCTTCTCCGGTGGATGATCTGGTATTTTTGGTTGTCCCTCTGGTATTCTACTCCGCATTTCTTCTCAGTTGAAAATTGTTGATTTTTATTTTGGGAAACTACTTATGGATGGTAAAGGCATGCACGTTTAGAATATTATGTGCTCTGGTGCTCATACGATGTTGTGGCAATCAACAAAATATTTACTTTTTGTGTTGAAGACTATTCCTGGCCAACTTGTGAAGATAATTTTGATATGATATGAAAATCTTAAGCATGATCTATTGTGTGGCCCAGGATGACATATTGTATCATGCTAATAGTCAAATTAATTTTTGAAAATATTTTGTGGAGCTGATAGTTGATATCTTTTATAATAAATTGTATCTAATTAGGCCAACCTAATTGATGCTTATGATGGTGATCAAATATATATATGCATGTATGGCGAATAGTTTATAACATATACATGGATAATATACATGGTTGAATGAATTTTAGGATGAATGTATGGAAGTTGTGCCGAAAAGGGTGTGTGTGTTTGAGCAATGAATGTGAAAGTGTGATAAGAAATGCAGCAGTTGATGAGTGAAGAATGAAGGGTGTAAATTCTGAATACTAAGGATCACCAGAACTGTATCAGCACATGATAGGTGCATCTTTCCATTTCATTTTGGGCTGTAAAGACTTACATAATTTTTGTATAATATTTTGTAGGAAATGAGCTTGCTTGTTGGACAGTGAGTCCTTTTTGTAGGCAGTGAGCCTTTGTACTTGGACAGTGAGTCCTTTTGGTAGTGAGCCTCTTTTTAAATACTATATAGTGTGAGTTAACCCTCACCGTGGTTTTTCCCTTATTGGGTTTTCCACATAAAAACCTGGTGTTCATTGTGTTGATTTACTTTTTGTTATTTATGTTTCATGCTCATATTTAATAACAGAATTGTGTGGTTGAAGAATTGATGAGTGATAAAGTTTTTAAGTTTGAATTTGTGTGACAATTGATTCACCCCCCCTCTCAGTTGTCCCACACCTGTTTAACAATTGGTATTAGAGCGTGTGGTTCCTTGGTGAAGAGCTTAACTACTTGAGGATGATCTTGAAGGTTGATTAGATGGATGATAAAGGAGAGCCTCAGACTACTCTTGAAGATCTTGATAAAATAGAAAGAGAAAAAATAGATCTGAAAGAGAATCTTGTTGAAACAAATGAATGTGTTCGGATGTTGAAGGAATAGTTGAAGAAATTTAAGGAAAGACACAGAGAAGTAAGTGAACAACTAAAACAAGAGATAATTGGACTGAAGGTGTCAGTAGAAGAGAAGAAGAGGATTGAAGAATGTCTGAATACATTGGTACAAAATAAAGTTGATGAATGCACTAGACTTGAATAGGAAGTGGGGAATCTGATGATTGAACTGGAGAAGGAAAATATTTGTGAGAACAATTTTAGATCTAGCTCCAGTAAACTTGAAGAATTTCTTGCAGAACAAAAACCATGTAAAGATAAAGGTGGCTTAGGAGTTGATAACGGTGAAAGTTCTAAAGATGTGAAGAAGAATCAAGGAAAAAGGAAGTAGAGAAATAATTTTGCAAGAAGACAGCCTGTGAGATAGCCTAATGCGCAGAGGTATCCCCCTTTTGATGGTGTTTGCTTTTCTTGCAACAAATATTGTCATAGAGAACTGAATGCAGGAGCAGGATGAACTGGTTTCTGGTTCTCTTTTCAAAAAAAAATTTGAACATGGGAAATTTGGACACAAGGCTACAGAATGTATATCTCAAGTAAGGATGGTCAGTAGGATGATGATGAACAGGTTTCATAAAGGTAGGATGAATCGACCATTTAATGGATACTTCTATGTCTGTAAACAATTTTGGCCACAGGGAAAATTAGTGTAGGTCGAGAGGTATTGGAGGTCAGACTAATCAGAAAGGTGTTGTCTACTATAACTATAATAAGGTATGGAAGAAGAAAGAAGAAGAAGAAAAATCAGAGACTCCTAATGTGTTTGTACCCTCATTCGGTACAAATGAATTATTTGAAATTTAGACCTAGCATGGTCTTAGGGGGAACATTATTAGAAGATCATAAAAAATCCCTAGAAGAATGGCGTATCAGAGGATGGCACGAGGATGGAATGTGAAGAAAGATTATTCAGAGGTTTTGGAAAAGGAACCAGAGAAAAAAGTGTTGGCATAAGGATTTACATATTGAATTAGGTTTTTCTATGCTAAATGAAGTTTAGCAGCTTTTTGTGTTTGTCGCATTTAATACGCTTGGGGGAAGCTTGATAGAGGATAAGTAAAATTTTGTGATGTTTTTTGGTTAATTGTGCATCTGAAGTCTTTGAAACGTGCTCTAAAGAAATCTTGAGGCATGCTTGAAGTCTTTCAGAAGGGAATTTGAAGTTTGATTTAGGTAATCTGGAACCCTTTCTCTTTGATTGCAAAAGAAAAGAAGAAGATCGAAAAGGGGTTTCATTGAATTTTAAGAGAAGCATAGCAATGGATAGTGGTTTGTGTAGTGTTACCTCTCTGAAGCTAAAAAGGGTCGAAGTAGAAGAATACGTTCATAGGAAAATGAAAGGAATTGAACTAGGGTTGAGTGAAGTCGAATTCTAGAATATAAAAACCCTAGGGATGGATTTATGGAGTGAATTTCCATGGATTACAGATAAAGAGGTTATTTTGTTCTTGTTGAATTGTGTCAAGGATGGAAGCATTGTTTTGGACAAACCCTATTTGATCTCGAAGGAAGCTATCAAAGAAATCACTGGTTTATGTAATGTTGGAGAACTCCTTGGAAAGAAATCTGTGAAGTATAAAGATGTGGAGGATTTGAATAGAATCAGTAGAGATCTTAGAGCATTGTTGATTGATACACTTGTTGAATCGACCATTAGGTATGTTGCATATGGTATCTCATACAAAATTTATTTTAGAAATCGTGAAAGCTCAACTTCGACTATCATCGTACATATTGCCCACATGATGGTTAAGGAGAACAAACAATTTGATTTATGTAGCTTGCTACTTGAGAATTTGCTTGAAAACATTTGAATTTCATTAGTCAAGAATTATCCCCTTCCTTTCGGATCTTTGCTGGTTTTTTGGTGTTTTACTTTCTAAATTCTCTACCCAGAAAAGATAATGTGATGTGGGAATCTGGTATCCCTATTGGAAAACAAATTTATAGGTATCTAGAGTTTCTGGAAGATAATGAAAATATGTGCAGATCATATTTATCATCTTTGTGAGCAAACCCTTGCTCTAGTATATCTACATCTAGTCGATTTGAAGTGGGTTCTTCCTCCGAAAAAAGAGAAATGGAGGTTGCTATCAGTAATTCCCCTCCAGAATCGAAAAGGAGAAAAGAGATAACTGAAGACATCATTGATATTTCAGATGAGAAGGAGAAAGAGTCTCAAATTGGAGTTGATTCCCCTGATCCTAATGACATCCAATCTCTGATAGTTGAAGGAAAAATGAAGAATATTTGTGAACTATGGAGTGTTGCCTCGCCTATTGACAAACTGAAAATTGATGATGCTCTAGTAAATTATCTACTTTGGAAAGGAATTGAAGTATCTACTATTTTTTATTTCTTGCCAGAAAATCTGACTTAGTTTGTTGAAGAAAGGATGTTGTTTGAAGGTCAGGAAGGACATAAGATGGGAATCTTGGTTGAAAGGAGATGTAAAAAGGCTATGCAGAGATTGTCTGGATTGATTGTGGAAACAAAGAAGTGTGTTAAAGAAATTTCAGATGTTTACAAGTATTGTCTTCAGTGGCCTACAACTATAGATAATTTTAGAAGTAGAATTGAAGCGATTGAAGCAGAGGTGGACAAAATTGGAAAGAATTTTGATATATTTGAAGATAAAGAAGGGAATCAAAGGATAATATAGTTGGTGAACTATAGGCTGAAATAATCATTACACAAAGATAGAGAGATGATGTGACAAAGACCTTCTGGCTCCTTAAAGAAATTGTTGAAGTCCGGTTAGAACATCTTTTTGGAATTCTTATTGATGTTGAAGATGTTGAGAAACAATGTTTTGTTGAAGATTGGTTACCCTCTTTTACTCTATTGGGATTGTTGGAAAGTACATGGACAAAGATGGAGTATGTTGTTTTTAACTGCAAGAAGTATCCAGTTCTCAAAGAAAGGTATAGGAAGGTGTTCTAGGTGAAGAATGTCATCTTCATTTAATTTTTGTTTGCTTAAAAGCCCTAGATTGTTGGAAGTTTTTGAATTTTTTGGAAATCCTTTGAAATTTTGATGTCACCATGTCTACACTTGTTTTTGGTGCCCTTTTCCATTGATGTCAAAGGGGGAGAGATTGAAGTTAGGGGGAAGAGATTGGAATTGGAGAATTTTGTTCACATGTTGCCATCAATGACAAAGGGGGAGATTGTTCGAAGAATGGGTAGGTTATCTATTTGTTGCATTGATGTCACAATGTTGGTAGTTTGGTCTGGTACTCTAAACTAGTGTGTATGACTGTCTTATCTTCTCTGGTGGCTTATCCAGTATTTTTGGTTGTCCCTTCAGTATTTTACTCCGCATTTTTTCTCAATTGAAAATTGTTCATTATGATTTTGGGAAGCTACTTATGGATGGTAAAGGCATGCATGTTTAGAATATTATGTGCTCTGGTGCTCATAAGACATTGTCGCAATCAACAAAATGTTTACTTTTTGTGTTGAAGACTATTCTTGACTGACTTGTTAAGATAATTTTGATATGATATGAAAATATTAAGCGTGATCTATTGTGTGGCCTAGGCCAACATATTGTATCGTGCTAATAGTCAAATTACTTTTTGAAAATATTTTATGGAGCCAACAGTTGATATCTTTTATAATAAATTGTATCTAATTAGGCCGACCTAATTGATTTACGATGGTGATCAGATATATATATGCATGTATGGAGAAAGTCTTTAACATATACATGGTTGAATGAATTGTAGGAAGAATGTATGGAAGTTGTGTGAAAAAGGGTGTGTGTGTGAGCAATGAATGTGAAAGTGTGATAAGAAATGTAGTAGTTGATGAGTGAAGAATGAAGGGTGTTGGTCACGTCCACAAAAGGATATAAAAGTCACGACAAATCCTAACCTAGGAATTGGACATTTCAGTAGGTGACTAACATCTTATGGTCGTTCATTTATATTGTCAAACCAGGGAACGTATACTTGAAATGGAGCGGCACTGTATGTGCACTAAGAACCAGCTTCAGTCATGATTTACCAAAAATAAATGTGTGAAAGGAATTCTACTTATGCTACAGAAATGTAACGTAAAGCTTTCTTAACTTAAACATAAATTAATCAAAGCAGACATCACAACAATTGTTACTAAGAAACAAACTATGAACTGGCCTTATGCTGCAAGAACAAACATAGGGATGGATTCCTGATGCTGCATGAACAATAAAAGACTGAGTTTGCACTGAAACTTAAAGAAGGAAATCTAACTTATAATCAACAAAAGATAAACAACTAACTAACTATAGATACTCACTAAGTGGGCCCCCTTAGCAAGCATCAACCAGTTATGCAATAATTGAACTCAAAACTTCATCAACTTTTATTCATAAACTTGAAGACATATACATTGTTCTATTTATAAGAAAACTAACACAAAACACTGCTTCTTATTATCATACTAACTTTTACATGCTCTACTTGCTCACTTGCATAGGAGGAACACTTATTTAAACCAGAAAAGCAACTAACTAACTAACTCTAATAGAGAAAGACGTGGACATAAGTGCATCCTGAAATCGAGGAACAAAATTCTCATAAATGAAAGCATATCCCTTCAACACGATCCAGAGAGAATTTAGCATTCCACTCTTCCTAGATTAATGATCATTTAGATTTCTTCCCAATGACCCGGTCAAAGAGTCTTCACTAGAATAACTTCCTCGACGTTGTGCAGGAAATGGACTTTACTGCAGGGCTGAGATCTGCTGCACTTGACTTGTTCATGCTTCCTTCAACAACCCGTGATACACAAGGCGACAGAAGCAAAAGAAAGCACGCATGGCAACAACACGATACACATTCATTAATCACATATTAAATCTATTTCATTATTCAAAACCACATGCATTATACCAGTCATTCGGGAGGTCAAACAGGGTAATTAATAAGACACATAGAGATGTTAAGCTGCAGTAATATATAAATGTATTGCTACAGGATACTACCCATTTTTAGATAAAAAGTCTTTAAACAAAGAGTTAAAAAAACCATTAGCAATAAGAGTAATGGTATTAAAAATACATCATAATACTCAAATTATGAGCATATTTCAAGCTCATCATTTGCCCCTACTTAACCTAATGATGGTCCACCAGCATTAAGCTTCTTGGTTGTTTCTCTGAAATCCGTAGGAGTAGTATGGTGCTGGACTGAAGTTCCAAATTTATAGTAGAAACCTCTGAAATGTTGCATCTTTCATATCTGTGGGTTTCTGTATCCTTATTAACATCTGTAGCTCGATAAGGATAAAGTGGCCACATTAAAACCAGAGGTTGAAATATTATTGGCAACCATAACTAGAACCTCTTCTGAAGACCAAACTGCATGTACTTCTCTATCCTTCTAAGGGCTGCTTTAAAATTCAGGGGGCTATGAGGCTTAGATTTCCTTAGACCAACAGTTAGTTTTTCCCATCTCTTTTCAATTCTAGAAGAGGAAAGCTTCCAAAATAGATATGGTTGGCCTTTGAATTCTTCATACACTTGCTTCCTGATATCAAATATTTTTATTCTTTCTGTTTGATTATTGAACCCATACGCAACAATAAGCCAAGTTTTCAGCATTGTGTAGGGATCTGAGCTTTCAGGTCGTAGTGGGAGAGGTTCACCCCTTTCAGCCTCTTCATAGGCCTCTAATTTCTACCATAATTAGTTTCATTAGCTACCCAAGACATGAGTGACCTCAAATGAATATCACCAATATAAAGAAGTGGATTCCACTCTATTTTAGAGGGAATTATCAAACCATGCAAATAAAATTCACACAAAGAATTCTTTAGCCAACTAGGGGCTACTTGGTATGCATCATAAAATTCTTTAGCTGTATGAATAATAGGATCTAAATTCCTTGAAATTCTCATTACTTGAAACCAAAGAAATTGCTCTTTTAGGAACATAGCATAAACCCTAGGTGGTGGTCTACATTCCACAATTTTACCAGTTATTTTCATCATTTCATCCATTTTCTTTTTCATTTCCTAGATTTCCTGTTTCTATCTTTCAATTTCTCTTTTCAATTTCTTCTTCTCTTCTTCCCAAAGACTTTGTTGAACTTCAATCTTGGCTAAGTGGCAGAAACTCAAGGTTTGAAATGTGACCGGCCTCCATGTGGTCCTAAGGTATTCCAAAAATTCAATAAAAAATGTCTTCTTATAAACAACCATTGCCTGACAAGTTACAGGGGGTAACGGTGTGTCATTGGACACTTCTAATTGTTCAGTCTGTTCTTCCTCTTGCTGCAGGATGAATTCCTATTGCTACACTGGAAGAGATTGTGCTGCTTCTGAAACTTTCCTAGCCGCTTCAGCCAAGTCATCAAGACTTGGCATTCCCCTTTCATTACCACTAACATGTGGTTCCTCAACTTCCATTGGCTGATTTTGCACTTCCCCAAGAACAACAAATGGACTTTGTGTAACATTCTCAGACACATCCTGAGAAACATCATGATTGAGTTCTTCAGATTCCTCATAAATTATTATAACTTTAGGTTGAGCAGATGTTGAGGTGACTTTACGTTGTTTCCTTGCTAAAACTCTTTTTGGCAATGTTGCGGCTATAGGAGGCACTCTCGTGGCTTTCCTCTTTCTGACTTGCCTAGAGGATTCAGACTCAACAAAAGAAGATGATGGTGAACTTGTAATGGAAACAGGTGTTGCTGTAGGAGAAACTGCTATAGGAGAAGATGCTGCAGGAGAGGAACACTATTGTTTTTGAACATGAGGCTTAGACTCTGGGGTTTGTTCTTCCCTAGATGACTCTCCTACCTTCATTTTTCCTTTTTCTCTTTACTAGCAGACCTGCTTTGTACATGGGTAGAGGGCTCTGGTGTGGTGGCTATAGGAGTAGGTGTTGTAGGAGCAGGTGCTATAGGAGCAGATGATGTAGGAGCAGGTGACTCTTTCTTTGCTTCCCTACTTGTAGATTATGTTCTCTTTTTCTTTTTCTTGGGCTTTGCAGGGAGTGCTTTAGGAGGCTCTGGAATTTGCAGACCCTTTTGGGCAACAAATTCTTGCCAAGAAAGGGGTGATACATCCCTTAGGGAATGCTCAATCAAGAGTTTAATGAGGGCATGATGGGCTATAGAGTTGTCCCTGCCCCTCTGGGTTTCATGGGCACATTGTTTCAAAAGGTTCAACAAAAAATTTGGTACATTGACAACTAAACCATGCCTCATATGACTTAATAATTTAAAATAGTAGGAATGTAAATAGGAAAAATGTCCCTCACAAGTCAAGTACCTGATTATGAGGATGGAAATATTCTGAGTATGGAAAAGGCAGTGACACTCATTTGCATCTTTGTTTAGAAACCTCCAAGGGTCCATCAGTTGGTACTGTAAATTCTTCCCTAGCAGAGACAACATCCGAAGAAAAAAAATTTCCTACTACTGGAAGCCCCGTTACTTTTGTAATCCGTTCTTTTGCTACAGCCACTGTCAAACCCCACACTATAGCTTCTCCTTCTGAAAGAGTTCTCAAAAACTCGCCTGCAGCTTCCTCATTAAAGGAATCTAACCTTAGAAAATAATTCAGCCATCCGCAATTGTTGAATGCCTGAACCATTTGAGGATTTTGTGTCAAGAGCTCATGAGCTATAGGCTCATGTCTTACTAATTGGCCACCCATATTCACAAATTATCCCAGCTCAAACTTTTTTTGAAAATTCAAAAAAAAACTTTTCTACTCTGTTTCTTTCTGCTCTGTCGTCATTTTTCTTTACTTTTCCAAGAATGACTCAAAGAATACATGCATGAAATGATTGTTATGAACTACCCAAATCAAGTAGTTAATTATTGTTTAGGATAAAAACATGTAGTCATATTTGGAAAGTACAAGAAAATAAAAATATCTTATCAATTGTGACAGTGACATAAGAAAATGTTTGAAATAGATTAACCCACCCCCTACTTAAAATTTGACATGTGTCCACACATGTGTGAAAGGATAGGCGAAGATTAGGCAATAATGACTGATATGTACATAGTAGTTAAGAAATAAATGAAATAAATAAATGATGTGATAACAAAAGATATCACGTACCAACTTGTAATAAATGCTCGTACATGTTGGGAAAGATCACAGCTCAACATGAAATGATGGCTAGAATTGAAACCATAATGAGGGTGGTATGGCAGGATGGATGACGTGGAAGAAAAGAGAATGAATGGTGGTGACGGATGAAAAACAGAGAAAGTGGCTCCCTTAAAAAGGAAACCTTTATTATGGGCATGCAACGTAAAATTTTAAAGAGATGCTGCAAGAAAAAGGTTGAAGCCTTTTGCTACAGGAAGATCAGTGGCTGCATTCGAAACAAACTGCTTCATAAATTCTTCTTTGGACATTGGCTTATGACACAACCTAAGATGGTGTCCATTAACCAGTAGCTTGAATCATACAGGATCTATTGTAGCTAACTGAACTGAACCATTATCAAACACATTTTCTATTTCATAAGGACCAAGCCATCTTGTGGTGAGCTTACCTTGATTTTCCTTGTATCTGGAGTCATAGAGTAGCGCCCAATCACCGGAAGAGAATTGTTTAGTTCTGATATGGTGGTCATGCCATTTTTTTCTTTGCTGTTGGATAGCTTTAGTATGTTGCAGGGCAACTTTCCTTATCTCACCCAATGCATTTAGCTGCAGGAGGCATTCCTTTTGACCTTCTAAAATATCAATGTTAAGCTAGAGAGTAGTCCTCAAGGTCTTATGTGCAAACTCTATTGGCAACATGGCAGTTTTTCCATAGAGTAATTCAAAAGGAGTGAACCCTGTAGTGGTTTTCCATGTTGTTCTATAGGCCCAGACTGCTTCAGGAAGGTGATTGCTCCAATCCTTCTTGTGTAATTGGACTATCTTAGTAAGGATTGCCTCAATTTCTTTGTTGGAAACTTCTGCCTGACCATTGGCTTGAGGGTGATAGGGGCTAGACTTTTTGTGCCTGATTTTGTAATCATTCATCAATGCAGTGATTAAGTTTGATGTAAACTGAGCTCCTTGATCAGTAACAAGTTCCCTTAGGACTCCAAACTGAGTAAAAATCTGCTCATATAGGAACTCAACAACTTTATTGTCACGGGCATGTGTCATTGCTTTCACTTCCACCCACTTGGTTACATAATCAGTACAAACCAAAATGTATGATTTTCCATTGGATGGAGGATCAATAGGCCCAACAAAATCCATGCCCTACTTGTTAAAGGGACTGACTACCACTTGAGGATATAGGGGCATTTCATCAGACTTTGTTGGTCTCCCCATGTGTTGAAATTTGTCACATTTTCTGGTATAGGCTATAGCATCTTTGTGGAGTGTAGGCCAATAATATCCTGCAGTAAGCACTTTCATAGATCTTCTCTTGGCAACAAAGTGCCCACCACATGGCTCATCATGACAGGCATACAAAATGTCATAGGTCTCATCCTCCCTAACACACCTTCTCATGACTTGGTAAGGTCCTGTGTAAAATAAACAGTTTGCAATCCATGAAAAGTTAAAACTTTTCTCAACCAACAATTTCCTTTCCTTTGGTGAGAAGTGAGCTAGGATCTTGTTGGTTGCTAAATAATTTGCAATATTTGCATACCATGGATTTCGAGTAGCAATAGAAAATAGATGTTCATCGGGAAAGCTATCATCAATTACCTCAGGGGTGGCAGGTGTAGTTGTTTGAAGTCTTGACAAGAAATCAGCCACCACATTAGCCCGACCTGGCTTATCAATAACTGTGATATCAAATTCATGCAACAATAGGAGCCATCTTGCTAATCTGCCAAATATGGTAGACTTATTCATGAGGTACCGTATTGTTGCATGATTTGTATGGACAAATATTTGGTAACTAGTGACATAATGTTGAAACTTGTTCAAGGCATGCACAACTGCTAGCAATTCTTTCTCTATGGCAGTATAGTTTAATTCAGGGCCTTGAATATTTTTACTAATGAAATATATGGCATGCTCTATGAAATTCTCTTTCTATCCTAAAACTGCCCCAATAGCATAATCAGAAGCATTTGTGTGTAGATGAAAGGGTAGACTCCACTTCGGTCCTTGAAGAATAGGTGTCTGAGTAAGTAAGTTCTTAAGCTGCAGGAAAGATTTGTCACAAGCTTCAGTCTAGGTAAATTCAGAATCCTTATTCAATAAGGCATATAGTGGACTGGCTATTTTGCTGAAATCTTTGATGAATCTTCTATAATATCTAGCATGTCCTAGGAAGCTTCTAACATCCTTTTGTTTCATAGGTGTTTTCAAAGTTAGAATAACTTCTATTTTTGCAGGATCAACTTGAATTCCTGCTTGAGAGATATGATGGCCTAAAACAATTCCCTCTTGCATCATCATAAAGTATTTTTCACTATTCAAAGAAAAATTTTGCTCCTTACATATTTTCAATACTTTCTCCAAATTGGCTAATGCTTTTTCATAAGTAACTCCATAAGTAGTGAATTCATCCATGTAGATCTCCATAGAATCATGAGAAATGTCAGCAAAAATACTAATCACTACCCTTTGAAATGTTGTAGGTGCATTACACAGTCCAAAAGGTAAGACATAGTAGGAAAAAGTGCCCCATGGATTGGTAAAAGTTGTTTTGTCTTGATCCTCAGGGGTAATTCTAATTTGATTATACCCACTATATCCATCCAAAAAGGGGAAATACTTTTTACTAGACAATGAGTCTAGAACTTGGTCAACAAATGGCAGTGGAAAGTGATCAATTTAGTTGTTTTGTTCAGCTCCCTATAGTCTGCACAAACTCTCCATTTTCCACCTTTTTTAGGAACAATCACCAATGGAGACACCCATTGACTGTCTAAAATAGGGTAGATAAAACTAACATCAAGCAATTTCTGGAGCTCTGTTTTAACTATTTCCTTGAGTGTTGGGTTTATCTTTCTTTGAGGCTGCCTGATAGGTGAACAATATTCCTTAATGTAGATCCTTTGAGTATAGAGCTGAGGATCTATTCCCTTCATATCCCCATAGTACCATGCAAAAGCTTTGTGTTGTTCTTGCAACATTGTGACTAGGGCAGCTTGTTGAGATTTAGGCAGCTTATTATTGATGTTCAGACAGTGGCCTGAAGACACTTCTACTTGCTTGATAAGATCATTCATAGAGGCTACTAATAAAGGTGGTGTCTGTATTTCATGTAGAAGCAAATTGTGATAAACTGCAGAAAATTTAGGCGGCAGGCTCTTAGAATTCAGTTGCTACAGGAAACACTGCTGAAGACAGCTATCTGGAATAGATGGGCTACTCAGATCAAAGTTGGACTGCAAAATGTGTAAAAGTAGGTCATCCTCACTCTGAAGTTGTGAAAATGGATTAGTTTGTAGCATCATTAACTAAGCCAATGAATTGACTTCTTCAGTTTCCTCTCCTAAATCTGGCCAAATTGGTTGAGACAAGTCTAACTGAGGTTGGGCAGGTGGATATAAATCCAATTTCTTTCTTGACTAACCATCAGAAATTGTCATGTCTCCTGAATGGAATCCTATAAAAACATGAGTTGTGGCTAACCATGTTCTACCTAGGATGATAGGATATCCTCCCAAAGTTGCCTTAATGGACAATATGGTGAAATCTACTAGGTATTCCCAAGACTCAAGGATGACAATAACATCTTCTACCATTCCATCAGGTTTTACTGTGGAACTATCAGCAAGCTGCAGGATGGTAGGTGTAGACCGAATGTTTAAGATATTCAAATACTCCATTGTATTCTTGGTCATTACATTGATGGCTGCACCAAGGTCAATCAAAACATTCTTTACTATCTATCCATTAATATTTATTTGTACCACAGGACTCCCAGGGTCGGTATATTTTGGAATGACTACCTTCCCTAACATAATATCTACCAACTATCCTAGAACATAGATAGTTTGGGGATCATTTTTCTTTCTTCCCGGTTTCTTTAAACATGCCTCCTTAATGGATTTTCCATAAATTGGGACATCTTTAATGGCTTGAAAAAGGAGAATTTGAATGTGTACATTCTTTAGCTGATCTAAAATATCAAAGGTAGGCTCTTCCATAGACTTGGATGTAGTAATTTGCAATCTCTGAGGAAAAGGAAGTTTGGCCTGATGCTGCAAGAGAGGATCCTTAGAGATAGTATCTGGTACATGCATATGTTCTACAGGATTAGTAGGTTGTTGAGATGCAGAATCTAGAATCTTTGTAATTATAGGTAGCTATGGAGCAGGGAGAGTGGTTCCAGACCTGAGATGGATATCATGAATAATCAGGGCATAAACTGGATATTGATTGGCTTCTGCAAAATACATAGGTTGTTGTTGTGGCTGTTGTTTATTATTAGGATTTGGAAATGGTTGAGCAGGCATAGAAATTTGTTTTGGAGGGCCAGTATTTGCTGCAGGTGTTGTAGGAGGTTGCATGAGGCCCTGAGGTTGTGGCTGATGAAACTGTAGGGATGTAGGGGATTGGTTCTGCCATTGCTGAGAACCCCTCCATTGAGGATTTTGCTGCCAGTTACCTTGGGTGGAGTCCATTGTCCTTGTGGCTGCTACCAACCTCCTTGAGGAGATTTCCATTGAGGACTCTAATAGTTAGGCCAGTGTGATTGAGAAGTATTCCAAGGTGGTGATGGGCCATATGTAGGTTGCCATTGGTTATTATAATTAGAATAAGGATTACCAAAAGTCAAAGGATCTTGAGGCATACCTTGTCTTTCAGCCCATGGTCGCCTTTGTGCGACAAAAAATACTTGGTCATTATCACCCTCCACTACCTTAAAATCAGTAGGTAATAGCTTAGCCTCCTAGGTTAGCCACCATCTTACATCTGCAGTCACGTTTCTTTTGTCTGCAATGTGGACATAACTCAACCAAGATTTCTTCAGCTTCCTCATGTTTCTTCTAAGCTTGTATAGTATCCAACTGTGTAGCCATGTTGTTTATGATATCCTGCTTGAAATTAGACAACAAATTTGTGATCTTCATCTGTGAAACTTCATTAATAGAAGACTTTCCCACTATGGCTTGATGACCTCTACCTTTCTTAACAATTGCTCGAGAGTAGTTGAGACATATTTTCTTGATATCATCCCAAGGAAGTTGGGTTATATCTCCTCCTCCCATCAAGTCTAGGGAATCTATATAGGTATCACTAATTCCCTTTAGAAAAAGTAGTTTATGAGATTCTTCATTGAGAGTATGGTCTGAATTCTTTTTCAGGGAAAACAAGAATCTTGAGATATAGTCTTCCAGGCTTTCATCCTCCTTTTGTTGAATTCTGAATATATCATTACCCTTACTACCACTCTTATAATATTCCTTGTATTTCTCAAGAAATTTTGTTTGCATGGCTTCCCAACTATCAACAACACCCCTTCCCAAACTCATAAACCATCTAGGGGCTCATTCCTTCAAAGTGGCAGGAAACAACTTCAGTCTGTGAGCATCTGAAGTGTAATCATAGATGCGACAGAGGATGTTAAAATCAAACAAGAAAGTGTCTGGGTCCTCTGTAACTAGTCCATAGAACTTGGGAAGTAATGAAGAAGAAATATTTTGAAGGTTATCATTATCTTGTTGAGCAATGATGGGGAATTCAAAAGCAGGAGGTCGATTAGGTGGATTACGTGCCATATTTTCTAGACGGAGTATCAAAGCAAATGGATTTTCTTTAGGTTCTTCGTTAGCTGGGTCAAATGGTAATTCAACAAGCAGGTTTTTAGCAAATGGATTGATATTTTGGTCTCCTCCTTCCTCAAATAGATTATAAGCTAGTTTAGGATTGTGATCAATGAATGGAAGGTTAGGGACAAATCTTCCCAGAGCGTCTCTTCTTCTATGCATGCAATAGAATGAATGGTAAATTGAATGAATTTTGAAAATGCTTGAATAAAAAAAAAACTACAGCTAACAATGAATATGACAGGTTCTTAGCTTGACACCATCCCCAGCAACGGCACCAAAAAAATGGTCGAGTCCACAAAAAGATATAAAAGTCGTGGCAAATACTAACCTTAGGAATTGGACATTCCAGTAGGTGACTAACATCTTCTTATGGTCGTTCATTTACATTGTCAAACCAGGGAACGTATACTTGAAATGGAGCAGCACTGTATGTGCACTAAGAACCAGCTTCAGTTACGATTTACCAGAAATAAATGCGTGAAAGGAATTCTACTTATGGTACATAAATGTAACATAAAGCTTTCTTAACTTAAGCATAACTTAATCAAAACAGACATCACAACAACTGTTACTAAGAAACAAACTATGAACTGGCCTTATGTTGCAAGAACAAACATAGGGATGGATTCCCGATGTTGCAAGAACAATATAAGACTGAGTCTGCACTGAAACTTAAAGAAGGAAATATAACTTATAATCAACAAAAGATAAACAACTAATTAACTATAGATACTCACTAAGTGGGCTCCCTTAGCAAGCATCAACTAGTTATGCAAGAATTGAACTCAAAACTTCATCAGCTTTTATTCATAAACTTGAAACCATATACATTGTTCTGCTTATAAGAAAACTAACACAAAACACTGCTTCTTATTATCATACTAACTTTTACATGCTCTGCTTGCTCACTCGCACAGGAGGAAAACTTATTTAAACCAGAAAAGAAACTAACTAACTCTAACAGAGAAAGATGTGGACATAAGTGCATCCTGAAACCAAGGAACAGACTTCTCATAAATGAAAGCATATCCGTTCAACACGATCCAGAGAGAATTTAGCATTCCACTCTTCCTGGATTAATGATCATTTAGATTTCTTCCCAATGACCCGGTTAGAGAGTCTTTGCTGGAACAACTTCCTCGACGTCGTATAGGAAATGGACTTTACTGCAGGGCCGAGATCTATTGTGCTTGACTCATTCATGCTTCCTTCAACAATCTACGATACACAAGGCGACAAAAGTGAAAGAAAGCACGCATGGCAACAACACGATACACATTCATTAATCACATATTAAATCTATTTCATTATTCAAAACCACATGCATTATACCAGTCATTCAGGAGGTCAAATAGGGTAATTAATAAGACACATAGAGACGTTAAGCTGCAGGAATATAGGAATGTATTCCTACAGGATACTACCCATTTTTAGATAAAAAGTCTTTAAACAAAGAGTTAAAACAACCATTAGCAATAAGAGTAAGGGTATTAAAAATACGTCATAATACTCAAATTATGAGCATATTTCAAGCTCATCAGGTGTCAAGTCTGAATACTAAGCATCTCTGAAATTGTATCAACACATGATAGGTGCATCTCTCCAGTTCATTTTGGGCTGTAAAGCCTTACTCAATTTTTGTATAATCTTTTGTAGGAAGTGAGCTTCCTTGTTGGACAGTGAGTCCTTTTTGTAGGAAGTGAGCCTTTGTACTTGGACAGTGAGTCATTCTTCTGGCACTGAACTTCTTTTTAAATACTATATAGTGTAAGTTAATCCTCACCATGGTGTTTCCCTTATTGGGTTTTCCACATAAAAATCTGGTGTTCATTGTGTTGATTTACTTTCTATTATTTATGTTTCATGCTCATATTTAATAATATACTTGTGTGATTGAAGAATTGATGAGTGATCAAGTTTTTAAGTTTGAATTTGTGTGACAACTAATTCACCCCCACTCTTAGTTGTCTTGTGCCTATTTAACATCTTCCTCTTTCTTCTTCCATATCTTATTCATCTCTTCTTTGTCGATCTTCTTTACCGGATCATTCTTCTCTACCGAAGCAGACTGCTTTCACTTCTTACTTCTCGATCTACATTGATTTGATTTGTGTCCAAATTTTTTATAGGTATAGCAATAGCCATTAAAGGATTGATTCATTTTAACTCCATTAAACCTGTTCATCATCACCCGACTAATCATTCTCATGTGACATTTGAATTTAGTAGCTTTATGTCCAACCTTCTTGCATGAAAAACATTGTCCAAAGAAAGAACTAGGAAACTAATTCATCCTGCTCCTACATTTTGTTGCCTTGTGACCATATTTATTATAGGAAAAACAAATACCATTGAAAGAGGGATACCTTTTTACATTAGGTTGTCTTGCAGTCGGTCTCCTTGAAAATTTTCTTTTTTTCTTTCCTCTATCCTGAGTCATTTTATTGTCCTTAGAACTTTCACCTGCATCATTTCCCAAGCAAGCTTTGTCTTTACTTGATTTCTATCCAGCAAGTAGTTCTCCAAGCTTATCAGAGCTAGACCTAAAATTATTCTCACATAATTTTTCCTTTTCCAGTTTTACTCTCAAGTTCACAACTTCTTGTTCAAGCTTAGAGCATTCATCAAACTTATTTTGCACCATTGTATTTAGACATTCTTCAATTCTCTTATTTTCTTCTACAAGCACTTTCAGTCCAATTATCTCTTGTTTCAGCTGCTCACTCACTTATTTGTGTCTTTCCTTGAATTTATTTAATTGTTCTTTCAGCTTCCAAACACATTCATTTGCTTCATCAAGATTCTCTTTCAGATCTCTATTTTCATTTTCAACTTTTTCAAGATCCTCAAGAGCAGTCCAGAGTTCTTCTTTATCATCCATTTAATCTACCTTCAGGATCTAGCTCAAGCGGTTAAGCTCTAAATGAAGGAACCAAAGCTCTGATACCAATTTTTAATAGGTGCAGGACAACTAAGAGGGGGGGTGAATCAGTTGTCACAAAATTCAAAACTTAGAATTTCAACAATTATCAATTCCACAACCACACTATTTTGTTAATAAGCATGAGCATGAGATACAAAAAACAAAAAGTAAATTAACACATTGAACACCAAATTTCACGTGGAAAACCCAAGGAGGGAAAAACCACCGTGAGGATTAACTAACAATATAAAGTAATTCTAGAACTAAATATATATAAGGCTCGCTGCCAAGGGTTCACTACCACAATGAGGACTCATTGTCTAGATACAAAAGCTCACTGCTTACAAGGGAGGCTCACTACCTACAAAAAGGATTCATAAAACAAAATTGGGCTTCATAGCCAAAATGAATTGAAAATAGTGCACCTAACAACTGTTGATGTAGTTTTGGTGATGGTCAATAGACATACTTAACATACTTCATCATTTTTGCTCTTCTTCAACTTCACATTCACAATAGCTTCATCGATTACACACATATATACACACTTCAAAGACTGCTCAACACACACACAAAGATATATATATATATATACTTGATCTATTCACAAGCATCAATTAGGTCGGCCTAATTAGATGCATTTATTTGCTTACCAAAAATACCAACCTGTCAACTTCAAGCATTCACAAAATATTCCAAAAAGGAAATCCAAACATTCAACACACTACATCATGTTGGCATAGACCTAAGATAGGTCGCACATATGTCTGCATAACAAAATTAATTCACCATATCACGACTAATCCAAGAAGTCAGCAAAAAATGGACTTCATTGCAAGAAGCAAACAACAAAATAATGCCAATACATTTTACGAGCACCAGAGCACAAGAAATTATGAACATACATGCCTTCAACAACCATAAACAGTTTCCCAAAACCATAAGCATCAACTACCAACTGCAGAGGATTACGGACTAGAATACCGAAGGATGTAGTTTGAAAACCGGTCTAGATACCAAACCAAAATACGGGATCAAGCACTAACTTAGACTTGCACTCACAACATGGTGACATCAATGACAACACAAAACTGTAGAGATGGTCATTCTTCTTTGTTCTTCCAACATATTTTTCACATCACAACCACAAGTCAAATTTTGATAATCATGAAGGGTTGTGCATAATTGTGTAAAGGATGGAAATATCAACATTTCAAGTTTTCTTTGGAGTTTATCTTGTAATTTGGCAATAAACATTCATTGAAGGTCAGCATCAAGAATCTTAATGTTTACTTGAGAACAACAAACACTACAAAAAAATACTATGCTACTCAATCAAATCACAAAGGAGAGGAGTGAAGTGTTACCACATCCACCCAAAAGCTCACTAGCCAATGGAGGAGAATGTAAGGTATGGACTTGGAAAGGTCACCACAACTGCAATGGTGATGAAAGGAGGTCTTGCAAGACTCTAATCCCACACTTCTATGGTTTTCCTCACACTTGCGATGTGGAGTTGATGGAGCTTCAAAGCTACTGCAATGGAGTGTTGGAATGTTGCTTGAGAGAATGAGATTGGTAAGAGTGTTGATAGAAGATTGTTGGAAGTTCAAATGAAGTGAGAATGAATGTTTTTGAAGGTGGGATGGAAAGAATATTCCATTTTTGGGGTTGGTTGGTCGAAGACATGCATTACAATTCGACCCTAATCGGGTGTGTAATGCCTCTGCCAACTTCAAACGTAGGAATTCATTAGGGACGATAGCATACCACACAGACATTTGTGTGCCGCACGTTCATCCCTGACAAATATTCTCTCACCAACACATGACAGATGCCAAGTGGATGGAAGACAGGTAGGTGACATGGAATTTCGCCCTCGGATTTGATTTTCTAAGGTGAGGGTATGTGAAAGGGGAATTTTCGTAAGGGGTGAAAATTCTCTCATATACAGGACTTAATTAAGTTATTAATTAATTATGAAAATACATTTTACTCTAGCATTAATTCATAGTTCAATAGGTACACACACATTTTGACTATCCACATCGAACCATGATGATTAGTGATATGTATTGCCTACTAATATTATAATATGGTCAAAATATAGTTGTGTGACTCTTGGTATTCCATGTTTTAGTTGGATAATTAAATGGTTGATTTTTCATGATAATTCCTATATGTATCTTCTCATGTCAATGTGCAAAGGTTGAAGAAATTGGTTAGCATATTAGATAGAACATTGTTGGTGTGAGATGTTAAAGTGATTGCAAAATTTATATTGTATTATATATTGAGATTGTAAAAGACTTATTGTATTGAATCCTTAGATATTGAAGAATAAAACTATGACTATATTTTGGAGGTGGGTTTTTTCCATAAGGGTTTCCCATGTCATTTGTGTTTACATACTATTACATTTAATTTTATCAATTTTAATAGATAGGTTTGTGTAGACATGGAAAATATACAGATTGATCTCGTGCACGTGATCCTGATTTACTAACACCAATTCATCCTAAATCATCTCCTTTGCTAGTCATTTAATTAAATAATCTTTATTTAATTAAATTCACCATATTTCATCTTTTAATTAAATAAATCAATTTTATTTGACTAAATCATCATCTTCTTTTAATTAAATAAATCATTTTGTTTAATTAATCCTATAGTCCCTCTTTTAATTAAATAGTTCATTTTATTTAATTAATCTCTAAGGTCATCTCCTTTAAATTAAATAAACCAATCTTTATTTGATTTAAGTCTGACACCATCCTCTTTAATTAAATAAATCAAACTTTATTTAATTAAGTCTAAAATCATATTTCCTCTCATTTTGATTTAAATTAATCCAAAATATAAATCACAATGTCAAATCAGCTAATCTCCATCAAAGTTAATCAAATCCCGATTAATCTTAATCTTAATCCATCAAATCCTCTAGATTTTGCAACTTGCTCATGAAAATCAATTTAATTGATTTATTAAATCTTCAATTTCCATTCAAAAAGGCATCAAAGGATGGAATATTCTTCAAATTCTAAAATTCCCTCCAAAAGGACTTGTCCCTTCCAACAAGGCATTAAAAGCCTCTTACATGTCCTTGCCTTGAGCCAAGTGGCATTAACTTCATTTTCTTCTCTCCCTCCAACTTGTCACTTCCTCAAATTTGAATTTCCACCTAATATCATTTATGTGCACATTCATCAAAATGTGCTCCACCTTTGTCCACTCACATGTTGACAAGTGGCATTGTGTTATTGGTTGATCTTTTATCCCACATTCATACCTTTGGCTTATTCTTCCATCTTTGTCTTCTATAAATAGAAGGCTCTTCTATTGATTTTGGATCCACAATCTTAGCAATTTTGCATACACAACTTGTACAAAGTTATCATCTTCATGTTTTGAATCAAGTTCATCCATCTTCATCCATTTTTATAAGTTTTTATCATTTCATAGCTAGGTTATGGAGAAATTTCATCAAGGAGCTTCAAATCTTCACCATTGATCATCAAGCTTGCAAGGAATTGGGAAAGGGCCATTTTCCACATCAAAATGGCACCAATTCCCCCATGGGATTGAGATTTTATTTGCATTGAATAGGATTCCATAGCTTTTATCTGTGTTCTTCATGTTATTTCTTGTTCTTTGTATTTCAAATGAATTTCATGGGGAATTTTGTTTCTAACTTGCATATTGGACTAATAATGTGTTTGTTCTTTGTGTTTGTGCAGGTCTAGGATCACCATTCACATTTTAGTGCTAGAAGGAGGGTGAATCTAAAGAATTTAACACATTTTTTTGAGAAATTCTATTGTTTTTTTTGGAAATTTTGTGTCTATAGGAAACCAACACTGCTAACAAAGAAATTGGGCTGCTATTAGTCCAACGACACTATCAAACTCCAAACTGTGACATTGAGTCATTCATGCTAGAAATTTGAATTCCAAATAGCAACGCTTCAGTCATTGCCCTATCGACCAGTTATCCAAACTCCAAACTCCACCATTGGTCAAAATAGTGCCGCAATTGTGCTCACTAGTTTCTCCACAGTCCGCCACTATCAGTTCTAGCAGTGCCACACAACGACGCTGAATTCTTCAAATTGTGTCGCCATCATAGACTGCGCCACTGGAGTTGGGAAAAAGGAAGTTTTCAAATTAATTTCAACATGTTCTTTTTCATTTTGATTACTTTTGGCTCCTAACTAGTTTTTGGCCTCTCTTCATGTAGTTTTAACCAATTTTTGTAGGTTGGCTTGATCAAAAGTGAAGGGGGAAAGCAAGGAGGAGTTTTCTTTGACATCTTCTTTCTATTGTATAAAATGTTGTTAAACACTTTGGAAGAGATTATAATTCCATTCTAAGGATTTTCTACCTTTCAAGCTTTAGGACTCAATAAATTTCATTTGGGCTCTAAAAAGAATAAATCAAAGGGGTTAAAAAGAATCTTAGGAACTTACTACATTTTGTTTTGGACTTAACAATTGGACAAACAAATCTCACACTTCAAAGTTGGTGCTTAAAAAGAACTCATTTTCTTGCTTTGAAGGTTAAAATGAACACGTGCCTTTTATGTTTTGTAATCCCTTATCAAAATTAATATCATTTAAAAGACGTATGCGCTTCTCTTGCACCTCATGGCGATCTTGAGAATTGAAAGGCTTTTTTTGATATTAAGTTGTATAAGTGATTACCTCCACACTTCAATTTGGATTTTTAAAATTGAACAAAATCTTGCTAGTGTGAGTGGAGTCTATTGTGTGTGTTCTCTCTTTGTTTCTCAACAAAGATTGATCAAACTACGTATGTACTTGCTCACTTTTGTTTATCCTTAGAGGGCCTGCCTGGTGGGAAAAAGTAATCACCCCAAGGAACGACTCAACCGGGAACACGCTAAATCCAAGTGACTTCCTACCGGTATATAAGTGTGGGTACTTGAGGAAATTTCAAGTATCACGAGGATTGTTCTGATAAGAAGAGAAGCAATGGTCTCTTGCCATATGGATGATCCCCCATGAACATAATGCCTATACTAGAACCTTTTGTTTAGAATTCCAAATCCTTATCTATTTGTTGGTGCAAGAATAGTAATTCTAAAGTCGTTCCACATTTTTATGGCTCTTAGTAGAGATGAGAAGTATGCCATGGGAGTTTCATGGGTACTAAAGCTTGGCTAACCTAAGAAGTGTGTGTCATGGAGGGGAGCCAGTGTGGTCAAGCTTCTAATCATCCGCTAAGAGTAGGCATAGCTAGATTTATCCAAGTGGGAACTCAACAAATATTGTCTCATTCTATCCTAGGGTTGTGCATCATTTTGGAATCAAAACGCTTTGCTTAGATCTAAAACATTGGAAAACAAACATTCAACATAAACATCAAATTTTGAACCCTTTAGGAGGAGAAAATACCTTTGAGAAAATTTAAGTGCTATTGCTTGCCCTAGGTATTTCATCCTTAGAGGCTTCTAAGTGTTTGAGTTTATATCTCAATTTTCTCTTCCTAAAGTCAACATTAGGGAACTATTGCCTTGATTCTCTTTACTTCCACATAATGGACCTTATGGGATGAAAATAAATTAAGACATTAGGCATTTAGTTTGAAAAGCTAAGCAAGAAGTGTTTGTGGTAAAATCAATTCATTAACCAAGATTAAATCAATTGAACCCCACACATATGCTTGTTATCTTTTGTCTTATGGTCTTTCAAGAAAAACATTGGTCTTTTGGTTTGAACTACTCTTAGGGAAAAGCATGTTCTTCAATAACTTGGTCTTGTAAACAAAGTTCTTATGAGGTTCATTTGGGATCAAAACAACCAATCATTTCATCCATCTCAAACATCAATCAAATCCCATCTCACAAACAACTTTGGAACCATTGGAAAAATCATTCATATTCAAATTTTGGAAAATCCTTTCAAATCAAAATCAAAATCATCTTGTTTAGCTAAGTGTGTGTAGATGAATCCTTGTTCGTACACTTAGTTAAGTTATCACCTTATGGACAAGTTTATTCCAAGATAACATCCAACATCTTAGGGTTTACAAGTTAATTATCCAAATCAAACCAATCCAAATCAAAGAATCCAAAGAAGCCTAAACTCTAATATTCCTCGAAGGGTCTTAAAAGTTCAATACCCATATCATTCACCCCTTTCACCCTTCATCTCATCATTGGTCCTAAACACCTTAGAGGTTCATGTTTACAACAAGGTCAAAACACAAGAAGAACATGGAATATAAACTTGATTCATACATCATGAGTGGTCTAAATCAACCAAACTATCAAAGCCTTATAAAACCAATCAATTATCAAAACTCACATTTATACAATCCATACATGGGATCATTATCTCCTAGAAACCCCAATGGTACAACAAATGTGAGTATGCCCAATCTAAATTTTGGAACACCTTTTACTATGGTAGATTTAAATCAAAGTCCAAACCTACAAATCTATCAACCAAACAATCAATGAATGAGTCTTCAACAAAAAAACATTATCCCACCAAATCCATACATGCCAAATGTGAATATACCAAGTACAACTTTACCAAACATGAAAGTTTTGAATCCACACTTGGTAAACTTTGGGATAGATATGTTTGAAAATCATACAAATGTTGTTCAAAGTCCAAAAAATATGTTAACGACTCCATGTATTGATCCAAGTCAAGGACCACCATGCAAAATCAAAGTTACCTAAATCAAGGCAATGTGATTCCCAACAACAACAATGTTAGATTTCAACCTATAATTCCAAATCTAAACATCATCCCAAATCAAAAAAAAATCCAAAATCAATTTTTCCATGATCCCATACAAACACCACAAGTATACATTCCAAATATGATTGAACAAAAACCAAATCAATTATATCAAGGGTGTCAATATCAAAATCAAGATCAAATTTTATGAGATGAAATTGCTACACTTACCAAAATAGTTGATTCATTGTGCTAAGAGACATCTCCACCCCATAATCAATACACTCTTCCATTGGTCAAACCATGTCATCAAAGCATTGAGTTGTGTCCACAACCACATCAAGAACAATATCTCCAATGTCAAGAGGTTGGATATCAAGATCAACAACATCAACAATGAATCCAATCACCACATCTCAAAGATTAATCACCACATCTCCAAAATCAATCACCACAAGGTCAATTTAAAGTACACATCTCACAAGGTAACAAACGAAAATACACACCACTTGGGGAACCGATTGAATCATTCATGCAACAACTGGTACAAAGGAATCTCATTAAAATCCCCATTTATGAGAATTATCAAGAGCCCCAAGTTAAACCACCAGGGTATAACAAGAAGAACCTTTGTGATTTTCACAAAATAAAGGGACACACAACATCAAATTGCATTCAACTCAAAAGTCTCATCCAAGACCTTATTGATAAAAAATAATCACTATTCGGGACAATGATGAAGATTCAACCACTAGTGATAGCATTGACAATCTCCCCACCACATTTGTTGAAAACAATGATCAAGATCTATCCATCAATGAGAACCTTGAAGATGTTTCTACCTCATCCAAAGATCAACTCAACATACATCAAGAGTCAGTTTTTGATCATGATAAGAACCCCTCAACCATATCTGACAATGATATATTTCAAGGAGTGTTAACATTATTTGATCCTATAATCATTAATCCTTCCACTAATGATCATTTTTACAATAGCTCTACATCATCCAATGAGTTAGAGGACATATCTCAAGAATTTAGCCAAAGCATGATCAACATCTTTCACCAAAGTCTAGCAATGGTCCTTTCCAAGACATATTGACATCCTTCAACCTTATGGTTGCAAATATTGAAGGAATCTTCAACTCAACACTTGATCCAAATTCACCCAAAGCTCAAGAGGATATTGAGCCACTTCCCATTCCTAATGAAGATATCCAAGAACCCTTAATAAGAAATCCATCCTTTGAAACTAACCCATGTCAAGAACTTAATCCAAAGCATGTCGAAAGCAATTCTGAAATCATTCAAGGTCAAGAATTCATATCTCCCAGATACTACAATGATCTAATGGACACTCTCCTATCTATACAAGATGTCGCAAATGATGATCATATCCATGTAGCACATATTCCTCCATCTACCCATGAGATTCTTACTCCTAATGGAAATGTAGATGATATTCATTTAAAACAAGAGTTTCATACTCTTGATATCATTACCAAGGAATGAGAGTCTCCTACTCTTAACATTTGTACACATGATCAAGATATAGAAGAATCTAGACACATATCAGAAATGGGTCATGAAGAAGGCTTCTATAGAAGTTGTGAATCAGGAACATCTTGTGAAGGAATATCAAAAATGAATCATAAGGAAGACTTTTAAGAGGATAGTGAATCATCGAAACCTCTTGAAGAAGCATTAAAATTTGATCTTTCACAAGATCAAGCCAAAGATATCAATCAGTAATTTATCCCACTTATGGAGGATCCTGTCACTTATAAACTTGGGTCACTTACCTTTTTTAGGGAAAGCTATTTTATCAATGAAGAAGCTATCACCTTTGAAGATCCACAATAGAGTAGAGAAGGATTAGCTCCTTGTTTCCAAGGTAAATCATATCCTATTGCAAATAAAAATTTTCAACATATGAATTATCAAGGCAGATGATTAGGCCTACATGAACAGGGTATCCTAGAACTAGTGCAAATTATCAACAATCCTAAGCATCAAGGTCTTGGTTGTTTGACAATTAAGGGACCTCAACATATCAGTGATACCTCTATAATACTAGGGGCAACTTTATCCAGTGCAAGCATCATCATAGGGAGCACAAAGAATCGTTATGATGAAACCAATGCCAATACTACAACTAGCCATGTCATGAATCTTCATCCACCCATCACCCCATCCATGAATTGGGGTCAACATCAAAAGAAATATTTGAATCAAAGCACAAATAATTTCATCAAAGAAAATGAAGGAGAGAAGCATAATGGAAAAATCAAATACACATGGATACCAAAAAATACAAAGAAAGATTATCCATATCAAACTCCATTAGTCAAAGAAACTATGGGGAAAAATAAGAAAGGGAAAAGTATCCATCAAAGATGTCCACAAAAGAAAAAGTAGGCTTCTCAAGCAACATACAAAGTATATCAAGCAGTTGGTCCTAATTCCATGCACACTTTTGTATCCACCCATCATTGCTCATCTTCACAAGTTTGGAGAGTCAAAGGTTCCAAACTATCAACCAATCCATCTTTTCTTCCTAAACACACTCCATCCACGCCTCCATTCATGATATCCAATTCTCACATTGACCATGTGCTGGCAATGACCCTTCATCATAAGGATTCAAAAGGCATCCTATTGTGATGTGAGCACAAAGACAAAGTTAACTCTGGTATCAACAAAGTAGATCAGGAATCTTAAAAGTTGCATTCAAGTGCACGTATCTTGGCAAAATAGCTTCTTCAAGCAGGATATCGATGGCACATCATGATGAAAGCATCTACATCAACACCACAAGGTGGTTCAACATGAGCTTAAAAATATTTCACAAAAATAAAAAAAATCAAAAAAAGGATTGAAAACAGTAAAGAAAAAAATCATCCTCTAGTGAAAACTGCATGGGCGACACTTTGGGTAGGTACCATGATGAAAACCTGGAAAAAAGGCGTCATGTGTAGAATCGAGCATCTACGTGTGTTGGTTCAAGTGGAAGCATCTCATCCCATCCATAATAAATCCATCATTCCATCCATCTCATCCATAATAAATCCATTCATAGATGAACCATTTATCCAACCCATTGCCATCCATCTTCCAAATTATCTTGATCTTGACAAAGTTTGGTGGACACTTTACACTTGCTTATGGTAAACATCTTCACATGGGTAATTTTCTTTGATCCTATCCTACCCAACATTATCTAAGCCATGAAGCACTATCCAAATGAGCATCCTTTGGTGAAGACCTTATCTTATCACAAGATAATCCATATCCCTCCATCCATAGATCTATCCAAGCATCCACCCATGGCATTCCATATAGTGCTAGACACTAGGGGTAGATATTTACATCTTGCTTCAGGAATAAATCTTGATCTATATCATCCAACTTATGTGGTGATCTAAACATTGGAAAATCTGAAATCAAACTAGTCAAAAAATTTGTGAGCCAGAAATCCAAATCACTAGCCCATGGCATATTTTGATGAGAAGATGCTCTGTATAAAGCTTTATCTTTCATCCAACATCAATCCAAACAATCAATATCAATCAAATCTAACATCACATCAAATCATTCAAACAAATTTTATTCCAAATCAAGCTTCAAAATTCTGAACAATCAAATCCAATCAATCCATCATCATCTCGGGATATCCTTCCCAGTCCTCGTGTTGCTTAACACTATCCTTGCATTGTTGTGCATCCTCAACAATGTTATCATCATCAATCTTGATTGATCAAATCCAATCAATCCCTCATCATCTTGGGATATCCATCCTAATCCTTGTGTTGATTAACACTATCCTTCCATTGGTGTGTATCCTCAACAATGTTATCATCATCAATCCATTGATCCGATCAATCAACTTTAGCTTGGTTTTCAACAAAATCCCAAACTCAGATCATTGATATCATCACACATATCCATATCCAAATCATCAAAATCATATCAAAATCCAAAAACATTCACAAAAACCAAGAAAATCCAAAAACATCCAAAAAATAAAGAAAATCCAAAAACATCCAAAAAATAAAGAAAATCCAAAAACATCCAAAAAATCCAAAAATCCAAAAACATTCAAAACATATCAAAATGCAAAAATACTCATAAAAAGTCAGAAAACTGTCAAAAACATGCTATCTGAACTACGCCATCTCTGATCTTAAATGTAGGTAAGGCTAATCTTTGATCAGCCGACTAATCTTTGATCAGCCCCCAAGACACAAAAACACAAAATCCAAAAACATTCATAAAATCTCATAAAACACCAAAAAAATTGGAAATTTTGAAAATCAAAACATTTGTAAAACATCTCGAAAAAACCCAAAAACAGCTTCAAAAGATCAAAAACATCCATTTGTCCCATTTTACTTTCGCCTGCAATAATCTCATCCATAATAAACAAAGCATCACACTCACCCTTTGGCAATACAAACAAAAAACAACCACAACAATCAGCAAAAGAAAACTTCAAACGCAAAATCAAAATCAAAACAACAAACTTTTTTAAAAATGCAAAATCAAAATCTTGATCATTCACAAACATGTCAATCGACCTTATATCAACATCCTTTCGAACAACCTATAAACTTTCCACCATCCACTAACATTTCCTAGGATGCATCCTTCCTACAATGGGCATTATCTATTGGAAAAACAGTTTGGATACTTATCCTAAACAAAACACATCCCCTTGGTTGGCGGTATGAATAAAATTGACTTGTTTGTTTGCTTGATCTTTTCTTTGATTTATCTTATTGCGCTCATTCCAATGACCTCTCGATGATGTCTAATCATAATGATTTAGAAAGGAATGGGGCAATGATCTTTATCTTTTTATCTGTTGTGCTTGTTGGATGTTCTTGTAATATAACCTCGGTCATGTGTGCCTTGTTTGGGTGTAGGGAGGGTGTTTTAGGTGTCTTGTTGACCACATAGGAAGGCTTTCCTTTCTATGTTTTGGTCTGAGATATTTGAAATATCTGAACTGCATTTTAAATAAGATTTTGTATGCCAGGTGTGAACACGGATACTCCTATTTGTTTGTCGAGTCAAATTCCATCACACTAGGTGCAACGCCACCCTAGTTCTTTATACCTTGATACATTGTACCTATGTGTGTTATCAAACATAAGGTAAGTAGCCCTTTTAAAATCCCAATTCTTGATAAGCATCATCATCATCATCTATCTCCAAAAGTGATCAATAAGGTTGAAATGGTCAATTTTGACCAAGTCCTCCATAAAGGCAAGCTAAAATCACTCCAAGATGCTCTCAAATGTGCTTTTAAAAGGTTAAAACAACCTCCTAAATCCTTGGCATATGTTTTCCAATTGTATCAACTGCCCCTATATGCTCTCCAAGATCATAACTCAAAGCATACCTCTCTTCCTCTAATGACTCGGTCTTTTGAACATGTGCTCCTATTTGCATTAAAAAGATGATGGCTTAAACTAAATGATTTATAAATCATCATTTAGAATTAATCATTTACAATATAAAGTAAATGCAAAAATAAAAGATTTCCACCTCCATGTATTGGTATAGACAAAAGTGAAAGGAATTACTAAGTCAAAATTGACTTAGTCATGCCTAAGTCATCTTTCATACTTCATCCCTAAATTAAAAGAAAAAAGCAAAAGCCACGGGGGTATTAGTTGCAATGTATATTTTTAAAAAACAATAGCAAAAGGCCATATTCCATCAGCATTAACATAGGGTTTGAAACCCTAAGAAAAAGAAAAAAGAAAGAAGCTTCATTTCAATCATTATGTAGAAGCTTCAAGAAGAAGCTAACACCGCCGACTCCATGAGGGTTTCATAGAACTCTGTAAGAGGTCCTCCTGAAGGATTTTCAAGGTCGCACAAAGGCATTTCCTGTGCTAGAATTTGTTGATTATCCACATAGACCAGCTGGTAAGTTATTATTTTGAAAACAAAAATGAATGAAAGTCTCTATGTTAATGATTTGGGCCCTACAAGCCGCGGCATGCATTTTCTTGATAATTTCCATATGTTTTTGTTTTGTGTTTTCTCCTTCCATTTGGCTGCCATCAGACTTCATCAAGAGCTTGGGAAAATAATTTCTCTCTGTTAAGAAAAACTTGTATAGGTATCAATCTTTCTTCAATTCAAAGGCCACTTTGGGTCTATTTGCATTTAATTGTGATTATTGCTTTGACATATAGCTGCGGTCAAGCATGATATAAGCATTTATTCTTCAGTACTCTAAAAAAAAACTCCATAAATGTTTCAAGGGTTTTTTTGTTTCTGTAGGATTTTCATTATTTTGAAGAACAAAAAGCTCGAATCGAGCCATATGATTTCATTTATTTTCCTCTCATTTTATGTCTCAGGTTGCAAAGACTATATATGGGCCAATAAAACCCACAGCCTCCATCATACTTCCTATAACTTTTAAGAAGTTCTAGGTTCTCACTCATTACCCAAAACCAAAGGTTTGGATAGAAAACTTCAGCTCTGCATTATAATTTTTTTAGGTTTGTGTATTTTATTGCATTTGTTAAAATGAGATGAAACTCCACTTCGAGTTATGTATGTTTGTCATGTATCTCTTTTCCACTTATACAGGTCAATACCCTTATGACTATCATCATCTTTGCACCTTTGCATCATTTGTAATGACTGTCTGCTTCAAGTGTTGGACTGAGATTGCTTAGCCATGCTTTTTTGAGTTAGATCTACTATCTCAAAACTATCCCTCATTTCGTGATGACTCTTGCATTCCAAAATGATTATCCTTATATTTCATATGACATTTTACCTTCCAGATATTTGGTCTTTGCACTATGTACCAAAAGAAGATCTGGTTGTATTGTGCCTTTGTTTCACTCTATAGGATTATCCCTTTGTTAGTCACTTCCCTTTAAGAATTATCAGGTTATTATACCTTTCAACCCTCATGCAAACTCTTCCCTAGGACTGTCACTTCTTTAATGTATATCATTGCATATCTATGACTTTGCAGCCCATGGGGCATTAACTGCAGGGTTGTCCTTTTTCTTAAACTGAACCCATCCCTTCAAAGCCAGTAGTTGAAACATATCAAGAAACAAAGGAATTGTTGTGTAAACAACTGGTCTTCTTGTTCCTTGATAAATTTGCTATCCATATTAAACTATCTTTGTTGCTTGTATTGGTGAATATAACATATACACTGCTATGGATAATAAATTTATTTCTGATTGTATCATAATGATTTGGAAATATTAACAAGCTTATCTCATCAAAACATTGAATGTTAGCACGCTGGGCTCAACCCTTGTGGGAGCCACATTTATCCCACATGCTGAAAATTGATGGATTAGATCATAAACATAAATGCACCTATGTTTGCATATGAAACAAACATGTTAGTGAAATAAATGCATATCTTGATTTTTTTTAATGTATTTGATGGTTTTCTAGGACACCTAAAGTATGTGTGCTTATTTAATGTAGATTGAGATCAGTTTATATATGCATAGGTATTTGTTCATGTAAAGTTGGAAACTTTTCATTGCTTAGAGCATTCCTCTAACACCATTGCTTATGTCAAATGTAGGAACTAGGAGCAACATGAAGCTAGCAGGTACAAATAAAGCTCACGACAACAGCAGGACAAAATGACACATCGGAACTAGTCATTCACAGGGAATGACAGATCTCCCTCCCTACATGCACATTACTTCATTCACTTATTTATGTATATACTTTTCTTTATTTTCATTGAATAAGCTAAGTCAATCTCACGACTTGTGTGAGATAATGTACATTTATACATTCAATAAAGATTACTTTGTTCAGAAAAGATAGATTTGAATCCTTCTTCTGTTACATGCATATGTAAAGAACTTAGAGAAATAAACTTGCATCTAAGCCTATTCTAACCTAACCAGCAAGACAAAACTACTTAAACAAAACCGTTTATAGGAAGACTAAAATAGTTTCCCCTTCTTCTCAATGTGTAGTGCTTTGCATGCATGATGGCAGCTAAAAGAAGACAATACATTGAGAAATGTTCAACAAGTTGATGCACCAATTCATGAAAAAGATAAACAGATTCATTTACCTCGCCAAACAGATCATATGTAATGTTATTCAAGGGAGGATAAGTGAATTGAACATACTCTTGCTTAGCTGCCAGTGCCTCCTCGATGTCATTTTCAGCCATAGCTTCATGCTTGATTATTTTTGCTTGTTTGGACTCCATGTTGGCTAAGTATCTGATAGGGCAGCCTCTTTTAAGGGAAAATCTTGAGCTTTCTTTGCTAATCTCTTGCTCATGGACTGCCATTTTATCACCTTGTTGGCTGGATAGGTCTAACCCCTGTGGCTGACTTGGTGGAAAATTGGTAACCTCCTCAGTATGCTCATGCTTTCCCAAATGAACACTCATTATTTCAATGGAGAACAATGAGATGGCTTTCTCCAACACACTTTCAATAATACATCAACCTCTAGTTCTTTTATACACTAGAAATGAAGCTGCTTATAATTCTCATTGTCACTCAAAGAATTACACCCCAATTTAGGCTTGTCTTCTTCAATGAAGGAAGGCAAGTGTTCAAACAATGAAGAAGCCTCAATGAAAGAAGGAAAATTTTCAACTGGTTTAGAAACCTCGAGCTTTCTGCACAATAGAATGGAAGCTCCTCCAACTAGTTATAACTTTGCAAATCAGGTTCATGAGGCTCCTCCTATTGTTTCAACACTTCTTCAAGCTTGTGGACCTGTTGCTCTAGATCAACATGCTTGTCAACCTCTAATAGGTCTAGCTCTTTGTCATCCAACATTGAACAAAAATGTTCAATTATATCTGTACACACCTCTTCAAAAAGCTCAACATTAGCATTCTCATCCATGACATGCTCAAAAAAATCAAATCTCACACCTTGGAGAATAGTACCAGGTTTAGTTTTATGTTCTTCCTCATGATCAAAAATTCCATTTTCTTATTGATTGTCATCAATTGAAAACCCATCAAATTGTTTGATGTCCTCTTGATGTTCAATCCTTTGCTGCTACAATTGATAACACCTTATAGCTAAATGTAAAGGATTTACCTCTTTAATATTTTCCCAAAGGAGTAAGCTATCTGGATCAATGGGTTGCTCTTCTTCTGCTTTCTTTTCAACAAAAAATACATTCTATTCAAAACATGGAACATTGAACCTCGGAAAGTGAAGCCCTTCCTCAAAGAAAGGATTTGGAAAGGTAGCAGCTGACTAGGGCATTTGAGAAAGTTGATTTTTAGGAGAGTTGTATTGACTTTGTTCAAAACTTACATTTTCTTGTACTGAATAGGACCCTTTTTATGCCTCTACCTCCTGCTGATGAATATAAGCTTGATAAGCAAGCTCTTCCTGCTGCTTTTCGACCTCCTCCTGTCTTTCAATCTCTTCAAACTACTTTTGGAAATATAAAGACATATTCTCAAAACTCATATTATTAGAATTTTGAGACTCATATGAAAGGTAATTGTATTGGTTGGAGATAAAATAACCCTCATGGGGTTGTTGAAGAGCATAAGCATGATGTTGCAGAGATTGAGCAGGGTTGGGTGGGTGAGGAGAATACTGAACATGTTGGTTGTATACTGTTATTGAATTTATTGAACTAAAACTGGCATTGAAATTGTTGGTATATGTCTGGTAAGTTGATATAGGCACAAAACTTTCATGAAATGGTAAATGGTAAGTCATATTATCATGAAACCAACACTTAGACTACTAAAACCAGTTACTTTGGGCTTGGAGTCACCAAGTATGTTAAAAAATTGCATCCAAAGGTATAAAGTATTGTTGTACACACCAAACAACAGTAATGCATAGTACCAGAGGGACTAACACTCTCAGTTCTTTGTCCCACCGGGCATGCCAAAATTGTTATCTCTTAATCTTGCATCTAAACTGAGTTGTGAAAACTCAGTTAGGTTGAGAAACATGGGAACATTCTTGGGTTGTGGGTCACCCAAAGTGAGAATGAACCTCCAGATAGGTCAGCTTCCTAGTTGGTTATATCACCTAATCTATTGATTTTTGTAAGGTAAAGGGAGAAGGAATATTGAAAATGAATAAAACAAAAACATAAAAAGTGAAGTGATACACCAAACTTAAAATGGATAATTAAGAAAAAAAAATTAACACTTGGCTTCAACTGATGGAAACTATGTTTGCACACCCTATTACAATGAATCTCCACATAAATATTTCACCAAAAGTTCAATCATAGCACAGTAATTAACAAAAGGAAGACAAACTTCACAATTGGAAACTATAAGCAATCTTATGACACAATCAACAACCTGCATTGATTCTCTAATTGCAGAGAAGGCATAAACTAAGAGACAAAACTAAAAGGAAATTATGAAAATCTCACAAGTAACTTGATCAATCACTAACATGCACAAAGCTACAAAACAAGAAGGCAAGAATTTCATCACCAAAATACTCCAAGGTCTATGTTGTATTCCATATCCAAAGAGTTACAAAAGTCTGCAAAATTCTGCTAAAGGACTGAATAGTCACTAAATACAGAAATGCATATCAAGAACTAACTCAAAAATCAGTTAAAAAAGCTAATAAGTAGCCAAATCCCAAGTGATTCCACTAAAAAAAGCTTTAGAAGCATCTTGGGTCGGATGCAACAATAAACCCCAAATTTAGCATGTAAATCTATCTCCAAAAGTGATCAATAAGGTTGAAATGGTCAATTTTGACCAAGTCCTCCATAAAGGCAAGCTAAAATCACTCCAAGATGCTCTCAAATGTGCTTTTAAAAGGTCAAAGCAACCTCCTAAATCCTTGGCATATGTTTTCCAGCTGTATCAAGTGCCCCTATATGCTCTCCAAGATCATAACTCAAAGCATATCTCTCTTCCTCTCATGACTTGGTCTTGTGAACATATGCTCCTATTTGCATTTAAAAGATGATGACTTAAACTAAATAATTTATAAATCATCATTTATAATTAATCATTTACAATATAAAGTAAATGCAAAAATAAAAGATTTCCACCTCCATGTATTGGTATAGAAAAAAATGAAAGGAACTACTAAGTCAAAATTGACTTAGTCATGCCTAAGTCATCTTTCATACTTCATCCCTAAATTACAAGGAAAAATAAAAAGCCATAGGGGTATTAATTGCAATGTATATTTTAAAAAACAATAGCAAAAGGCCATATTCCATCGGCATTAATATAGGGTTTGAAACCCTAAGAAAAATCAAAAAGAAAGAAGCTTCATTTCATTCATTATGTAGAAGCTTCAAGAAGAAGCTAACATCACTGACTCCATGAGGGTTTCATAGAACTCTGTAAGAGGTCCTCTTGAAGGATTTTCAAGGTCGCACAAAGGGATTTCCTGTGCTAGAATTTGTTGATTTTCCACATAGACCAGCTACTAAGTTATTATTTTGAAAAAAAAAATCAATGAAAGTCTCTTTGTTAATTATTTGGATCCTATAGGCCGCGGCATTCATTTTCCTAATAATTTCCATATTTTTTTCTTTTGTGTTTTCTTCTTCCATTCGACCACCATCAGACTTCTTCAAGAGCTTGGGAAAACAATTTATCTTTGTTAAGCAAAACTTGTATAGGTATCAATCTTTCTTTGATTCAAAGGCCACTTTGGGTCTATCTGCATTTAATTGTGATTCTTGCTCTCACATATAGCCAAAGGTGAAGCTTGATATAAGCATCTATTATTCATTACACTCTAAAAAAAATCTATAAATGTTTCAAGTTTTTTTGTTTCTGTAGGATTTTCATTATTTTGAAGAACAAAATGCTCGAATCGAGCCATATACTTTAATTTAATTTCCTCTCATTTTATGTCTCAGGTTACAAAGACTCTATATGGGCCAATAAAACCCACAACCTCCATCATACTTCCTGTAACTTTTAAAAAGTTACAGGTTCTCACTCATTACCCAAAACCAAGGGTTTGGATACAAAACTTCAGCTTTGCATTATAACTTTTTTGGGTTTGTATATTTTATTCCATTTGTTAAAATGAGACGAAACTCCACTTTGAGTTTTGTATGTTTGTCATGTATCTCTTTTCCCCTTATACAAGTCAATACCCTTATGACTATCATCATCTCTACACCTTTACATTATTTTTAATGACTGTCCACTTGAAGTGTTGGATTGAGATTTCTTAGCCAAGCTTTTTTGTGTTATATCCACTATCTGAAAATTGTCCCTCATTTCATGATGACTCTTGCATTCCAAAATGAGTATCCTTATATTTCATATGACATTTTACCTTCCAAATATTTGAGCTTTGGATTGTACCAAAAGAAGATCTGATTGTATTGTGCCTTTGTTTCACTCTATAGGACTGTCCCTTTGTTGGTCAGTGCCCTTTAAGAATTATCAAGTTATTATGCCTTTCAACCTTCATGCAAACTTTTCCCTAGGACTATCACTTCTTTAATGCATATCACTGCATATCTATAACTTTGCAGCCCATTGGGCATTAATTTCAAGGCTGTCCTTTGTATTTAACTAAACCAATCCCTTCAAAGCTAGTAGCTAAAACATATCAAGCAACAAAGGAATTAATGTGTAAACAACCAGTCCTCTTGTTTCTTGATAAATTTTTTATCTATATAAAACTATCTCTACCACTTTTATCAATGAATATAACATATACACTGCTATGAATAATAAATTTATTTTTGATTGTATCATAATGTTTTGGAAAGATAAACAAGCTTATCTCATCAAAACACTGAATGTTCGCACGCTACGCTCAACCCTTGTAGGAGCCACATTTATCCCACATACTGAAATTTGATGGATTAGATCAAAAACATAAATGCACCTGTGTCTACAAATGAAGCAAACATGTTAGTGAAATAAATGCATATCTTGAATGTTTTTCTTTTATGTTTTTGATGGCTTTCTGGGACACCTAAAGTATGCATGCTTATTTAATGCAGATTAAGATTAGTTTATATATGAATAGGTATTTGTTCATGTAAAGTTGGAAACTTTTCGTTGCTTAGAGAAATTCTCTAACACCATTTCTTATGTTAAATGTAGGAACTAGGAGCAACATGAAGCTAGCGGGGACAAATAAAGCTTTGGATAGCAACAAGACAAAATGACACATCAGAACGAGTCATTCACAGGCAATGTTTGGTATCCCTCCCTACATGCACATTAATTCATTCACTTATTTATTTATATGCTTTTCTTTATTTGCATTGAATAAGCTAAGTCAATCTCACAACTTGTGTGAGATAATGTACAATTATAAATTCAATAAATATTACTTTGTTTAGAAAAGATAGATTTGAATCCTTCTTTTGTTACATGCATATGTATGAATGTAGTAATTTGTAATTGTAATCTTTTCTAGATTATTTCATTTATGCATCTGAGTGTAATGTAGGAAAGATTTAAATGTGCCTCTTTCTCAGATTAAAATCAACAAGCTCTACCTGATTGGGCTATAAGTGAAAATATGGTAACATTTTTGGTGACATTTGTTGCATGTTTTCCTGCTAAACATTCTAACCAGTTGCCTAGACCTATCCTTGGGCATGGAGTCAGTCAAAAACTAGGTTCATAACTTAGGGAAACAGACTCAAAAATTCTATAACTCAAACTTGATAGTATGAATGACACCTTGGCATTTATTCAAAAGAAAAAATGTAGAAGGGAAACTATCTAGTTCTGCTTGAAAATCACATAGGGAAATAAACTTGCATCTAAGCCTATTCTAACCTAACCAGCAAGACAAAACTACTTAAACAAAACCGTTTATAGGATGACTGAAATAGTTGCCCCTTATTCTCAATATGTAGTGATTTGCATGCATGATGGTAGCTAAAAGAAGACAATACATTGAGAAATGTTCAACAAGTTGATGCACCAATTAATGAAAAAGATAAACAGATTCATTTACCTCCCCAAATAGATCATATGTAATGTTATTCAAGGGAGGATAAGTGAGTTGACCATACTCTTGTTTAGCTTCCAGTGCATCCTCGATGTCATTTTCAGCAATAGCTTCATGCTTGGTAATTTTTGCTTGTTTGGACTCCATGTTTGCTATGTATCTAATAGGGTAGCCTCTTTTAAGGGAAAAGCTTGATCTTTCCTTGCTAATCTCTTGCTCATGGACTGCCATTTTATCACCTTGCTGGCTGGAAAGGTCTAACCCCTGTGGCTGACTTGGTGGAAAAGTGGTAACCTCCTTAGTATGCTCATGCTTTCCCAAATGAACACTCATTATTTCAATGGAGAACAATGAGATGGCTTCCTCCAACATAGTTTCAATCAATACATAAGCCTCTAGTTCTTTTATACACCAGAAATGAAGTTGCTTATAATTCTCATTGTCACTCAAAGAATTACACCCCAATTCATTCTTGTCTTCTTCAACGAAGGAAGGAAAGTGTTCAAACAATGAAGAAGCCTCAACGAAAGAAGGAAAAATTTCAACTGGTTTAACAGTCTCAAGCTTGTCTGTATAACAGAATGGAAGCTCCTCCAACCAGTTATAACCTTGCAAATTAGGTTCATGAGGCTCCTATTGTTTCAGCACCTCTTCAAGCTTGTGGACCTACTACTCTAGATCAACATGCTTGTCAACCTCTAACAGGTCTGGCTCTTTGTCATCCAACATTGAACAAAATTGTTCAATTATATCTATACACACCTCTTCAAAAAGCTCAACATTAGCTTTCTCATCCATGACATGCTCAAAAAAATCAAAGCTCATACCCTGGAGAATAGTATCAGGTTTAGTTTTATGTTCTTCCTCATGATCCAAAATTCCATTTTCTTGCTGACTGTCATCAATCAGCAACCCATCACACTATCTGATGTCCTCTTGCTATTCAATCCTTTGTTGTTGCAATTGATAACACCTTATAGCTAGATGTAAAGGATTTACCTCTTTAATCTTTTCCCAAAGGAGTAAGTTGTCTAGATCAATGAGTTGCTCTTCTTCTACTTTCTCTTCAATAGAAAATTCATTCTGTTCAAAACTTGGAACATTAAACCTCAAAAAGTGAAGCCCTTCCTCAAAGAAAGGATTTGGAAAGGTAGCAGTTGACTGGGGAATTTGAGAAAGTTGTTTTTAGGAGAGTTGGATTGAATTTGTTCAAAAATTACATTTTCTTGAATTGAATAGGACCCTCTTTGTGTCTCCACCTCCTACTGATGAATATAAGTTTGATAAGCAAGCTCTTCCTACTTCCTATCGACCTCTTGTTGTCTTTCAATCTCTTCAAACTACTTTTGGAAATATAAAGAAATATTCTCCAAACTCATATTATTAGAATTTTGAGACTCATACGAAAAGTAACTTTGTTGGTTGGAGATAAAATAACCCTTCTGGGGTTATTGAAGAGCATAAGCATGATCCTTTAGAGATTGAGCAGGGTTGGGTGGGTGAGGAGAATACTGAACATGCTGGTTGTCTACTGTTATTGAATTGCTTGTACTAAAACCAACATCAAAATTGTTGGTATATGTCTGGTAAGTTGATATAGGCACAACACTTTCATGAAATGGTGAATGGTAAGTCATATTACCATGAAACTGACACTTAGACTACTGAAACTAGTTACTTTGGGATTGGAGTCGCCAGATATGTTAAAAAATTTCCTCCAAAGGAAAAAATTATTGTTGTACACACCAAACACCAGTAATGCATAGTACAAGAGGGACTGACATTGTTAGTTCTCTATCCCACTGGGCATGCCAAAATCATTATCTCTTAAGCTTGCACCCAAACTAAGTTGTGAAAACTGAGCTAGCTTGAGAAACATGGGAACATTCTCGGGTTTTGGGCCACCCAAAGTGAGAATGAACCTCTGGATAGGCCAACTTCCTAGCTGGTTATATCACCTAATCTACTAATTTTTGTAAGGTAAAGGGAGAAGGAATACTAAAAATGAATCAAACTGAAACATTAAAAGTGAAATGATACACCAAACTTAAAATGGATAATTGAGAAACATAAATTTGCACTTGGCTTCCACTAATGGAAACTATGTTTGCACAACCTGTTATAGTGAATCTCTGCATACATATTTCACCAAATGGTCAATCATAAAATAGTAATTAACAAAAGGAATACAAACTTCACAATTGGAAAATATAAGCTATCTTACGACACAATCAACAACCTGCACCGATTCACTAATTGCAGAGAAGGCATAAACTATGAGACAAAGCTAAAATGAAATTATAAAAATCTCACAAGTAACTTGATCAATCACTAACATGCACAAAGCTGCAAAAACAAGAAGGAAACAATTTCATCACCAAAATACTCCAAGGTCAATGTTGTATTCCATATCCAAAGAGTTACAAAAGTCTACAAAATCCTGCCAAAGGACTGAACAGTCACTAAATACAGAAATGCATATCAAGAACTAACTCAAAAATGAGTTACAAAAGCTAATAAGTAGCCAAAGCCCAAGTGGTTCCACTAAAAAAGTCTCTAGAAGCATCTTGGGTCGGATGCAACAATAAACCCCAAATTTAGCATGTAAATCTATCTCCAAAAGTGATCAATAAGGTTGAAATGGTCAATTTTGACCAACTCCTTTATAAAGGCAAGCTAAAATCACTCCAAGATGCTCTCAAATGTGCTTTTAAAAGGTCAAAACAACCTCCTAAATCCTTGGCATATGTTTTCCAACTGTTTCAACCGCCCCTATATGCTCTCCAAGATCATAACTCAAAGCATATCTCTCTTCCTCTAATGACTTGGTCTTGTGAACATGTGCTCCTATTTGCATTTAAAAGATGATGACTTAAACTAAATGAGTTATAAATCATCATTTAGAATTAATCATTTACAATATAAAGTAAATGCAAAAATAAAAGATTTCCACCTCCATGTATCGGTATAGACAATAGTGAAAGGAATTACTAAGTCAAAATTGACTTAGTCATGCCTAAGTCATCTTTCATACTTCATGCCAAAATTACAAGGAAAAAGCAAAAGCCACAAGGGTATTAGTTGCAATGTATATTTTAAAAAAACAATAGCAAAAGGCCATATTCCATTGACATTAACATAGGGTTTGAAACCCTAAGAAAAATAAAAAAGAAAGAAGCTTCATTTCATTAGTTATATAGAAGCCTCAAGAAACACCGCCGACTCCATGAGGGTTTCATAGAACTCTATAAGAGGTCTTCCTGAAGGAATTTCAAGGTCGCATAGAGGCATTTTTTGTGCTAGAATTTGTTGATTTTCCACATAGACCAACTGGTAAGTTATTCTTTTGAAAAAAAAATGAATGAAAGTTTCTTTGTTAATGATTTGGGCCCTACAGGCCATGGCATGCATTTTCCTCATAATTTCCACATATTTTTCTTTTGTGTTTTCTCCTTCCATTCGGTTACCATCAGACTTCGTGAAGATTTTGGGAAAACAATTTCTCTCTATTAAGCAAAACTTGTACAAGTATCAATCTTTCTTTGATTCAAAGGCCACTTTGGGTCTATCTGCATCTAATTGTGATTCTTGCTTTGATATATAGCTGCGGTCAAGCATGATATAAGCATTTATTCTTCAGTACACTCTATAAAAAAACTCCATAAATATTTCAAGTTTTTTTTGTTTCTGTAGGATTTTCATTATTTTGAAGAACAAAAAGTTTGAACCGAGCCTATACTTTAATTTCTTTGCCTCTCATTTTATGTCTCAGGTTGCAAAAACTATATATGGGCCAATAAAACCCACGACCTCCATCATACTTCTTGTAACTTTAAAAGGTTTTGGGTTCTCACTCGTTACCCAAAACCAAGGGTTTGGATACAAAAATTCAGCTCTGCATTATAAAATTTTTAGGTTTGTATATTTTATTCCATTTGTTAAAATGAGATGAAACTACACTTCAAGTTTTGTATGTTTGTCATGTATCTCTTTTCCCCTTATACAGGTCAATACCCTTATGACTATCATCATCTCTGCACCTTTACATCATTTGTAATGACTGTCTACTTCAAGTGTTGGACTGAGATTTCTTAGCCATGCTTTTTTGAGTTATATCTACTATCTCAAAATTGTCCCTCATTTCATGGTGACTCTTGCATTCCAAAATGAGTATCCTTATATTTCATGACATTTTACCTTCCAGATATTTGAGCTTTGTACTATGTACCAAAAGAAGATCTGATTGTATTGTGCCTTTGTTTCACTCTATAGGATTGTCCCTTTGTTAGTCACTGCCCTTTAAGAATTATCAGGTTATTATGCCTTTCAACCTTCATGCAAAATCTGCCCTAGGACTGTCACTTCTTTAATGCATATCGTTGCATATCTATGACTTTGCAACCCATGGGGCATTAACTACAGGGTTTTCCTTTGTCTTTAACTGAACCCATCCCTTCAAAGCCAGTAGCTGAAACATATCAAGCAACAAAGGAATTGATGTGTAAACAACCAGTCCTCTTGTTCCTTGATAAATTTGCTATCTATATAAAACTATCTTTGTTGATTGTATCAGTGAATATAATATATACACTGCTATGAATAATACATTTATTTCTGATTGTATCATAATGTTTTGGAAAGCTTAACAAGCTTATCTCATCAAAACACTGAATGATAGCACGCTAGGCTCAACCCTTGTGGGAGCCACATTTATCCCACATGATGAAAATTGATGGATTAGATCAAAAACATAAATGCACCTATGTCTGCACATGAAGCAAACATGTTAGTGAAATAAATGCATATTTTAATTTTTTTTTTTGTCTTTGATGGTTTTCTGGAACATCTAAATTATGCATACTTATTTAATGCAGATTGAGATCAGTTTATATATGCATAGGTATTTGTTTATGTAAAGTTGGAAACTTTGTATTGCTTAGAGCATTGCTCTAACACCATTTCTTATGTCAAATGTGGGAACTAGGAGCAACATGAAGCCAAAAAGGACAGATAAAGCTTAGGACAGCAGTAGGACAAAATGACACATCAGAACCAGTCATTCACAGGAAATGACTCATCTCCCTCCCTACATGCACATTAATTCATTCACTTATTTATGTGTATGCTTTTCTTTATTTGCATTAAATAAGCTAAGTCAATCTCATGGCTTGTGTGAGATAATGTTAATTTATACATTCAATAAAGATTACTTTGTTCAGAAAAGATAGATTTGAATCCTTCTTATGTTACATGCATATATATGAATGTAGTAATTTGTAATTGCAATATTTTCTAGATTATTTCATTTATACATCTGATTGTAATATAGGAAAGATTTAAATGTACCTCTTTCTCAATTTAAAATCAGCAAGCTCTACCTGATTGAGCTATAAGTGAAAATCCGGTAACAGTGCTATTGGTTGGTCTTTTATCCCACATTCATCCCTTTGGCTTATTCTTCCATCTTTATCTTCTATAAATAGAAGGCTCTTCTATTGATTTTGTATCCACAATCTTAGGCATTTTGCATACACAACTTGTGCAAAGTTATCATCTTCATGTTTTGAATCAAGTTCATCCATCTTCATCCATTTTTATAATTTTGTATCATTTCATAGCTAGGTTATGGAGAAATTTCATCAAGGAGCTTCAAATCTTCACCATTGATCATCAAGCTTGCAAGGAATTGGGAAAAGGGCCATTTTCCACATCAAAATGGCACCAACTCCCCCATGGGATTGAGAGTTTGTTTGCATTGAATAGGATTTCATAGCTTTTATTTTTGTTCTTCATGTTATTTCTTGTTCTTTGTATTTCAAATGAATTTCATAGGGAATGTTGTTTCTAACTTGCATATTGGACTAATAATGTGTTTGTTCTTTATGTTTGTGTAGGTCTAGGATCACCATTCATAGTTTGTAAAATATTGTTACCTATTTTTGGATCACATTGTCTTAAGTTTTTTTACCCAAGTATATCAATCATCTATAATAGGAGCATATCCCCAATAGTCACTACACCTATACTTCCCCATGCATGTAATGCCCCACCACACAACCCTAGAGGAAGTTGCAATTAACTACTCAAACGTACAATTTTTTTTTTGTTTAAGTACAATTAACATGCAAGTTCACTACCCATTTGTAACAACCTCTAAGGTTATGAGACTGAGATTACTTTTAAACCCAAACAAGAAAGATAAATTGAAACCATAACATTTAATTACTTAAAGAATTAAGAACACATACATTCCATACATGATAAATTACATCAAAGAATAAGAGATAGCACATGATTTCAAATAACAATCATTTAACAATAAGATTACAACTCTCATTCCCCAAATGAGGTAAATCGAATAAGCACGTTTATAAATTATATCTTCCACCTTGATAACAAATGAGGGGTAATAAATTACAAGATTCAACTGAAATGAATGAAACCTGAAAAGTAACAGGATCCTATGAGCTCTCCAACTAGAAATCTCATCCACACGAACAAGAAGAAAACCCAATAGAGTAAGGTGCATGTTCCACCCAACCAAGTGGTACCTGAAGGTCCACCCCCCGTGCTAGGAGATAGTAACAAGAATTCCTAGACAAGCCCATCTACCTCTAGACACAGGCTGACACATACTGACCTATACTGACACAACCAATCACAAGTACAACATAAGTACAACTCTAACATGGTCACATTGCTTCCAGACATAAAACATATCGAGTATGTTAAGAAATAATATATAGAAAATCACATACCAACTGTTTTCATAGAAAGAGTGTCATCACATAGCTCGACATGGGATATCCTCTAGGAATCTTCATAGGCTCTGGCCCCCATTATGGGATATCCTAGTGGCCTCAACCGAATCTCAGCCCCCATACTCACTCATGCAGAATCAAATACCTCTCGTAAAGACAAGATAGATGACCTTGCTATTCCAAGCCTTCCCACTCATCCCAAGCCTATACGAGCACTTGTGTCTATGAGTGAGGCTAAATTATCTTGATTAGTGTGAAATACTACCCAAACTTCTAAGTATAGTGTTTTAGTTATCACTTGATTAAACCACCTCCAAAGGTTGCATAGTTTACCTCTTTGGACTCTGGTGCCTAATAGAGGACACTCTTCTACTTGACAACATACCAAACAAAACCAATCACCAAGGGTGCCAAAGTGCATACAAACTAGATAAACAATCACTCCAACTCTAGGAGGCAACATATAATGAAACTCACTCCAAACAATTGGAGGCAACAAAATACATAATCCACTCCTTCCAAAGGAGGCACAGATCATCCCCGTTCGTGAAAACTAGGTAAATTATTGACAATGCACCATGCACTACCCAAGGGATTCAAAAAAAGTTGACAAACATAATACGACAACCCCAATTAATTAAAAACCCCATCTGGAAGACTTATTAACCCCTACCAAACAATTTCCCCCAAAGTGATAACAGAAGAAATTACATTTGAAAAGGAAAATAAGCAGGAATTAAATCTACTTTGGATTTCCTAAATCCACTTCCTTTAATAACATTTAATAGTTTATTGCCGCAATAAAACTAATTAAATTATGTCTCTTTCAGACGAAGGATAAAATTTAACCAGATATTTAATTCCCTAATTGCTCTTAAATAGTAATAAACATTTACTTCTATGATCCAAAACCTATCATTTAAAAATAACTATTGGTCCTTTGCAAAATAAATCATTTAAAAAATCAATTAATTTCGCTATTAAACACCTTACATTTAAATCCAATATTTGTCCTTTTAAATATATTATTTTAAAATAAAATCAATAATTTGACTATGAACCAATATTTTAAATTTCTCAATTACACATTTCATTTCATTTAATACGAATATCCCTTTCCCTTAAAATCATTCCCTTATTAAATAACTATTTAAGCATTTGACAAGAAATAATAAATTAAATCTAAGGGTCTACTTTAGTTTCCCAATAATGTTTAAATATAATAAAAATCCCATTTCCCAATTAAAATCATTTCATTATAAAATAGATACATGGACATAACACAATAGTCATAAAATTGCTCTAAGCAAGGTCGATACATAATTTGACTCTAGATGGTTGACAACACTATATTTATTGGATCCAAATGTATACATTAAGTAATAGTATATATTGTTAATCTCTTAATATCTTTTATTATCTGGTGAAATGCATTACTTTTAAAATAGTCTAGTTCACAAAATATGAAAAGTTCATCCTGACAACTTATATCTATATAAGAAATTAATGGTAAGTAATAAGATATTAGGTCATGTTATACTACGTGATTGCAAATGGGTTTTCTATATCTCTACACAACCATTAAAATAAATGATAGTTTCATTCCCTTAATTCATGCAACAATCTAGAACTAGTCTCGTGGTTCAATTGATAGCTCAATTGTTATTTAAGAGTTCTATAGTCATCATGTAGTAGCATAACGTCTATACATATACTCCCAAATTTGAGGCATATTATCCAAAAGTGTCAATTTTAAATTATAATAAAATATGATTACAACATAGCTTTAGTTCTTATACGGTGGAATTTATTCTTACCTTCCATTTATGCTAATTATAGCCTTGATGGTCAACATTAAGGTATTAGAAGATGTCGCATAACGTGGTTACATAGAGTTTATCTCTTCACTCAATCTTAACCACATTGAAATCTTTTCATTATAAAATCAATATTTACATCTTATATAATAAAATAATCTTAAAATAATTGTATTTAAATATAAATATATTTAAACCTATTAACATTATTTAAATAAATATTTATATTTCCAATTTAAATTCCAACTCATTAATATAACCCAAATTTTTCCAATTTAAAATGCAAATAAAATATACATATATATATATATTAAAATAATATATAACATATATAATATATATATACCTATATTTATAAATTATAAAACATATATAAATAATCATATATATATAATAAAAAATATATATATAATATATTATATATATAATAAACAATATATATATAATATATATTACATATTATATATAAATATATATTCTAAATTAAAATTAAAAAAAAAACATTTTAAAACAAACTTCCCATGTAGGGGACGCAAGGTCAAACCCTGCCCCCTGCTGTGGGCGTTGCCACGTAGCTTCCCCCTTATGGGGGTCACTGCCTGTGGGGGCAGCGTTGGGTGCTGCCTCCACATCCAGCGCCTCCCATATGGGGGCGGCTATGGGGGTAGCTCCCCCAACTCCCCATAAATTTTTTAATTTAATTTATTTTTATTTTATTTTTAAATCTTTTATAAAAATTTTATGTTTCTGATGAACTCTCAAAAGTTCATTAACAATTTTTTTTATAGAAATTCTTTTTTTTTTAACAGGGAGAAATTACAAGTATACTAAATTGTATATATACTGTATGTATAAATATAAACACGCATATATATCTAAAAATGCTCCCAACCAGCAATCCAATTTGGACAAAATTGAAAGAGTAATTTAAGAGAAAGGGAAAATTTCATAGCAATTTCATAAATTTACTTTCTAAATACAATGGAAGATCTCACATCTAATTACAAAGATTCACAAAATTTTCTGTTGTTTTCCCTTTCAATTTTCCATTGTTAAAATTTGTTTTCCCTATAGAAAATCTAAAAATTTCCACAATTCCAACAGAGGTTTTCAAATTTGTTTACAAGCAAGTTTTCAAAATTGAAATCCAAAATTTCAAAACAATAAAACAAGAAAGAACTTGTGTTCTGAAGTTTGAAGAAATTGAAAACTGGGGTTGAGCTTCTCTGCAAGATCCAATTTTCCTTCCTTCCAAGATCTCCACTTTCAAAATCCAAAAATAGATGAAAAACTAGAAAACCCTCTTCTATTTTTGCAACCAAAAATAAATTAAAGATATTTTCTTTTTTTCCCCACACTTAGTCAAAATTTTCCAAAATATCTCCTTTTCAACACCATAGATATTTTGTTTTATGCATTCACAAGATATTTTACTTTTAAATAATTTAAAACAAAATTCATTTCAACTAAATTTAAATCTTTTAATTTATGCATTTACAAGATATTTGCATTTTAATACTTTAAAAACAAAATTTAAATTTCAAAATAGATTTAAATCATTTACTTTATGCACTTTTCAAATACAATTAAACTATTCACTTAATAGATTTAATAGATTAATTTATTTACTCCACAACTAAATTTATCTAATTAAATTATTTACTTAATAAATAAATTTAATAACAAAGATTAAATTACTTTACCAAATAAATTAAATTTAGTTAATTAAATTAAATTAAAAGCTTTTTAACAACTTTACTCCAAAATAAATAAATAACATTTAAAACATACAATCACTAATTTTCACATATAATTTCCACCAATAAATTATTAGAACCTTAAAGACGACATAACTCAACAACATACCAAACACAAACTGACGACACACTATGACAAGGTTGTGGTTTGACAAGGGAAATCTCGTTACTATCTCCTAATCAACAAAACCGTTGGGATATGGACACACTCAAACCTATGAAACCAGGTGGAGACAATGTCATGTACCTGCAATCTTGTAATCAAGACGAATGTCAAACATGCATAAAACTTATCAAACACACTGTGAAGAGAAATCGCATAATCACAGAGCGCTTGCATGCAAGTGATGTAATCTCGTCCCCTTCACCAATACAGTCACATCAAGATTGACGAAAGTAAAGCATCGTTAATCAACAGATAAACATGTATCAATATTAACAACTATACTAATCAAAAACATAATATGAAACATAAAATCCATAAGTGCATCATCTCAACACAAAATAACATCCACATCACTCCAAAGCCAGTGATCATAAGACAATAACAAATATCAAGGTCTATCATAGTAAAGGTATTGTCTAACACATATACAACTCTAAACACATAATAGTAACAATTGGAGGGGCACTACAATGCAAGTGGTGGAACCACTCCACTACTTGAACCCTACCTAAGTGCCACCACCACTAGTGATTCTACCCTTAGCCACCCATGAACCACCAACCCACAACCACAAAAGTTTCCTCTCACCATTGAGAATTTCACAAGTATAGATCAATTTAAGAGGATTATAACTTTCTTATATGAAGGATTTTTTAAAGATTTTTTTGAAAGGGGCCATTTTCTAAGTACTTCACAATAACCAATATAATTGATTTCTCACAATGCATAGTTTATGTAAAAATAATATTTTCTCATAGATTTAGTTGTCTCATCCTTATTTATGTAAATTTAAATGCATATAAATTTCTCATACATACTCATATCAAAAACCCATTTTTTGAAACTATAAAACTTTTCATGTACTAAATAGTGGCCTCATTTATTTCATCTAGTTTTGCACCAAGATTATACTTTCAAATTTGTTTTGATCTCTTAAAATTTATGAAAACCTAGAAAACAAAAAAATTGTAAACTCACTAATTTATAAAATGCCACAAATTGTAATTTCTAAGAGTATCTTAAGTGAGATAATTTGTAGGTATTAATACAAACAAACTCAATTATAGATTTGTATTTCATGTACTTATTCTAGGGTTCGCATACATGGTAATTTTGTACTCAACAAATTTTAAAAAATCTATATCTATTGGGTGTCCAATTTTAGAATCTACTTGTCAATAATAGATATTTTAGATCATCCTTCTACCATCACCTTGAATAGACACAAATATAAGTCCTAGTGAGGTGGAATCTTAAACCACTATAAATGAATTCAACCACTCTTTATGGGTCAAGGGAATTGAGCCCCATCTCAATGGACTTCTTCTAAGTATTGATTAGTATAAGCATGCATACACTAATATGAACAATTATGTTCTAGGATTAATTAGTTCTAGTGTTGATGAACACACATCATGGGCCATCTCGCTCATTGAGTTCTCTATTTATTTGGGTAAAAATTTAAGAGATAGATGTAGATCTAAATGAACCTTCCATTCTCAAATGGCCTTACTATGGAAAATATTATATCTCTTGATGATTATAAAAATCATCAAAAATATGATAATACAATTGAGGATATTTCTTAATGGGAAGATATTAAATGTTGTGATTGCACAAATGATTCTCATTATGGGTTTTTTCCTCCTCCTTGAGCACCAACAACTTTAAAAATATTTTATACTTTTGGATCTAATGTGGACTATTATGAGATGATCAATGTAGTCACATGACATACATTATGATTTCACTTTCACCTATTGATTCAACTAAGTTTAGTGTTTCTTCATCAACGATTTCTAGTGATTATCTTTATCAAAATCACACATATCTTCTTCATCATCAGGATTTCTAATTACTCAACATACATATTTTGTTTCTAGAATATTACATTATAGATCTTGACAACACCATCAAGGACATGTGTCTTATTTTTTATGACAACTCCTATGAAATTGCATCTCCTATCTAGATATTTTGAGGTTTCATTTTGACCCTCCTATTATTTTTTATTTTATCATTATTTATCTATAAAAATCATGAATAACATCTCTATTGAAATGCATACATCACATGGTTATTATACTTGAATCTTTCATTGTACTTGATCCCACCAATTAATTTTAGTCACATTTGAGCATCAACATCAAGACATATGAACAAATTCTAAATAATTACACCCTAATTCACACACTCACTACATCACTTGAGTGGAACTTTAGTATTTTAGCAAATTAATTTTTCTAACTTGAAAGGAAGATGTATCATTCATTGTTAAAGGACCTACTATAACACTCACCATTTGAAATTTTTCATTTATATTTTCTCTCTTCTATGTGGAGGTACATATGGGCCTTATCTTGCAAGAATATCAAGACACTATATTTCCTCTCTATGGAAGGAAATTTCTTCGTATGGGTTTTTCCCTTTTCCTTTGGGAGCTAGTGATCCCATAATAGTGTACCCCACTTTTTTTCCTAAGTGGGACACTTAGAATTAGCATTTTCATTTTGTGTCAATTCTATAAAAAAAGGTAAACAATTTAAGGATGATGTAAGCTAATGACTTACAAATTTTTTTATATAGATTATGTTAGACACACAAATGCTAAGAAGGACGAATTAGTATTTAATAATTTTCAACTTTAAACCACCACATTCATAATATTATGAAAACATAATCAATGGAAATGCAAGTAATGAACACAACCACACAAGAGAACACTATATTTACATGGAAACCATAAAGGGAAAAACCATGGTGAGAAAAGATGCTTGGAACTACTACCAAAATCTAGCCTCACAAAATAATATCTAACTTACAATAATCTTGTAGGAACCAACCCACAAGAATTAAAAACTTAAAGAGAGACACCAATCTCCTTGAATTTGACTTGTAGGAATCAACCTATAGGAGATACCAATCTCCTTGAATTTTGATTTGCAGGCACCAACCTACAAAAGACACCAATCCCCTAAGACTAAGTTTCAACATAGCCATCAAGCATCAACTCAAAGTAATATTCTCAGCCTCATATTACAAAAAGAAATAATCTTCTTTCACTCGACCTACTCTACATCAACAATTGAACACATCCTCTAATGATGTCTTAATTTTTCTCAACATATGAATTTACTCCACACTAATATTAATTCCACACTTTCATCACACACACATTCTCTAAAAGTCACTCCCTCACTCACATAGTTTTCATGAAAATATTCATAATATATATTCATTCCATCATGTTAGAAACATCTAATGTTGGCCTAGAACACTTTAACACCATCCACAATTAGCCATGTCGGCCAATGATAAACCTTTATTAAAAATTATATGAAATGTTTAGTCAGCTCGACCCTAAATAAAATGTGTTATCATAGGTGTAATATGACATCATGCACTTCCTTCCATTATCTTGACTGGTCCTAATTTACCTTTGCACGCTTCCTCCAGCTAGCACATGCTTCCCTTCTCTAGTGCAAACACTAAAAAATTATTCACAGTCAACCCAAAAACACAAAATTTACTCTATCACTTCTATCTAATATGTTGGAAAAGTGAAACCTTGGGGTTTAACTAGTATTAGTCACCTTTCACTAACATAACATTTAGAATTTGGGTTGGACAAGGGGTATGAGATTAACTTACAACCTAGAATGTGAGTCATCCAACCATTGGATTTGAATTTTGGTTTTTGGGGGTTTGAAATGAGTTTTTGATGAAATAAAATGATGCAACTAGTGAACTATTAAAATGCATTATTATGGTGTAAAAACAAACAATCTAGAAATTGAGAGACAAATTTCATGACCAGAAATAGATAAAGCATACTTGGGTGCACCTATGATTTGAACTTGGACTTGATTAGACTAGACAAGGCTTCCCAAGGCACCCTTCTCTGGATGACTAAAACTAAAATCTTCTTTCATGATCCTCAAGTCCCTGGTCTAAGGATTCTTCCTTCCAGATCTTGTTGTCAAATATTTGTTTGTTACTAAGATAATTGATTTTTTGTATCTTTTCAAGTTGTAGGGTTTTAATGCATCAATGATCAAATAATATTCAATCTTCCTCCAATCTTCTTTAGATCTATAACCTGCACATTCAAAGAGAGAGGAAGGGTTGTGCTATATAGGGGCTTCCCTTGGTCAAATCTTGTGTTGGTATTTCTACCTCCACAATGGAAAAATTAATGAAAGAGAGCTTATCCTTTTGAGGGATAGAGATTGAATAATAAATGATTGATGAATCAATAACTTAATGCAACTCACCACTCAAATTTCATTTCCTTGGAGGATTGAAGTCATGCACATCTCCTCAAGGCTTGATTTAAATTTGGCTTGAAGACCTACAAGTTGTAGTCCTCAGAAATAAAATGTATGCATAAACATGAATAAAATCACATAAAACTTGGAATGATGCTTTGACAATGAAATATTACAATAATTCTACTCTTGAATAATAATTGTTCTCCAATATTGCTTCTTCTTGCTAGTTATTTCCAATTCTTGCATCTTAGTTTTCAAATGATGAAATGACTAGGTATTTATGTCATTAATCTAATTTCCCAAAAATTAAACCTTTATAGCCAACATTTAGAATTTGAAATTCAAATAATAAATTGCCAACCCCGACATATTAAAGTTTGGGGCCAAATTAGGAGGATAACGTTGCCAAGGGAACCCTTATCCAACCCCTATTTTTTGAGATGTGAAGTATCAAGGGAAAAATATAAAATACCTAAGTATTTGGTTTTATAAATTTGATTTCTTGATAAATGATTAAATGAACGAAATGTATAATTTAGGACACTAAGTGTACAATTAGGTCCAAGCACATAGGAGGGAGAAAAATCTAGTGTGAGATTGTCAAGGGTGAAAATTTACAACAATACATTTAGCCCCCACTTTAGTGAGAGTATGAACTTATGCTCAAACTCACACTAAAGTAGAAATATGTCAAGAGGGGTTCAATTATCAAAATGTTGAGGAGATAAGATGGAAATGAATCTAGGGGGAAGTTCACAAGCCATGAGGATTCAAGATCGCATGGAAAACAAACAGAAGAACAAAGGAACACACATGTGTGAAATTCAACAAGACAACACAAAACATACGTGACAAAAACATAACACTATGCAAAACACAATGCAAAAAAAATGCAAATGCAAATGCAAAAGGAGGGTATGACAATCATGAACTAGAAAGCTCCACATAAATCTTACTAGGATCCACACCCAAGGTGTTCGTGACTCATAGGCTAATAAATTATTATATTTTCTAGGTGAATCATGAACAAAAGGCACTCCAAGTTATTGAAGTTCAATATTCACTAGGTGAGTCTTCCAAAAAGAGTAGAAAAATGAGAAACACATAAGGGCTAGTGAGGACCAGTTTTCACTAGGTGTGTACCCATGTCAACCATACCAAGAATTATAGTCCCAATAATCTTGATAAGGTGCTAAAAAAATGATCAAAATATTAAGCCAACACATCACTAATTCTAACATGTGTGAAAAAAGTGAAACACATAATGGAATGTATGACCCCACCTTAAAGTAATTACTAAACACCATGATGTGAGAAATTTATTTAAGGTAGAATAATGATAAGTGCAATATGATAAGTTCATGAGAGCTTATTTATAAATCCCTATGCCAATGATATGTTTTCAAATAAATTTATCTCATAACATGGGGTTTCCCCCAATGCAATGCAATAAACAATAAAAAGATGATCACATAAGGGATCCACAGATTCGGGGTCAATTTACATCTTTGCTATAATAATATAGGTGATCAGGAAATTGAAATAATTCCCCCATATACTCATAGAACTAAGAACACAATAGAAGAATGACACGGAGAAAACAAACAAATTATAGGTCAACATGGAAAAGAACTAAATGTCTCAACACCTTACATCATCCCTAAATTAAAAATGCAAGACAATAACAAATTCTACAACATATAGAAGAATAGAGATACAAATAGATGAATGTCACAACAATTTTTTTCCTTTGTATCCTTGTGCCAATAGAGAAATAAGAGTCCTCCAAAGAAAACTCACAAACATAAAAATGCATCAAGAAGCACAACATGAGAGATCACATCATGTGTAGGTAAACATAAATAACATATAAAGAAAACAAATAGTGTACTACACATTCGAGCCAATCTAAGGCAAGTTGTATGCATCCCAATATTGTTCATCATATATGGAAGGAAAAAAACTAGCCAAAGGGACTACAACAAGTGTCGTACAAGGAGCATCACTAGGTTCAACACGTGGTTACTTACTCTCATCAAGAGGATCAGCATGATTTCCTTCATCTAAATCCATAGATTTCAAGAACAACATGGATAATTCATTATGCATGTGTTCATCAATCAAGTAGCATCTTCATCCTCATCATCCAAATTTATCACAATGGGTGGTTTAATGACAATGCCAATTATATGTTCTTGTTTAATTCTTTTTTTTTGGTTGGGACATGTAAGGTCCATTTGCATGTTTTGGTGAAGGTGGTAATTCATCATGGTTTGTTTAGATAGGCATTTGATCATTAGGTAAATTTTTGGCCAACTAATAAGAAATATCATGGCATCTAAACGTATGCTCCTTAGCATTTCTATTTCTTCTTGTATGGTTTTCAATTTGTGAAGGGGTAAGAGATGGTTTCTCTACCATTGCTCTCTTTTCTTCCCTTAGAGGAGGAACTGAAGGGACCATCAAGGATTGGGAAGCCATTGTCTCAAGTTTATAATTTTTTTTCTCTTTTGTAGGTACAAAGGTAATCATGTGGTTATCTCTTGGTCTCTTATATGATATCGGTGGAGGAACTACAACATAAATACCTAGTGTACTTGGGCGGATATTTGCCTCAAACATGGGTTCATCCACAACTTGTGGGGTGGGAGGAACAACCATAGGCCGAACATCCTCAAGTAGGATATTGCTAAGGGATAATTTTGTTATATGCTTTGCCTTAAATTTTTGATATGACCTGAAAAAGAAATCTTCATGAGGTTTAATAGGTTCCATTAGTTGAGGCCAAAAATAATCCAATGCAAATTTTCTATAGGAAGCCAAAGGTTTAAACCCACTATGATGAACTATATATATTTAATTCTCAAATGGGAACTTTATGCACTTGTGGATTACTAATGAGATGGAATTCATGGAGCATAGCCGTGGTTATCCTAGCTTCATATGGAATTGGTTTTATGTTGAGATGATGGTGAATGATACATCTAGTTGTTTTGGTCTAACTTTAAGTGGAATATTTATCAATCCTATCATAGGGCAAGTGAAACCATCATGAGTTTTTAACCATGCTTTTGGCTATTCATAAGAATCTTTATAAAGTTCATGCACAAGCAAGAATTCCTCAGTGATCACATTCTCTAGACACATGGAATCAATGAGTATCCCTGGTGTAGGTTTGTCATTAATATGTCTAGAAATATAGAGAGGACCATTAGGTGCATGTATAGATGCATCAATCTGTGTGAAATAAATGTCAGGTAGCAAAGTAGTTCGTCCCTTATGAGGTTGGACATCTATTGCATCAACAACATTATCTAGGTCATCATTATCATCATTCATATCCTCACTTTCTTGAACAAAGTTGGATGTATGATCTAGCATTGGATTTGTGAAAATTTGCAAATTTTGATTGTGTGGAGCTATAGACTTGTTTCCTTTATCATTAACATCAACCAATTGGATGTGATTAGAACTAATGAGATCTTGCACTTGATGTTTAAGACACAAAGACCATTTTGTATCGTGTCCAAGTGTACAATGATATTGATAAAATTATTTTGGGTTGAAGTTTAAAGGTAAAGGTTTAGTCATGTCCATGGGTTTAATTGGTGGTAATTGGATTAAGTTCTTAATTAAAAATTGTAACATGACCGCATGAAGAGAGTCAGGAAATTGGGTAAATTGTCTATCTCTTGGCCTAAATTGGTAAGGAGTTGAACTTATGACTACAACCTGTGGCTCAATGTTATTAGCTATTTGAGGTGTGTTTATCTTGATAAAGTTCTTGTTTTGCATCTTGAATTGTTGATAATTGTTTTGAGGAAAAAAATTGGATTGATCATTAGGATTCGATGAAGATGTACCCTCATATTGACTAAGGGTATGTGCAAGATCATGATGGGCCAAAAAGTGGCAATATGATGGGTATGTGTAGGGTATGTGGCTGACGACTTTTTTTTACCCAAAATTGATGAAACAAAAAGGGTTTTTAAAGGAGATTCTCAACTTTCCACCAATATAAATTATGCTTTACTTTGAATTTAATAAATAATTGTTATTCATTTTCTATTTGAATTACGACTAAAGTTCTGATTGATAGGCTGATTGAAAAACATCTATAGCTTTCAAATGGCATCACATTTTTTGAATTGAAACATGCGCCACATTCTATGCTTCACATACTATAGAATTAGAAAAAAAAAATGAATTTCATGAATTTTTGACCAAGTTAAGGTGGTTAGACATATGAGTTTTTATATTTTTAAAAGTTGTAATAAAAAATTCATAATTAATTATTTTCTTGGAAAAAAATTACAAAAAAATAAGCATCACATCAGGACATGAGTCCTCTAGACTTATATCTAAAATATTATAAAAAAATATTATCATTTTATTGTGGTTAGGGTGGTTAGACAGACACCTACTTATTTTTTCCCTAAAATTCAAGTACTACTGCATTGAAATTTCAAATTTTCACCAAATAAATTTTTTATTTATTTTTAAATAAACCTAGTAGTTTAGAAACTACATTCAATTTGCTACAGATTCTATTCTTACATATTTTTGAAATAATATAAATAACTTATTTAAATTTTTATGTCAAGTTGCCTAACTCTGATTTTTCTAAATTTTCATCACCACTTAAGGGCCTTTTTTTTCCATGATGATCCTACACATACCCCTAACCGATATCTGATAATCATGAAGATTCATACACAAGTGTGTAAAATATGGATACTTCATCAACAATATCTTATCTCGAATGCTAGGTTGAAAATTTCCTATAAACACACTTTGGACATCAACATCAGGAAGACTATACGAGATTTTTGAGTAAAGCAATTGATATCGTCCTATAAATTATATTACCTTTTCCTTAGGTCCTTGTTTGCAATGCACTAAATCAGTTAATGTTACTTGAGAACCAATGTTTGCTTGAAAGTATTGGAGATGCATAAACAAGTTCAATGAATGAATTTATGGAGTTATTCGGCAATGAGAAAACCATTCCAAGGCCATATCTTTCAATGATCTAGGGAAGAGTTTAGCTAGGAGCTTGTATTAAAAAATGAAGTCATTGCACACAATATAGTAAAATCCAATACATGGGTTTTGGGGTCTCCTTTACCATTGTACTTCTCAAATCGGGGTACTTCTAAGTTTTGAGGCATGGGTGTTTTTAGGATGTCAATTGAAAATGGGTTCATTTTGAGATATTGTGGTGGTTTTCAATTTTGAGTTTGATTTCATGTGGAGATTTGTTGTTGAAGTGATGTCACATTTTGCAAAATTTGGTTTATGACTGAATCATTATTTGACATATTTTGAGAGTTCAACAAATATGGTAGGATTTTGTAAGTGTTTGGTGGACTACTATGTTGCACATTTATGAGAGGTGATGAATATTGAGGTGTGATATGTGATGCTACAAAACTATAAGGATTCCCACTAGGAATCCCTAAGCTTGGATTTAGGCCATTGGTGTGTTGTATCTTTGAAGCTATAGCTGGCAGTGTAAATGTAAGAATAGAAGGTATGGTTGTGGGAAGGGAAACTTGCTTTCCTCCTTGCTTTTAAGTTATTTTTTAATGCTTGGGCGCAACTGGCTACCATAGGGATGTTATCAACTACTATATGAGCTAGACTATGAAAACTTCTATTCCTTGAGCATCATTGATCAACTTCCTAAGGTTATCCATAATAGGAACTATTTGTCCTACTAAAGATTTAGTACTTATGTAGTCTTGAAATCCCTCTAAATTTTTGTCCAATTATTTTAATTTCTCATCAAGAACATGGGAAACAACAATCTCAATTTCAGCAAAGATGTTTGATTGTGAATTTTTCATGGGTATTGTGGGATTAGGAATGGATTCCAAAATGGGCTAGGTATAAGCAATACCTTGCATGAAAGAGTTGGAGGAGTGAAGCTCCAAAATGGATGTAACAAAAGTGCAGGATTTCATAAGTCTATAACTACATCTTGAATAGGGGTATTAGCAATAGGACACTAGGTCATAAAGCTCATATGAGTTTCAAAAAACTTAGGTGTGCCCACTATGAACACTAAGGTGCTAAATAGCCACAGTAAAACACATAAGATCCAAAATCTAAGAGCTTAAACACACATAAAACATAGAGATAGATGTTTGGTGAAATTTTGAGCCAAAACTAGCTAGAAAAGGCTGCCCAAGGTGCCCTTTCTAGCAAATTCTTCTATTAAATTCAAAGTTTAAATTTTTTTAATACTATTTAATGTTTTTGTTTTGGGACAATAGAGATTTGAAGTGAATAATTTTCTAGAATTTGTCCAATTTATGATTATGCAATGCAAAATTAAAGTGAGCAACAATTTTCAAAATATTCAATCAATAAAATTCAATTCCAAATGCAATTTTTAGATCTACAATGCAATAATCAACTGATCCTAATGTGTAAAATCTGAAAATGGTGATCTTTATATCTTTTTGTAACAAAACAATGCAATTTTTCACTTTTTGACTATATGAAAAATGCCTAAATGAATGCAATTAATACTTTCAAATTTGATTTCAGATCTAAAATGACCTAATACAGATTTATAAATGAAATTAAGATATAGATCTAACCTACGATGAATGAAATTAACCCTTTTGCAACTTAGGATGCAATTTGATGCAAATTTTTGAATTTATATGCTTTTTTGATGCAATAATGGATACCTAAATGATGAATACAAAGTAATGCAATGTTAAACTTAGATCTAAGATGATATGCTTCAAATTTTAGAATTTCTATAATGTCAATGCATCAGGTTCCCAAAAATGATATGCTGGAAAAGTGAAACCCTATGTTTTAACTAAGATTAATCGCCTTTCACTAACATAACATTTAGAATTTGGGTTGGAAAAGAGGTATGCGATTAAATTACAACCTAGAAGGTGATTCAACCAACCATTGGATCTGAATTATGGTTTTGAGGTGTTTGAAATGTATTTTTGATTAAATATATTGATGCAACTAGTGAACTATGAAAATGATCTGATCTGATGTAAAAATAAACAATCTAGGAATTGTCAGACAAATTTGAGAAGCAAAAATAGACAAAGCAGACTTGTATGCACATATGACTTGATTAGACAAGGTCGCCTAAGGCGCCCTTGTCTAGATGACTAAAACTAAAATCTTCTTTCACAGTCCTTAAGACCCTGGTTCAAGCCTTCTTCCTTTCAGATCTTTCTATCTATAGTGTAGAAAAATGTATCCCTCTACATTTTCACACTTGTTTGGGCCCTCCCTACTAAAATTGGGCTTCTTTATGCCTTATTTGGTCCTATATTGCATGCACAAGCCTTGTTAATGCATCTTTTTGAGGATGATCCTGACATTTATCAAGTGACCAATCATAATTCAATGATTTTTGGATTGTATGGCCTAGATTTAGTGATATAGGACTCATACACCACCTTAAGCATATGGGTCCCACCTAGGTTTCGGGGCCTAGATTTGAATTTAACATTAAACTAAGTATTTCTTGAAAAATGTGTCCCAAGCCTAGCCTAATGGGACTCATACACCACAACTAGCGTATGAGTCCCGCTTAGCTTGGACCTATTTTAAATTCAAATTCTTGGTAGGATTTTATCCTCCTATATCTGATGTCGCTTGTAGTGTTGTAATTTCTGGAAACTTGGCATAAACAAGTATAAATACAAGGTTATTTCACATATTTTCTCCTAGCAACTTTAATGAGGACATGTGATCTAAGAATTTGAGCATTCTAACAATACAAGAGCATTCAAGAGTGATTATCAAGAATTTTGGAGCTACTTTCAAGAATCAAACATCATGTCAAAGTCATCATGTGTCATGATTGTTTTTGAGCTAACATTTATGATGTAGGTATCTCATGATTCAAGCAAGCATTCAAGCCAAGATCTACAACATTCAAGAAAGATTCAAGATCCACATTCATTCTAGCCATTACATACAAGATTGTAGTCTTTTGTTCAATGTTTTGGTGAGTTGCAACATTACATATTTTTTCATTTATCATTCCTTCATTCTATTTGATTTCATTTCAACGTTTGATTACCAAAACGGGGTTTGACCAAGGAAAATCCCTATCCACTAAAAAACAACATTTTTCCCTCTATTTGATGTATGATTTGTAGATTTAGGTTGGAGATCCATTGAAGAGCAAGATGGAGAAAGGTTATCAAGTTATCAAAGTTGTCACCTTGTTTACAAGATCACAGAAAATCACTTATAGAGCATAATTCAATGCTTTAGAATCAAAGATTTGGCAAGAAGGAAGCTATAGGAAAGCATTAGAGGATATCAAAATTTTAGAGAAACCCTAATACTAGGAATAAATGACCACTTGTGGCGTATGAGTCCTAGTATACATATTTTTAGGCATTTTTTATAGATCTTGATTCAATAGTTTTAGATTATGATTTCAACCCGAAACCCTAAACTGGGACTAAATCACCCTACTAGCGTATGAGTCCTAGTGTGCATCAAAAAGTAGAATTTCCAAGATTTTAGACCTTCATTCAAGCCTCTTCAGGTTTCCAGGTGCACCTCTGTACTTTCACAGTTTACTATTCTGATTTGAATTCATTTCTAAGTCATTTGCTTAAGTCTTGTATATCATTTACATTTCTTATCTTTCCAAGCCCTAGCTTGGTGGTGAACCCCCTTTTTAGTCTTTAATCACACACTAGGACACATTATTGCAGATCTCTTTCCCTCATTTCATCCTTGGATTGAGATCTCTAAGGTTTCCTTGTGTGAAACATAAGGAAAATAAGTGAAAAGGTCCTAAACCCTAGTTCTATCTTCCAAAGAGATTAGAACTCCCCACTTTATTTTTCTAGGTTTCGCTATCATATAGTAGTCTATTACCAAGATAATTGAATTTTTGTATCTTGTCAAGTTGTAGGGTTTCAATGCATCAATGATCAAGTAGTCTTCAATCTTCCTACAATCTTCTGCAGATCTATAACCTACACATTCAAAGAGAGAGGAAGGGTTTTTCCATATAGGGGCTTTCCTCAATCAAACCTTGTGTTGGTATTTCTATCTCTACAATGAAAAAACTAATGAAATAGAGCATATCCTTTTGAGGGATAGAGGTTGAATGATAAATGGATGATGAATCAACAACTTACTGCAACTCACCACTCAAATATAATTTCCTTGAAGGGCCGAAGTCATGCACATATCCTCAAGGCTTGATTGCAATTTGGCTTAAAGACCTACAAGTTCTAGTCCTCACAAACAAAATGTATGCATAAACATGAACAAAATCACATAAAACTTGACATGATGCTTTGATAATGAAATACTACAATAATTGTACTCTTGACTGCTCTTGAATAATAATTGTGCTCCAATATTGATTCTTCTTGCTAGTTATTTGTAGTTCTTGCTTCTTAGTTTTCAAATGACGAAAAGACTAAGTATTTATATGTCATTAATCTAATTTCTCAAAAATTAAATCCCGATAGCCAAAATTTAGAATTTGAAATTCAAATAATAAATTACCAACCACATGTTAAAATTTGGGGCAAAATTAGGAGGATAAGGCGGCCAAGGGCACCCTTGTCCAGGCCCTATTTTTCAGGATGTGAAATATCGGGGGCAATGCCTACTTTGGTTTTATACATTTAATTTCTTGATAAATGATTAAATGGGCCACGAAATGCATAATTTAGGATGTTAAGTGTATGATTAGGTCCAAGCACATAGGAGAGAAAAATTTAGTGTGAAATTGTCAAGGGTGACAATTTACGACACTACATTATCTTGTAGCTTTGTGATTCAAATCCATTGAAACTATAGATTAAGATATTTCATGCGTATTTTTACTTAAATTCCAAACCACAAGCCATAAAAATAAGAGTAGTAGAATGCAGTACCAGAAACAATGATAGTTTAGTACAGTGCATATTCTACTTTTGAGTAGTAAACCTCATAACACCACCACAAACACTTCTAGACTTTTGCAAAAGTAGTAGACAACCAAGAACCACTAATTTCATATGTACCTTAACTTCCTATGTTTTCCATTTTCAATAATGATAACATTAACATTTTGCAATATCTGCAATAGGCACAACTAATATTCCATTTTCACATATTTTAACAAGAATGACAATCACACCACTTTGACATCAATGACAACACTGTATTCAATAGATCCAAGTTATAATTTTTAAAAAATATATAAAAAATTATTTTAATAATTTTAATTTTTTGGTATTATTTTTTATTAAATGATATTATTCCTTATCACATAAATTTCAATATAATTGAAAATATTTCATGATATCTTGAAATTAGATCATTAACTTTATTCTCTAGAGAATAGATATTTTTTGTAATATTTTATTAAGTATTTTTATTTATCAATAATTTTTGAAATAGTAGTAGTGAAAATTTGAAAGCTATATTATTTCATAACACATTTCTCTTACTGTATGTATCAATTTTTTTCTCTTTTCATTAAAACAAAGACATTTATGTGGAGTGTTATATATATATTCTAATGATGTTATTTTATATAGTGGCTTTAATAGAGGAAATTGTAATATATAATGTACAATGTAGGTACATTACAATTTCCTCTATTCAAGCCACTATATAAAATAACATCATTAGATATATATATATATATATATATATATTCTAATGTACCTGCCTTCACTATAAAATTAAAAATACATAATACATATTATAATTTTTGGAAAGGTAATATTAAGGGCTACATACTTACAAAATGGTAGTTTTAAATTACTTCATTTGATCTTCTAAAAGGTGAAGTAATTTTTTTTATTTTTCAAGATTTTAATATGTACAAAGGAGACTCGAGTAGGTGTTTGATTCAAGATTGAGGGTTCCATTCAATTAGGTTTGATCTAATTCCCTTAAATCAAAACCCCTTAGATGGAACATAAGTTGAGGTTGTTTTATATTATATGAAGGTACCTCATATGACTTCTCATGCTAGGACACACTTATTTTTTCCCTAAGTTTTACTTGTTATGTGTAATTGTATATTACATGGTGTATTAAATATACTTAGGTATTTGTGAAGGATGATAGGGAGGTCATGCAATTATTGATCAATATTTCTTAAACTTAGGCATTGTGTGGTACTGAGGTAAATTGGGAATATTTTTCATAATGAAACATTATTGAAAACTTACTCCTCCCACATCATACATATGTCACTCATTTGCAGAGTTTATTAAATAAGGCCAATTACAATTCCTTTGCATTGTTATTTGTCTCAAAAAATTGGTGTCTTCAGAGATGGATACACCCATTCGCTTAGTTTCCTTATACAATGAGTCTTTGTTTCTCCCTAAGAAATAATACAATATGCTCATGAAGTAGTTAGTGTTTGTGAATAAGTTATTAATTTAGTGGTATACAAGTATAGTAGAGGTGATTATTCACTATATTTTTTAACTATTATTGGAATATGTATGTAAACAATGTCAAATATTATGGTGTCGTAAATGTAAAGTCAAAGCTTATTTTTGTTGTTTAAAACAATGTAAATAATATTTTGATCAATATAATGGGAGAAATTTTACCAAGGGAAAACATCTAATCTATTTAGGTATTTTATTTTATTTACTTAAGTAAATTAAAAAATAATGAGCACATGGCATCTCTTTGATTGATCAAAATCATGTGGGAATCTAGTAGTTTTATTGCTTTTGGTTTCTTTCTTCCAAAATAATGATGTGTATATTATAGAGGGACCTACTATGACACTCATCATGTTGTTGCAAGTATGAAGGTGTTGTCATTGATGTCAACTATGTGTTGAGGAAGGTTATTACATGATGAAGATGTCAAGGATATTGAGAAAATTGTGAAAAAGAGGGAAACAGTTTGTTGTAGTTGGTGCTTGTATGTAATAACTTTGTTTGGGCATGTATAGTTGAGATATTGAGGAAGTATTGTGAGTACATGGAGCTATCTTTATGTTGAAGTGTTTGGAGATGTATTGGAATGATGTAATATGCTGAGATGGTGTCTTTGGTGCCTGGTTTCCAAGTGCTTTTGAGAAAATTTGATAAAAAGAAAAATAATGGCTCAAAACGTGCTCTGGGATGTGCTTCACGTTTCTTCTATATTGATGTTATGCTTGTGTGAATCTGATATATTTTTTAGGGTTGTCAATAGTTGCTATATCCAAATTTTGGGCTTCTGGATCGTTGTGCAGAGTGAGATGCATTCACCAGTATGTGAACTAGGATTTTAGTGATGTTTTTTGTGGTTTGGGAGAAATGTATTTGCTATGCATTTCTCTGTAGTTTGGTTTAGGGTTATGCAGATCTAGGAAGTTGCTTATGTTGATTGTATCTTTTAGAATTCAAGACTACTCATGATTTGGTGCAATACAGTGTGTTTCATGTGTTAGTGTGTGTATAAGGTTAACCAGATATTTTGGGTTGAAGTATTTCTATGATGCAAGTGTGGATGAAGTCTTTGTTGGATCTCAGGTGGTTCATGGATTGTTCTAGATCATGTAAAATATATTTTTGTGGTTTACATGTCATCTTGATCAAGTGGGAAGTGTGTACTTAATAGTTTTATGGTGTTTAGCATGGGTAATGGCCGACCTGGTGTTAACACTACATGTGAATCTATTTTAAAGGTTATGGAAGTGTGTTGAGGTGTGTTAGGAGAAATTTGGGTCCTAACTAAGGATTTATGTGGGTTGTCTTCATTCCTATCCACCACGGGAATGTTTGGGTGCTGACCTAATTTAAATTTGTAAATGTAAAGGATGTGTTGTTGACCTTCGAGTCTAAGGTTTTCAAGGTTGAAGGTGGTATAAATAAGAGTGGTGTTGTTGGAAGATAAAAAAGAAATAGATGTGATTGATGAATGTGGTGCAAATTGCAAAAGTATAGAGTACGGATTTGAGCAAAGAAATGAAAACTTCAAGCGATGGACTTCTAAAGGCAGTGAGTTGAAGGTGTTCACAATCTTTCAAACAAGGCTACAAAAGTGTTGAAGTAATTGTAGTGGATTCCTTGTTGCATTGATATAGTGTTCTCTATGTAACATTTCTCTTCTATCTTCTTTTCATATTCTAAGCAGTGAGCTTTGGTTGTGAGCCCTATTGGATAGTGTGTCCTATTCTAGTAGTGAGCCCTTGTACCAGTTTTGCAAATACTTATATTGTGAGTTAATCCTCACCATGGTTTTTCCCTCATTAGGTTTTCCACGTAAATTCGGTGTTGTTTTATTTTTTGTTATCTACATTTCATGATTAATCACTATAACAGAATAAGGGTTTAATGAATGCTTGTGGATCTAATTACTATTGAGTGTTTTGATGTTATAATTTGGTACAACTGATTCATCCCCCCTCTCAGTTGTCTTGTTCATTCAACACATGCAACATTCTATGTAAACATTTTCTCTCTTTTTGTGTAGGAATACATCGACATCAACTTATAGGGATTTTAGGACATTATTCCATATTTCCTCTCCTTGGGAGAGAATTTTCTCCTATGATTTTTCTCCTTCTCTTCATTTGGAGGAACACATGTGCATTGACACCTAACATGGCTACACATTGGCTAGAAGTAATTTCTCAATTCTCTAAAATTGCATTTATGGGGGTTGTAATATTTATACTTCACCAAAGATACTGTTTATCCTAAGTGTAATATTTCACATATTTAATGATTTTACTTAGGATAATAAAAATATTTAATTGAGATGGTGAGAAATAGGTGAAGTGGGAAAATGTTATGAAAAAGGGGGTTCACCACAAAGACCTATTTTCCTAATTTCATTCAAGGAAATGAGATCCAAACAATGAAGTGACTATCAACCCTTAGGTGAGTCAAATCAAGGTATGAATCAGTAAATTTCCTATCTTTGCAAGGATGGGGGTATTTAAGCTAAATAACACTTTGGAGAGAAAGATCAAAACTATCAAACAAACTCCAAAATGCAAGCTATGAAATGCAAATGAAGAATCGTAATCAAAACTGGCAGAAACAATAATCAAAAGACAGATCTAGAAAGGGGAAAAGGATGTGTACCTTTCACCAAAAGTCACCTTTTGAAGCTCACTAAGGACTCGTTTTCCCTATGGTGAATGGGTCCTGGCTAGGGTTCTTGAAAAAATATTTCTAGGTTCTCTTATGTTGTGTTTGCACTCCAAAAATTTTGATGTTCACTGTCGGACAGCTCGAAATAAATTATGTAGAGGAGTTTCTATGATATGATAAATTTTCTTGTAACTTTGACAACTTTGCAACTTTCTTCAATTTTTCTCTTCAAAGGATCTTCAACCTAAAATCTAAAATCACACATCAAAGAGAGAAAAATGTTGTTTGTTAGGTGAATGAGGTTTTTCCTTGGTCAAACCCCATTTTGGTAATTAAAACTTGTAATGAAATAGAAAAGATGAAGGAATGATGAATGAACAACACTATGTAACAACTCACCAAACCTATTTGAACCTTCGATTATAGATCTGCAAATAGCATGAATTGGCTTCAATGGATGTAGATATTGATCATGAAACTTGATTTGAAATGATGTCTTTCAATACTTGAATAGATCTTGAACACTACATCACCATATTAGCTCAAACAACATGCATTATGCAAAAAATATTTGACATGAAAATGGAATCTTGATTGCTGCAATAATATTTAATAATTTTTCCTCTGAATTCCTTGAAATTGGTTTTGAATGCTCTTGAATTGCTCTATTGAAAATACTAAGTGCTCATCATAACTTTCTAGGATATTAGGATGAAACATAGTGAAATGACCTCTTATTTATACATATCTTAAGATTAGTTACCAAAATTTAAATATCACAAGCCTACATCTGAATGTGCATTTGAAATCATTGAAAAACTGCCAAAAACATAATTTGAATTTAGGTCCTAGGTGCAAGTGAGGACCCATTCACCCTATGGTGAATGGGTCCTAGACCACTTGCCTAGGACACACATTGCTCAATTTTAAACCTTATGTCAAGGAATTTATGAATGTCGGTTCAAAATTTGCAATTAATTAGGCTTGGATTTTAATTAAAGGGGCCAATTAAGGCATATTAACCTCAATCAATTAATAAATCCCTAGATTAATGTGAAAGTGTAAAGGTACACCTTACAACACCAAAAATAAGGCACAATTAAGTCCATTTTAATTAAAGGGGCCCTAAAATTAGTGTGAATATGTAAAATACATATTACAACACCAATTTAAGGCATCATTAAGCTCATTTTATTATTAATTATACATTCCCAAATTAAGTGTGAAAAAGGAATACTATTTTCTACACTACATTAATTATCCTCATTTAGGTAGCTAATAGTAATATGTGTGCACCTTGAATCAAGGTACACATGTGCTACCACTACCTCATCAATCCTTGATTGATTATAGTTATATATCACATTTATTAATTCAAGACCACCCATATCTTATTCAAATCAAATTTATTAATCCATTGATTGTTAGTTCAACTCTTGACCTCTTAGATATATTGATTTAAGTAATATACTAATTGGTAATTAAACTCATGACCTTTATATTGTCATCTTTCTAAGTCATGCATTCAAGAGGCCTATTTATATGTACTTAATCCATATATTTAGTGTTTGATTTGGTTTATTCTAATTATTAGTTTCCTATATTTTGGAATGCATTCTTATTTACATATTACAACCCTTTTGTCATCATTGTATTTTTCTATTGTAGCTTTCTTCTTCACCTAGATCATGGAAGCTTATACGATTGAATTTCCACATAATATTATAAATAAAAAAGATCCAAAGTACTCCAAATATCAAAAAAATCCTCCAAATATTTAAATCTTTTGTAATAAAACATAGGATGATATCATGCAAAAACACTAATAGCAATCAAAAAAATTGATAGCTTGTAATTCTAAAATGATAAATACAAGGGGTCTACTTAAAATTATCTAGGAGGAAATCAAGTGGGAGAAGGGTAAACACATAATAAGTATAATTAATGTGTATGACATATTAAGTATAACTAATGGGTATCACATTTGTTTTTTTTGTAGAAAATTAAGAAATGACATTAGATCCACCCGATGGGTAAAGGCTTACATAAACATCTTTACACCCAATAAAGATCAAATTTATATGGAAGATGAAGGGAGTCAAAAAGAAAGAAAAAAAGGTGGTGATTTTGTTTCATTGTGAACCACATGGTGTGATATATTATGGAAACAAAGGAATGGTTCACTACACATAGAAGGGAAGCCACAAACGTTAAATGATAGGTGGGAAAAGATAACTATAAAAAAGTAAATAAGGCTTGTACAAATATAAGAAAATATGAGGAAGGGAAAAATACAAGGACATGGAGATAATCAAAGGGACACAAGGCTAAAATAGATGTAAACAAGGAATAAAATACATGATAAATGGAAAACCTAAAGTAAGTGCAAAATATAGTAAAGAAGTTGCATTATATGCAATTTATGTCATTACATTTTCTCCCACTTTAGTAGGTTGATGAAACACTAAAGGGGAAGAAGTACACTAAATTAAGAGTATATTCAATCAAATATAACCATGTAATTATAAATGATACAATACTAAAGGAGAGATACCATTCTTCATATTTACTCTTTTATCTTTGGTTAAGTGTGTCTTCCTTGTCCTATATAGTACCCAAAGAGAGTATTGATTGTACACATACTGAAGCATCGTAGATTGTACTCCCTTTTAGGTGATAGTATAATTTCATGCTTAGTTTGGACCTACTTTAGTGACCCTCGCATTAATTCATTTCAAACACCCTTTAATTAGGCCCTAATTTCCAAAATTATGCATTTTGTGGCCCAACTTAAAACATTTTTTGACAATTTGCAAGTATAAAACAAATGCTCTCATTTAATAATTTTTCCTCGACATTTAAGTTTTTCAAAAATAGGGTTGGGACATTGGTGCCTAGGGCACCTATGTCCCCCTATTTTGGATCCAAATTCAAATATTTTAGTGTCGACATTTTATTATTTGAAACTCAAATATCTGAAGTCGGCCATCAGGATCTATTTTTTAGGAAATTAGAGAAATGCCTATAAATACCTAGTCTTTTCACCATTTGAAACTAGAATGAAAGAAGAAAGCAACAAGGAGAAAAAAAAAAAAGGAGATCATTACATTCCGACCATTACAATCATATTTGTAGGTCTTCAACTTTATTTGTAGATTTATCAAGCCTTATGACATGATTGAAGGTTGATGCCAATAGAAGAGCATGATGGATTCTAGGTTTGGGAGACGTATTTGGCCATTTACTTCAAACTAATGACTTGTTTCATAGTTTTCTTATCTTCAATATTCATCTTATTTGCAATCTAAGCAAGGTATCATTGTGTTTCAAATTTACTAAGAGTGTTTTGACCTCTATCTTAGTTAGATCATGTCATTTTCATATAGGTATCCTTTTCTAACACACTTGAGTAGGGTTTTTATGCATTTAGCTCATAACAACCTTAGGCACACTTAAGGTTATGACACACACTATTTTCCATCAAATTTTTGGCTATTATGGAGGTAGAAATACCAAAATAGGAGTTTGACTAAGGCAAAGTCCTATAGCCACCATCCACCTTCTCTTTTGTAGATTTTTTATTACAGGACCAGATATGAAAACAAAAATTTGTAGAGTAGAGATTGGAGAGAAGATGGAGAGCTTCAAACCCAAATTTTCAAATTTGGAAAAATCCTAGTAGGAAAGTGGCGCCCCTAGAGGAAACATCCTAAAAATTTCAGTTGAAATTTATATCACAGGTGCACAATGTCCTCCTCAACCTAGATCTGGTGTCAGAATTTTTGTTACAATTCCCCAATTTTCAAAATCTTTCACTTTTAGATTAGGGCAAGTAGTTTAATTAGGTTAGTATAATAAGCATTTCAATTCCAATTCATTTCCAAGACCCTAAAGGATGAAAATTCGGGTCTGATTGGCTCATCTTCAAGGTTGAAAATCAATCTAATCACCTTGATTTACATCTTAATATTCTTTTGAGAAAGGAATTGATCCTAGTTTTCTATGTGTTGGACCTAGGACCCCTTTTTCATTAAATTTTTTGGTGAACCCAACATTCTTACATCATAAACCTTCTGAAATGTACAATAATTCATCCCAGACCTAGATTTTATTTTTATCTTGCTTTGCATTTCTCATTTAGGGTTTAATTTTTGCAAGATAAAAAGTCATAAAAAAAAAAAAAATTGCATATTTGTGTAAAAGTGAACAAGCTATTTGTTGTGGGGAGTATTCAAACTCGTTCTTTCCTTCCCTTGAGGTATTCCAAATAGAGTTCAGTGATGATTTTATACAAGACACAATTTTATGCATTCAAAGTGAGGAACTTGAACATGATTTCAAAAGTGAAACTCCTTGTTTTGATGAATATGAGGGCATTAAATATGCTATTTTCTTTGGAATTGATGGTTCACATTATGAAGTTGAAATTTTTTATTTTAATAAGGAATGCGTTGATGTAAAGACTGAGGGAAACACATGTTCACCTATGAGTGAGAAAATTTTGATCTATGATGGACCTTTGAGGTTTGGTTCAGCATTGTTCCCTATTGATGCAAATGAAGTTGAAAGTTTCTTGGTGAACTATTTAATTGACCTTGCTAGTTTTGAAAGTCTTAGTGTTTAAAATGGTTTGAATGTTCATATTGACATAGTGGGAGGTAGTATTGATTGTGATATCTATTACAACAGTGAATGTGCCATGAATACCCTTTGTGAAGAATTGGGTGCAGGATTATACTCTAAATTATTTTATCCTTCTTTTGAAACATTTCACTTGGAATTGTATGATGATTTTAAAAATGGACTAAATCTTGTTATTGAACATAAGATAGAGAGACTTATCAACATCTAGAATGATGGTATTAGTTGAAGATATGATTAATGTTGATGCTCGTTTTGTTTGTAGATCACTAGAACACATAGTAGTGTGGTTGAGTTATAGTGCTCAAATAAATGTGAATGTCAGTATGATGCAAATCAACTCAAGCATGTGCATGTCTATGAACACTTTTTATTCATCACACAAAATGGGTGCCTATTAGATATGGGATAAATCTCAGAAGATGACTCCATGGTTTTATATGAGTCTTTTATTCAATCTAATTTCTCAAACTTGAAGCTAAAATATGACTTCAATAAATTAGAGCATGTGTTTGTTGATGGAGTTATTGAACAAAATTATTATGAGGGTTTCAAGTTTGATGTGAAAACAAAATATGATGTCAACTATTTGATGGAGTGTGAATGTTTTAAATTTCTAATTCAGTGAGGAAACCATATAATGGGGCATGCCAATAAATTTGATAAGAGATATCACACCAATTGTAAGTTTTATTTATTTGGTGAGTGTGATATATGCATGTTAGATGATGATATATTTTAGTTGGCACATGTTTCCAAAGTACAGATTGATAGAGATAACATTGACAATGATGAATATAGTGACATGGTAAAAAATTTCAATGACAAGGTTAGTTTACAAGCAGTTTGTGATAGTGTTTACAGATTGGGCTTAGGTTAGTAAGTGGAAAATAGAGTGTTTGACAGAGGTAAGTGTTACCAGATTTTCACTTATAGCTTAATCAGGTAGGGCTTGTTGATTTAAGCTGAAAGAAGAAAAGGTGCATTTTATCCTCTCCTATATTAGATTCAATTACATAAATGAAATAATTCAAAAAAGATTACATTTTTACAAATTATTGCATTTACACAGATGCATGTAATATAGGAAAGATTTATACAAGTCTTTTCTGAACAAGAAATATCTTTATTGAATATAAATTGTACGTTGTCTCACACAAGCTGTGAGATTAACTTAACTTATTCAATGAAAATGAAGAAAGGCATATACATGAATAAGTAAATGAAAGAAAATGTGCATATAATTAGGAGAGTAACCAGTCATTGCCTAAGAATGACTGGTTTGGTGTTGTCTTGCTTTGTTGTTGATTTGAGCTGCTTGTCCTTCCTAGTTCCTCATTGTTCCTAGTTCCTGCATCTGACAATAGCAATGATGTTAGAGCAATTTTCTAAGCAATGAAAAGTCTCATACCTTACATGAACATACACCCATGCATATATAGACTAATCTCAATGTGCATTAAATAAGAAATGCATAATTTAGGTGTCTAGGAAAACCATCTGATCAACATACACACCTAAAACATGCATTTTGTTTTCTAACTTGTTTGCTTCATGTGTAGATTCTGGGAAAATTATGATACTATTTTTTGTCATCTGATTTCAGCATGTGGGTTAAAATGTGGCTCCCACAAGGGTTGAGCCCAACATGCTGCCTTATTGTGCTTTAAAGAGGCATAGAATAGCTCACCAAAATGCACAACCTAGCTAGGGAATTGAATGTGTGACAATGGGAATGAAGGTATGATACAGATTTATGAATAAAATGATAATAAGACAACCATTAAAAGGAAATGGTAGTCACTTGAAAAATTAGATTGATAATGAGATGAGGTTTCATGATAATAGGTTGTCATGGATAGTATAATGAACATGTGATATGGGATAGTCATCTATGTTGAAAACAACCCAAATGTATGAGATGCAATGCTTATGTAAGCAAATGTCAGAGAATAATGCATATAAAGAATAGTGACAGGATAATCTTCAAGTAAACAATGCACAACATGATCATCTCAGAAAATAAGGACAATGATCTTGAAAAAAAATGGACAGTCATGTATACTGTATGATGAGAGATAGTGCTATGAAGGGGAATTAATTCTATGATCACAAATGTTTTAGTCATTTCTAAGAGTATTAAGTATTATGTCAAAAAGAGACAATCAATGGGAGATTGCTAAGTATAAAAATAAACTATAAGTGATAGTATCTCTTGAAAGAGCAAGTCATCCAAATACACCACAAAGTTGAAAAAATGGGATAGTGCAGTCATCTTCAAGTTACCAAGGATACAAAATATAGCACAAAGTTGCATTGATAAAGTCATGGATTGAACATGCCCTGGAGGTTACGTAAGATAAATCCTCAAAAAATGCAAAGGAGTTGTCAAACCCCCTGCAGGCATGATGAAGGGCTAAGCCACAACTATCAGGAGTGGAAAAGATATGTAAGGCCCTTGAATAATATCCATATTGTGCAAAGGAGATTTCAAAAGGAGAAAAGCCATGACTTGTGGCTATTATGTTAAATCTTCAAACTTTTGTTGTATATGGTGGAGACCCTCGAAGTCTAGCAGGGAAAGAAATATGCATAGAAATTGTTTGAGTATTTCTGAAAATGAATATATGGAAATGTGAAGCATCAAGCATGGAAAAATCTACAGAAAAATATATAGAACCCTCGACCTAGCTGACATCATATACAGGGTCACACCAAGTTTAGAAAGAAAAATGCATTTAAATTATAAATCTCTAAACATTGTAATTTCTACGGTGATGATATCAATACACAGAAAGAGAAAGCCATGACCTAAAGGATTTTTTTTAGAAGATATAGTGAATAACAACTATGGCGACTCAAAATTCATCATTTTTCAAAAAAGTGCAGGAGAAAAGAGCTCTCATTTTCTCTATTAAAATACCATTAAAAATATAGAGTAAAATGCAGAGGTTTGCATGAAAGTGATAGAGAAAAGCAAGAAAACAATAAAATAATTTCTTTGAATACTTACCAAATCATCTGGGAGTCACGTTTTTGTGAGAAAAATGTCTCTGTATGCTCAAAATCTGCCATTGAAAGCCTTGACAATATGAACAGAAACCCTAGGCGGCACCCTTGGAATTGCAAATGCAAAATGAAATGAAAATGTGCTTTGAGGTTGTGTTTTTGGTCTTAGGGTTTCTTTTACCCTAAACGACCAATCTCCCAAAAAGGCATTTTTTCCTTTATTTTAACCTTGCAATGTGATTTAATTTCCTTTCACATTATACTAAATCTCTAGGATGTTTCCTCAGGACTTGTCTTTTTATACATTGTCTTCTAAAACTTCAATCAAATCATTCTTTTAATTTTTGCATAGGCTGAAATAAGATTGAAATGTAAAATATTGTTTTTAGTGATGTTTTTATAAATCACTTTATTCAATGTTAAGTAAATGATCCAAGTATGGAGGAATTTTGCATAAATATTAATGTAAAACAAGTAACTTGAAAGGTGTGGTTATAAGCCTTTAAGTCATCTTGTTATTCCTTAATGCAAAATGGCACGTACTCCTCTTGGTCTTTATGAAGACTTGTTCAAGTAGTTATTCTTTTGAGAGCATCTAGGGAGGTTGGATTTAGTTGCAAACATGTGGAGAAAATATAGAGACTTTTACTCATCTTGTTGAAGGATTTGAGAGCATATAGGCACCAATTTATTGTGCCTTCATGTTTGACAAAGTCAATTTGACTTTTTCACCCATTTTGAGCTCATTTGTTGAAGATTTACATGCTATATTTTTGGATTTTTGAGGGCATCCGACCCAAAAGGTTTCTAGGAGCTATTTTAATGGATCTTGTTGGGAGTTGAGTGATATAGTCACTTATGTGACTTCATTGTAATCAGTTCTCGGTAGTTCTTTTTCTGCTCTGTGACTTTTGAGCCCTTTGGAGAAAAGACAATGCTTTTGTAACTCAGTATTTTGAGCATGTATATCAGTGAAGGCCTTGAACATCAATGATATTGAGTATTTTTCCTTCTCAATTTATGCTTTATTGTGTGCACTTATTGATTTATTAAATTACTTGTGAAATCTTATTCTTTTCCTTGTGATTTTGTCTCAAATTCAGCACCTTTTGCAGAGATATATGTCATTACAGGTTATAATTAGTGTTATAGGTGAAATCATTTTTAGTTGTGAGATTTATTTCCCTCTAAGATTTTTAGCATCCTAACCTCTTTATAAATTACTGATGTAAAGACATATGAAAAGTGAGTTGTGTAATCCAGTTTCAGTCATTGTCAGAATTGTGCATACAAGCTGTATATGTAGGCTCTAGGTAGTTTTTGGTGTATCACCTTAGTTTTTTTGAATATTAGTTTTTCAGTTCATGCATATCCTTCTTCCCTTTTCCTCATCAGTGAATAGTTTTAGGTGATAACCATTAGGAAGCCAGCCTTCTTCGGAGGTTGACCTCTGTTTATAAGTAACCCACAACTTTAGAGGTCTTCCCATGTTTTCTCTGAATTGTTGAACATTAGGTTCAACAAGGTGCATTTTCAGGAGATAACAGTAAGTACTGGTTCTTCATTTTTGTGGCCCTAAGGCCACAAAATGAGGTTTAAAATAATGGGTTTCAATGCAACATAGGTGAGAAATTACAAAGCCCAATGGACTAGGCACATGGTCTACACCTTGGAGACATCTAGAATCTTGCTATGCTTTACTGAAGCATACATCCCCGAATAGGAGCCACTATAATCACCTAGAAATTTCCTTCATTTCTAGTGCTTATATTTCCTCAGTTCATAGGATAAGGTCATTTTAAGCCCCATGACAACCAACTAGCCCTAAAATTTTGGCATTAAAACTTTCCAATCCAAGGCTCATCATGAAAATTTGATTGGTCAAAATTTTATTTAATTCAACATGAGTGTGAAAACTTTATTTTGTGGCTCCAAGATGAGTTTTGAGGCAAATTTTAATGTGTCACCATTTTGGAGTGGGCCCAAAGGGTCCCATAAATTTTTTTCATATAGCTCAATTCTAGTGATGACCCGGGTGTTATTTTGTCCTCAAGTGCTTACATCTTTATTTTCATGGTCATTGAAAGAGTTTCAAAGCCCAAACCAATACATTTTTAAGAATCCTACTGAAGGGCCCAATTTACAAAGGAGGTGTAGGAGTTTATGGTGAACTCCTTAAACACCTTAGGATCACTTGCAAGACAAAATAACTTCCACAAGAGAGAAATGGCAGAAATATCATGCTATCATTAATGATGCAAGAATGCCAAACTGAATATGGAAAATTACATGTGATGCCTTGCTTTATATAGGAAAGGTGGAGAATAGGATTAGACAAGACCATGAAAAAAGTCTTAATCCTATCACATGTGACAACTAACTAACTACCTAGGAAATGATGCATAGATAAGACAAGTTCTAGAAAATCCAACAAAGACTTCTAAAATAATCTTATATCCTAAGTAAACTTAACATGTGAATAAGTCCCTTAATTTACCTAGTGAAATAAATTGCTAGGCATAAGACTTTATTATTCACACTAACACCCCCCATAAGTGTAACTTTAGTGAGTAGATTATTATGCAAATGACATAAAGATGGGTCCTGACTATGAGGCCATGTTAGCTACCCACGTACAAATGCAAATGCAATCTCTCATAAATGGAGAAAAGGAGAAAACCCAACTGGAAAAAACTCCTCCCCAAAAAAGAGATGAAAGAAGAAGAAGAGACCATTTAGCACCCCCTAAATAAAATGTTCCATCAAAAATCCAATCAATCTCCATCCACACAAAGGATGATAAGAGAATTCATTTAGTGCCCCCCATAATGAGATAACCTGCTACAAAGAAGCACTGGAAGCACACTATGAAGTAACACTGGAATCCTTAATTCGGCAAGTAAAGGAAAGATAATTTTGTTTGCTAGAAACCATATTAGATTCACTCAAAGACTCAAGTTGGAATCATGATAAATCAACAAAAGACCCGATGCCAAGGAACACTAGAACACTCACTATATTGTGCAACCCTCAAATATATGAAGTAACAGTCGATTGAAAAATGATTTGGAACAAAAATGAGGTGCAGAGAAAATGTAAACCTAATGCATGTAAAAAAGGAAATAGTGCTTGCATTGATGAATGTTCACATCTTCCTCCATGAATAAAAAATGACCTTAGATCTGTGTAGAGGAAAAAATCTAAAAAAATAACCTGCACCACTGTGAGTTGCTCGAAACTAGAGCTTTCTGTCAATATCTTGTTTGCCAAAAACAAACACCGTAGTGAAAAGTTATGAATTTTTTTAAAAAGGGTAAATTTTGCTAGCTAACAATCAGTAGACACGACCCTTTTTATTTTATTTCTAAAAAAATTTCTAGATGTATGCAAAAATTAATGGATACCCAAATAATAATTAATCCTACCAACAAAACCCAGAAAGAGTTTTTTAATCCAAAAACTAGAACATGCGATTTGGTAAAAAAATAAACTCTACCTATAGGAAAAATAGCTACACTAGGCTATTTGACAGTCATTTTTTACAAAATCCGCTCACTATTTGCAAAATCTAGTAGATACCTAGATGATATTTTGTGGTTTTAAACAAAACCCAGAAATCATTTTCCTTGAAAGTACACGAGGCAAAATATATATGCCATTTTTTATCCAACATGCACTATGCAAAAGCTCAAGCTCAAATCACCCTCAGATCTGAGAAGGAGTTTTGCAACTCTGAAGTTCTGATACCATGTAGGAGCTAAGATATAGCTCTTAGAACATGTTTGAGTCACTCAAAGACTCAAGCCTCTAGGATCATCTGCAAAAGTCAACAACAACCTCCATAGGACAGAAATGGCAGAAATATCATGTTATCATTAAGGATGCAAGAATGACAAATTGAATATGAAAAATTACATATGATTTCTTGCTTATATATGCTAGGTGGAGAAAAGGATTAGACAAGATCATCACAAGTGTCTTAATTCTATCACATGTGACAACTAACTAACTACCTAGGAAATGATGCATAGATAAGATAAGTTCTAGAAAATCCAACTAAGACTTCTAGAAGAATCTTATATTCTAAGTAAACTTAACATGCAAATAAGCCCCTTAATTTACCTAGTGAAATAAATTACTAGGTACAAGACTTTATTATTCACACTAACAGAGGTATAAAAATTCAATTTTTTGTGTAATTTTTGGCAATTGCACAATTATATAAACAATTAATAATACCCCTCTACAATTTTTCATGGCCTTCAGAGGTTGTTTGCACCCATGGGATCAATCCAGACATTTAGCATATTGGATAGTTAGAAGGTCATAAACTTTGCAAATATTTAAATATGCAATTATGCAATTATTTAAACATTTTAAATGTTTTAAATGTTGTGTAACATCATACTATTTTTTTTAAATAAGTTTAAATGTTCTCATAAATAGACAAAGGCACGTGAAAGTACTTTAGGTGAAATAATTAATTCTTTTTCAATGTTTATTGTCATTGCCTAGTGCATAGTGCATGTTATGAAGGGCTGACTATAGTAAAAAATTGCAAGTTACCTTATAACTTGTGCACTGAGCATTTTATTGTTTTACTTGCTTTTTGGGTGGGATGAAAAGGAAAGTAATATTAAATTTTCAATGGTTAACATAAATTTTCATAAGTCAAATTGGATTGACCAAGACCCTATGCATGAGGTAAGAGTAGCACATTTTCAAATGCAAAAGGGGAGTAGAAAATTTTTGATGCTTTACACTTGGCATTCTTTTGGCCTACATCAACATTACTTTGACTTTGTTTTGTGTACCTTTCTTTGACCTCCCTCTTTTCTATGCTTGCATAGCTTCTAACTTTTACATGGAGGAGGTAGCGTGTGGGTTTTCAATGTGTTAAACTCCTTTCTCTTGTTGTTTCATGGTCTAGAAATGTCCCATAACCATTTCTCATGTCGAGACTATGATTTGGGATAGATCTTGAATTTTTTTAGCTGCCAATAAGTTTAGCAATGATCTACAATTTCTTGGGCACCATTGTTGGAGTTGTTTTCCTTCATTTTAACCTGCAATATACTTCAAAACAGTTGAAATGAGGAGCATTCATGTGAAAATGTTTTGGCCAGAATTTTGGGACCTTCGATAGACTAAAAATGAATATTTTCACCTTCCAAAACTTTCCCTAGCATTTCTTATGCCTTGGGAGTAAAATATAAAATGTTTTGACCATTTTTTGAGCATCAAGCAAGTTGAAAACACCCAAAAACCATTAACAATGACTTGCATTGGTTTACCAAGCAAGATTCAAGGAAAATGAAATGAAATGTATAACCATGGTGTATTTTACATGAAACTGGAATGCTTAGCTTGTCAAGGTAAAATAAGTCATTGTGGGAATGAGATAATTGCAGGCAAAGTGACTATTAAGGACTACATGCCAACTGTTTGACAAAATTTCAAATTGATTGCAAAGACAAAATGAAAGCTCTAGAGGTTAAAATGCATAACAAAATGCATTATTTTATTGTCAGTATGGGTTTTTACCCAGAAGTTTAATATTTTTCGTTGTTAAGTGAAAGTGGAGCTAGTAAGTGAGTTTTTACGAGAAAATAAAAATTGTCAATGGGAATGCAAACAGATTGCCAAGGAAAATAAAAAAATTTGTTATTAATTGAAGGAAAAGTGGAGAAATAAGAAGATCACAAGTCATATTAAATGATTCCAGTCAATTGCAAATCTGAGGATTCGCATTATGCCAAGAGTCATGTGGCTAGTGAATCTGGGTTTTTCTCCATTCTTTATAATGTCTTTGTTGTTTCATTTGTGGGTTCTGAAATTTTGGAAGTAGAAAGGCCCAAGGGGTATGTTTGTATTTAGGAGAAAGTGTAGAGGAAAAATAGGTTAAGTTTGTAATGGGTGTACTACATAGTTGTTAGTCATTTCATCACAGTAATGTTGTAACTTGATCTATTGTATATATGAATACATATACAATGTAATTGTCTCCAAATTTGACATGTAATGCTCTTCAAAGGAAATAATAAAGGATTATCAAATTATTCAATACATATTTTTATGTAATGATTTTTTCTTTTTGTTTTCTATCTATTTAAGGAATAGAATAAATGCTTGCCTAGGAATAACAAGAGTGTTTTTTTTTCAAATGGATTGTTAAATAGAATTATGTTACAAGCTCATGATGATCTCACTATCACAAGGTGATAAGTCTTTTAGCAAATCATCATGTTATTTTTTGGTGTTGTGATGTAAAAGTGCATGCTATTGTGACTCTATAGCCCAAGTCAGGTTTCTTTTGCAATCTCCTCTTCTAGAACTGTTCAAAAATTGATAAATCTTTCAAATAATGAACATTTATTTTAAGTTTAATTTTTTAAGGTTTCTTTGTCTTCATGGATTTTAAGGAATATAGGGGATATTCCTAAGATTTGTTCATTTATCACTCCTCTAAGCATTTGATATGAATACATGTCCATGTAAGTTATTGGTTTGCAGTGCTATTCAAAGTATAAGGGATCATGCTTGATTTTGATGAAGTCTTAAATATCCTTTATTCATATACATGTGAACTTATTGATAATCCACATTTTAAGGGTTTATAGTTTTGTCTATAAGAGAGATTTATTATTCTCTATGAACTATAATAGGATTACCCTCTTGAGTCAAGTGTGGAGCTTGAAGTGCAGAAGGCTGGGCCCAACCTTGTTTGTTGGCTTTTTTGGTCCTCTGTTTGACTATAGGAAAAATATTTGTCTTAATCCTTTATTCCCCTGGTTTAGGCATTGTATTTTCTCTTATAATTGAGGGTTGCTAGAAAAAGAACCCAACACAAGTCTAAGAAAGATGCTAGAGTGGGCTTTGAATTGATTAGTCCCACTAGGAAGACTTTCTTTACTACTCATAGGTTGTTGTTCTATTGCACTAATAAAGTTGCAGAATATGAAGCTTTGATACACGATATAAATATTTGTTTAGTTTCACACAAAATCTAACTCACTAATGAAGTTTTTGATATATTTTTTTCTTAATCACGCCCTTACTATAAATAGAAATTCTTGACAACCTATACAAAAAAATATTTTCTTATATAAAAAAGAGAAATTGGATGTGTTGGAGTAATTAGGACATCACTTGATAATTTAAAATTAATTATTAGGTCCCTTATTACTTTATTCACCTAAGCTAAATTTAGGATTATTTTTTTATTATTAGATTGGGCTATTTATAGGTTAAGTTGTCTCATTGCATGAGATGATGACACATGTGTTGAAATCTAATCAAACTCTCATCTAGGGTTTACTTTTTCCCTTTTATAAGGATCCTTACTCATTGTAATCATCATTCACATTCATTATTCAATAAGTAAGAAAATCATATCCTTGTTTGGATCAATCCTTTCTCTCTTTGCTGCATAGCAAATCAGTTGCTTTAATCTTTCATTTTATTACTTGCAAAAAAATAAAATCAAAGTTTTAAAAAAAAAAAATTAAAAAAAAATACAAGGTTAGTGACATACCTAGTATTATAGGCACTATAGCTTGTTCCTACTACACAAAAGGGCCACGTGCCCACCGATAGCCTAACATTGTTGTCATCTTCCTGACCGGTGGCCCATAGTTTCCTTTCAACTACAAACAAGTTGCTGATTGATAAATTCTCTAGTGACCTAGTAGTTACATATCAGTGATGACCTAATCCAGTGACCTAGTAGTTACATATCAGTGACAACCTAATTCAGTGTCAAAAAATCATTCCAACCACCGTAAAACAAATTGGAGATAGAGAATCCAGAGGCATATTATTGGGTGTGAAGGTATATTCTAGCGAATCCTTTTTCCAAGAAACCAATATTTTTTCCAACTTGTAGGAATATTCTAGGAATATTTTGTGTTGATGTCATGTAGACATCATCTGTATAGTTGGCTCCTCAAGCCCCCTCCTAGCCCTAATTTTCCCTAAAGGAGCTATTGTTTTCTTTTTGGCATAACTTGGGCATATGATGTTGAAATTGGGAAAACAAGATATCGTCAAAAAGTTGGTTTCAAGCACTTCTAGTTGTGTAGGTCTCATCATCAGATTTTTTTGCTGGTTTATTTTATTCTTAGCCAAAGTTAGATCTTCATTTTTTGCTTCGAAGCTCATAAATTTTCACTTATATCTCCAATTTTAATGATTCTAGGAGTGTTGGAAAGGTATTTTAGAGCTCTTTAGATCTATTCATGCATTTTTATGGAAGCTACCCCAAGTATATTTTATTTAGTTTTTTGTGATTTCACATTTTTATCAATTACCTAGACATCTTGGCACCTGGAAAGGATCTGTTTGCATGAGATAACTTCATTTGATCTACTTTATATGCATTGAGGTTTTTGGTCTCCGATCTTATCATTTGAGGAAGTATTATGGGCTTTTGTTTATCCTTGTGTGGTCATCCTAGCAAAGGATAACCGAGTCTTGGTGAAACGGCATCTGGACACATCTTAGGTGGCTTGATCTTTTGTCTTATCTTTATGGACTCATACCTACACCAAACACACTAAAAATTTATTCAACATGGGGTATTATCAGTGATCATGTTGTAGGAATAATTTGTTCTAGTGTTGATCTTGACACTATGTGTGATGTATCAGAAATTGATTGTTCCCACACACTTTGGACTTGACTTTGGAAGATCCATGGATACCCTTATATCTCTCCATACCTAGAGGATCCTATTATAGATTGTCTCATTCCTCTTATAGATGCAAATTTCACACCCTTTAATGATAATACTTTAGAGGAGCTTGAGTATATCATAGGTCTTGCATGTTCTGATGGTTCTAAGACTTGTCTTCATGTTCCCACCCTTCAAATTGAGACTTCATCACCATTTTCTATTGTTCCATATCAGCTTGGCATCGCCACATCCTTGGCCCCTATTGGTTCAATGTAGTAGGACATCCATCATCTTCCAAACACAACTACTTGGGATTCATATCTTGTAGACATATCATCCTTGTTTGTAGAGTCTTAAATTGTAGATTTGGAGGATTAATTTAAGGACATTCATCTCCTCTTTTTTGACAACCACATCGTCATTGTTGGCCCACCATCTTCATCACCTTTACAACTTGTCCTCCATCAGTCTTCACAAGTTTTTGGATTGACATCATCTCTTTATGACATGCGAACACTTGAGCACTTTTTAGAGATACACATCATTTGGATTTGGATTCTTGATTCCTCCATATTTTTGGATTGGCTTCTCCAATCACCAGTGGATCTGTTTCTTCCTAAGGGGAGAAATGTGTTTGCAGGCAGCAGATCATGTTTTGTCTTCAAACATTCATCATTAGCACATGAGCTCTTTATGGGGGGATTCACATCCTTATTTTCTCTCTCCTATCAGGGGGACATCTAGTGTACTAATGTGACAAAAGCAGTCCTTGGGGGGTCACATTGAGTCCTATCCTTTTTCCACTAGTGCAATCATTTATTTTTCTCTCTTTTGGTGAGGATTTTCCTTTGTTTTTCTTCTTTTATCTGGTTATGAGAGATTTCATTTGTTTGTACATGGCTACCTCATTAGGACTTGTATCTAAGACCCACCCATGCATCCATCGTTGCATTCTTCATCAAGGTTTTATAGCTTCTCCCTAAGTTGATATGAAGGGGAGTGTTGGAGTAATTAGGACATCGCTTGATAATTAATTAATTGTTAATCATTTATTAGGTCCCTTATTACTTTATTCACTTAAGCTAAACTTAGGAATGTTTTTTTTATTATTAGATTGGGCTATTTCTAGGTTAAGTTGTCTCATTGCATGAGATGATGACATATGTCTCAATTGAATCAAACTCTCATCTAAGGTTTTCTTTTTTCCTTTTATAAGGATCCTCACTCATTGTAATCATCATTCACATTCATTATTCGATACAAAAAGCATATTAGATGCTTGTTTGGATCAATCCTTTCTCTCTTGGTTGCATAGCAAATCAATTATTTTGATCTCTCATTTGTGATAGGAATTTTGGTAGTAGGTGATCTCGAGAGTTGTCGGGTTCACTATCAACTCCAACCTATACAAAAAATATTTTCTTATATAAAATTGAGAGATTAGATGGACTATTTATAGAAGTTTTGAAGAAAATTTGATAAAGGCTTGTTGGTTATGGGTAGGTGTGAAATTAATTAATTTTCCCTCTAAAGAATATTTTTAGATCTAAAAAAATAAAGGCTACCTAGTTGGGAGTTATAATATAGGTGATGACCTCCAATAGAGTTCAAGCTCAATTTTTCATGGAATCTCAAGTGAACAAGCATGTGTTTGAAAGGGAAAGGTGGGATTCACATGGGAAACTTAACTAGGGGTGGAAACCTAAGTGGAAAAGGGTCAACAACCTAGGAATCATAAAGGGATAGGTTAGGACATGAGGTTGGACTAGTAATTAAATTATTTAAGTACCATCTAGGAAACATGACAAGGGATAAATTGACATGGGAAAGGGGAAACAACATGGCTAGGGAAAAAGACTAAAAATGAAACAAAACACACACAAGGGCTAATGGGGCTGAAATGATGGCAAACACATGATTACAGTATGCAAATACTATTATCAAATGATAGGGCTTGAGGAATCCCAAAGAGTTTGAGATCAACCCAAAACTTAATTTCAAATTCAATTTCCTAGATTCTCATCCTTTTCACTAATTATTGGCAATCAATTTGCTACACATTTGTGCAACTTCTTGCTATGTCTTGATATTTAAAGACATTCATTTTGTGCAACTAAACACATTCTAGAATCATACATAAATCAAGAGAATTGCATGAAGCAATCATTATAGTGTTGGAGTTGTGTGCCTCAATGCCACTGGCCTAAACCTCTGAGAGAGCAATGTTGTTGTGACCACTGTGAAGTATAGCTAAATTGTATAAGTGTTCATGCTTTTACCTCTATACTGCCAGGTGATGATGAGAGAGGTGCGGTAGTGTGATGTATACCGCCATACCGCAAGAACCTTTGAGTAGTCGAGCGGTAGTGCAGTTTACCACCATACCGTGGGAGCCTGCTAGTTGTCCGACAATAGCACAGTGTATACCGCATATTGTGGAAGTCGTCTAACAAAGGTGTGGTAACACAGTCTACTGCCATACTGCGGGTGCCTCATAACTGTCCAGCGGTAGTGCGGTGTACCATGTTTACTTCGGTGGGACCATGCGATGGTTGTTTTGACCATGGTACCATTGGGTACATTCAAGAGGGCTACGAGCTGGCGGTATTGTGGTAGGTAACCCTCCATCCTGTGACAGTCATGCATAGAGCCTGCGGTGGTGTGGTGTAGTCATTGCCACACTACAAGGGTGCTGACTCTTGGCTGCAATAGAGTGGTGGGCATTTGAATGGATGGACAGACGTATGGTAACTACTAATTGACGGTTTATCTTCTGAAAAGATTGGAAATTGAATTAATATGTTTTAACATATGGTATCCTGAAGAAAAATATAGGGGCAGAGGCCATGAGGCTGAATTAGAGATGGCTAAGGGCATGAGGCCGAGGAATGAGAGAGAGAGCTGAGGGCTAGAGTAGGAGAAGGAAATTTTGTTCTGAAGGCACTACAATTCTTAGATGTTTCGTTCTAAGATGACCCAATTTTTCCAACAAGTGGTATCAAAGCCTTCTTTTGGTTGCTGGTTCTGGGTATTTCTCCTGTGAAGATTTCTTAGTCAGTCAGGCTTGAGGAAATATGGAGCAATTGCTGATGAATTGATCCTTTGATGAGTGGAAGTCTTATGGTATTCAGAGATAACACACAGTTTGAAGGATGGTGAAGATTGAGACAATGGAGTTGGTCATGTTGAATTGTTGTGATATGTGTCTTCGAGTTGGCAGCGGTATAACCTTAACGTATGAGGTGGAATTTTTTTGCTTCGTGGTTGTGTTGCAGCAAAGCTTTCATATTGGGTGTCTATGTGAGAGGCTCCTTAGTGATATGGAGAAGCTTGGGTTGTTCTCAACCATGGAAGAGAGTGCCTATGCTTGTTGGAGTTTCCTGGTGTTGGAAGGAATTTTTTTTTTGTTAACCTCGAATACATGAAGGCTATGGAGTTAATCATTGGATGATTTGAAAGCTTTTGAAATAGCCTATCTTTTTCTCTGATGCATGTGCATGTTGGCAGTTTTGGAGTTGGCTTGATATGGGCCTGGAGTTCCTGAACTGTTGTTTCCTTTTTAAAGGATGTATTGTACTTGCATGTTTCTTTTATGGTTTTGTAGGTTTTACATGGTCAAGAAAAAACTTGTGTTTTTTGTGGAGTTGTTAAACTATTTTCGAGACCCTGGCTTTTGGGGATTGTTGGATTAGATAGTTGCAGTTCTGCATGCATGCTTTGTGCTTGGTACAAGGAGATGTGATGTCTTCTCTGTATGGGAGTGTTGGTACATGATTAGTCACTCAACATTTCTTGTGGTGTTGCTTGTTGGGTTCCTAGTCTATGTTGCTCGAGTTGTGGACATGATTGGAAAATCGGATTTGGACTTGATCTAGTATTTGAGTCATGTTGTCTGCATGGTTATTCTCTTTGAGATCTCAATGTTGTTGTTCCCAGTGCGATGATGGGTTTGCACGTTCGATGGGATTGATCTTCGAGTTATGTGGTTGGTGGTTTAGCTACCCATTGGCTGCAGTGAGATAACTTAGAAGTGGACTGTCTATATCCATGAGGTTGATGTAGTGTTTGTGTAGACTTGTTAGCTGGCCTTGTCTGTGGTCACTTGTGCATTGGTTTAGCTGCTTTGAGATAAGAGGATGGATGGTGTGGAGTACTTGAATAGTCCATTATGGGGACCTGTAGCATGTTGTATCACAATTTCATGGATAGCTTGGATACACTGCTTTGTGTAAGCTTTTGACAGTGATGGTACTCTTTGCTTGGTTGGAGACCTTGGTGTTGCTTGGTATTGTTGTCAGATGGACAGGTTAGCAAATGTTTGGTCATGATGCCTGGAGATCTTGGGTGTCATGGTATAGTGGGAGCTTTAGTAGTGACCGTGGATTCATCACTTGGTGGTGAATAATCTTCTTTGGTGTTGTAGATGTTACTAGGAGGAACTCTTTGATCCTATTGTTGTAGAAGGGTTCTTTCGCATTTGCATGGACACTATTTGAAGATGTGCAACATCTTGGAACCATGGAGGATTCTTGGAGTCTTTGGGTTGAGGTGTTGGTGGTGCTTGACAAGTGATGTTGGTTTTGAGTTTGTTTTCTTTATGTCATGGTATACTCTTGCTTATGCACTGTAGTTTTGACATTGTGCATTGCACTTGAGACCATGGTATGTTCACTTGGAGCATGGTATCTCCTAAGGGGGATGGTAAGGTCATGATGTTATGATAAGTTCCTGATTCAAATGATTGGAGCTTTGACAATGGTCTAGTAATTCTTTGTGTATTGGGTGCTTTGATCATTTGCCTGATGCTTCATGATAGTGTAGTGATGCATTTGGAGTTTAGCATGAGATGATTGGTTACCAGTACTCATGGATAAATGAAGAATAAGGTGAGCTTGTATTTCTCTTATGAGAGAAGTGTTGTTGATGGTTACTCTTGATGAGTTTTCAGCAAAAAGTCCGAGAAGCCTACACCTTGGTTGAATGTGAGTTCAACAGAGACCAATGAGGAGATTGTTCTTGGATGAGTCATGGTGGCTTGTATATCTTGGAGGAGCATTCTCTTTTCCCACTCTTGGTCTACTCGGTAGTTTATCTAAGAGGTATTTTCCCATTGTATCTTTCAGATGTGTTTTATGCTTCCTTTCATGCTATGGATCTTGAATTGTTGTTTAATGGTTTTGGAGGATTCATAGTGGAAGGTTGACAACATGGTTTATCTCCTTGAGTTTTTATGTGATGTCATTTTATGATGAGAACTGGTAGGAGATAGTTATATGGGCTGATTTCTTGAAATGGGAAATGAAGTAGTTTGATCTTCTTTGAGAGGCTTACATCCATGTTGATTACATGATATATATGTTATGTTTGATCGTGGTGATTGAACGGTTGGATGTTGTTAAGGATTTTCTCTTGGGGTTTTGAAGGAGATCATACTTGACACAGTTGGCATTTAGAGGTGTATGTAGGAGGATTTTCTACAGGTACATGATGTGCAAAGGTGCTCTCTTTGGTCTTGTTTGTCTTCTTGGATGTTTGGTTTCACATTACATTGGTTTGAGGTTTGGTCGGAGCTGTAGTGATCACTAGCTTGTGGTCATGTGTTTTCACTCATGTTCTTAGGTGATGACATGGAGGTTCTTAATCTTTTTCTTTTGTTGGGTGTGAAGAACTTGGAAGAGCTCTGGAAGACTATTGAGAGAAATGATTATTGTAGCAGTTGGTTGCAGGTTGTGCATATCATTGTAGATAATTCCTTGGTACTACATGGTTACATTTTCTATGTCTTGTTATTGGTAGACTTGGTATGCCTTGATCTTTTTAGATTCATTACCCATGCAGTGGGAGTTCCTGAATGTGTTTTGTCTTCTTCGACTTGTTGGCACATGGAGCTTGTATTTACTGTTGATGGGTGGGTTATGGAGTGATATGAGTTTCTTGATGTTGATACCTTTAAGGTATGGATGATTGGATGATCTAGCGCTTGATGTGGGTGCTATTTTTAGTCACATGGGTTTATCAGTTGGATAGAAGTAGTCAGTTTGATTGTTGTTCTAGTTGATGTGGTTTCATGGAAGGCTGTGATTGGTTGCAATATTGGACAATTAATTGCAATTGGATACTTGATTTTGTTGCAGATTGTCTGGAAGACTGTTATCTGTGGAAACTTGTTGATTGGGTGTCTTGAATGCTGTTGATCAGAGACTTGGACAGAGCAGGGTCTGAACTATGGTGTCAATGTAATCTCAATAGTTCCTAAGTGCTCTGGAGGTGCCAGTGCGATGTTCGTCAAGTGGGAGATTGTTGGAATTGTGTGCCTCAGTCCCACTGGTCTAAACCTCTAAGAGAGCAATGTTGTTGTGACCACTGTGAAGTCTGGCCGAATTGTATAAGTGTTCATGCTTTTACCTCTATACCGCCAGGTGATGATGAGAGAGGTGTGGTAGTGTGGTGTATACTGCCATACAACAGGAACCTTTGAGTAGTTGAGTGGTAGCGCGGTTTACCGCCATACCGCAGGACCCTGTTGGTTGTCTGGTGGTAGCACGGTGTATACCACCATACCGTGGAAGCCGTCTAACAAAGGTGTAGTAACATGGTCTACTGCCATACCGTGGGTGCCTCATAACTGTCCAGCAATAGTGCAGTGTACCATGTTTACTTCGGTGGGACCATGCCGATGGTTGTTTTGACTACAGTATCGTTGGGTGCATTCAAGAGGGCTACGAGCTAGCGGTATAGTGGTAGGTAACCCTCCATCTCGCGACAGTCATGCGTAGAGCCTGTGGTGGTGCAGTGTAGTCACTGCCACCCCACGAGGGTGTTGACTCTTGGCTGCGGCAAAGCAGTGGGCGTTTGAATGGCTGGATGGACGTATGGTAACTGCTAATTGACGGTTTTCTTCAGAAAAGACTGGAAACTAAATTGATATGTTTTAACGTATGGTATCTTGAAGAAAAATATAGGGGCAGAGGCCGTGATGCTAAATTAGAGATGGTCGAGGTCGTGAGGCCGAGGAACGAGAGAGAGAGTCAAGGGCTGGAGTAGGAGAAGGAAATTTTGTTATGAAGGCACTACAGTTCTTATATGTTTCGTTCTAAGATGACCCGATTTTCCCAACATATAGGAACATTTGTTTAGAGAATAAAAGGAATCTATTGTATTATAATCTACATATGGGTCATTAGCACAGTTGTGTATGCTATCGTCGAATATCCACCCAAGGCCATAAAGTTGGTCCATTAATGGGGTTGACCTAGGAGAAGTTGACCCTAGTTATCTAACAAATTCCCAAAGATAATTTTAAAGATCATTGTCCTTATGTACATTCAAATATCAAAGGTTACAACAAATTAAGGTGTAAAAATTTGTTGTCTACCAAATGAGATATCAAATCCTCGCAATAGAGAACAAATCAATGTTGGTCGGGATCATCTCAAGCTATTGAAGATCCATCTACAAGAAACTATACTATAAATATACTAAAAACATAATCTTCTACACACTGCTGAATCAATTTTGAACATTTTCAACTTTCATATTCTACTATCAAATTGAAAGCTAAGTACATCTACCTTGAAAATATTTATTTCAGTTACCAAATTCCCAACTATTTAAAATCTAATTTATTTTATGCTTGATTGTAGGCATTTAGCCTATATATATTTAAAGGGAGTTTATTCCTTACACATCCCCCGGGCCCACACATGTATATATATTCAAACTAATTGAAACTCATTGAAAAACGCACACGATAACCAATATTAAAGGGTACCCAATCAAGAACCTTAAATTGGCGAGGCTGTTGGAGCAGCTGACGTGTACAAATCAGTCACTGTCCACGTGTTCACCGTTAAGCTGTATGCAGCATTATCTGAAATCAACGGCTCAAATTTCCTAGCTGTAACCACAAACACGACCAATGAGAACCCCATTGTTATTATATCAGATTAAATGAATAAGGAGCTTAAAGTTGCCAATCTTATATTCTGTGTGCGGAAAAGTTGGAAAACTGCCCACAGATTTGTAGACTGTTGTTTCTGTAAATCGTCAAAGAGGTTTTATAAGCAGGGTGGTGGTATCCAACATATCTCAGATTGCTGAAACATTTCCCTCTACAAGAATGGTGGTTTCCCCTCTAAGGAAGTACTCCTAGAACAAAAAATGTGTGCAGAATCCATTGAACCTAACTTTTCATCCAGCACCCACATGAATGCAAAGGACTTCTGGGCCATCTTCAGTAAAGATCATGACAATAGTTTTAAAGGAAGCTCCTCTGAACCTTTTCCTTCAAAGGAAGATAATTCAATGCAACAAGGTAAGTCCTCTGTTTCTGAGATATTTTTTCATTGTTGGTATGAGTTTTCCAGTCTTTGATTAGTTAAGCAAGTCTCTGGTTAAAATTGTGTATATTTTTATTTGACATTTCAGATTACACTCAGTGTGATCCTTCTGATGATGAATCACTGAGTGTGATCCCAAACGCCGAGATAAAAATATACACAGTTTTAACCAGAAACTTGCTTAACTAATATTTTCTCATGTTTTCAAGATTCAGGAATGTCTCTGGTATATGTTTTTGTCTGTTATTTTGAAATGGGTATGTTTGTTTTGAAGGCACAAGTCCTTGTGTGAAAGAAGTGGGTGAGAGCAAGGTGGTAGAGAGGAAGAGGAAGAATATGTACAGAGGAATAAGGCAGAGGCCATGGGGAAAATGGGCTGCAGAGATTAGGGATCCTAGTAAGGGTGTAAGGGTTTGGCTTGGTACTTATTCTACTCCTGAGGAGGCTGCAAGAGCTTATGATGATGCAGCAAGGAAAATCAGAGGTAAAAAAGCTAAGGTTAATTTTGTAGAGGAAGCACCTGCTATTTCTAATTTGAAGGATTTGCAGGTAAGCTCAATTGACAAGTAACAGAATTGCTGACAGTTTCTGGATTCGATTGTGTTTGTATTTTTTTTAATCAACGTTCCGGATCACACTCCGTGATCTATCATCAGGATAGAAGAGAGCGTTAGGAAGTAGAATGAATAGTTGCAGACCAAAAATTATTCTGTATTTCTGGATTTCACTCTAAAAGATTTCATCTCCATAGAATTTGTTTGGTGGTATTCTAAATGTAGAAGGAAACATGGGCCACTTCTTATAAGCTCATACTATTGGTAGGTGGGTAGAATACTGCAAATAAGTTTATTTGTCTCTGTGTATCTCCTATTCTACAGCACTGAATTTATGGGTTTCTTTCAGTTACTATATTCGGTTTCAGAGGCCTTTTTTGGAATTTGATTTTGATGGCTGATTGAGTTTTCTTCCATTTTTAAAGTAAATTTATGATGAGTAAGATGCATTTGGAAATTTTAAACTATTTTCAAGCAACTTTTTCTTTGCCGTGCAACTGACAATCTCCATTCTGTCTGTGGTAAAGCTTGTATATGAGTACCTTTTATTCGAGCAGAATCTCTTACTTGTATCTCAATAAGTGCAAAGAAATCGTCGTTATATGCCAACGACTTATCATCCACGTCATAAAAACAACCGGCTTGCCCTAGTTCATATGTAAATGAAATCTGATTCTTTTGGAGGATTTATATAAAAATAGCTACAATGGAATTACACTTCAAAATTAATGTTAAAGCTAAAAATAAAATTAATGTAATATTTATAGGAGGGGGTCTTAATCATACCTCAATTATTTAGGAGGTCTCGCCCAAAGAAATAGACCTTAAAGGAAGAGGGTTTTTTTCTTTTTTCTTTTTTGAGATTATCTTAACTTTTTAGATCTTGGACATCATATAGGTTTTCAAGGAGGAGGATGGTCTCTATTAGAATATTGTCTTAACTATTTAGGTCTTGGACATCAAAAATAGGCGCTCAAGGAGGAAGATGGTCTCTATTAGAAGATTACCCTAACTATCCAAGGAGGACGATGGTCTGTATTAGAACATTATCCTAACTATTTAGGTCTTGGACATCAAAAATGGGTTCTCAAGGTGGAGGATGGTCCCTATTAGAAGATTGCCCTATCTAGAAGGTTTGAGGTATCAAGAATAAGCTTCCAAATAGTAATGGTAACAATATCATATTTACATTATTCATGTTAAATAACTTTTCATTACATTGATAAATTTGTTGGGCTCTTATTTTTTTTAACAAAAAAAACTCTAAATAATAGTGATGAATGCTTTTGCATTTGATTATATCATTTTTTTATATTACGATTGTTAAGTTACTTCATTTCAATAATAAATCACATAGTATAATCTAAAAAATGAATAAATGATTAAAGTTGTAGAAATTTGTGATTATATAAAATAATAATAATCTAAAATCAAATATTTGTAATAAATTAAGAAAAAATAATTTGATTTAATATAAAAGAAAATGAAAATTATGTGAATGAGATTTGTGTATAACTAAATTCATTTTTATATACAATTATACTTTAGTTTTTGTTTATTTGTGTAAATAATATATTTTAAAAAAATAATAAAAAAATAAATGATAAATTTTTTCTTGTGAAGAGTTTATTATTAATAAAAAAATTAGAATAATTATATTAAAAAATACTTCATCTTTAATTTTATATAAAAAATTAAGAAATTTAATTCTAGAAAGATTTTGATATTTAAACTATTAGTTTTAAAAATATTTTAATTTTTTAATATAATCATTATTTTAATCTTAAAAATATATGTTGAAAATGTATGTAGAAAAATATTAAGACTTTTGCTTTTAGTTCTAATATAACATGTCCCACATAGACCTAAATTGGTGGGCTAGAGACAACACTTGAGACTTGACTTGGCCCACTTCATATCATTTTTCCTTCAAATAAAAGCTAGTACTCTTATGAAGAATGATGTCCCTGTCAATGCCTTGGAGAAAAAGGTTCCTCATAAATGTTACACAAAAATATAATGATAATAAAATTATTAATAAGAGAATTAAGTTTTATTTTGAGGAAACTTAAATATAATAATATAATTTTATTTTTTTTAATACTTAATTTTAGTTTGAGATAAAAAAATTTATAGAGTTTGAATAATAAAATATTTTTAAAATTAAGATAAATATTTATCTAAATTATATAATATAATTAGTTCTTAGATTTAATTCAAAAAATATTTTGAAATGAATATTATATTTTAATTTGTTTTATTTTCATTGTGTGTATGTATGTTTATACAAATGCACATGTATGCATATAATATATAATAAAATGGTGTGAAATCAAGAGTGGAGTAGGCCAGATGATTATTCATGGCCATCTATTAAAAGGATATTTTGGTATGTAAATGAGGGCCTAGAGAATGTGTGATAAATGATGGAAGGTAGTGATGAAATGATATATGAAGGAAAGCTTATACAAAAGGCACTAGTTTGTGAGGAAACAACATTGATGTCATTTAGTAATGTAAGATTGAATGTGAAGAACCAATGAAGAACGATGAGGATAAATCTTGATGCATTTTAGATTTTAAAGATGGTGATGAAATTGACATAGTCAATAAAAAATGCATCAATCAATTTTCCTCTAAAATATTAAAAGCAAACATTACCTTTGGAAAAATATGAGAAAAAAATAAATAAACAAAAAAGGGAGAAACAAGCACTAATGGGGGTCATTTCTCAATCAATGCATATCTACTCTAATCTAAGAGAGGAAAGCCCTCCCTTAGAGAGAAAAATATATCACTACTTGGAATGTTAGGGGGTTATATACCCCTAACAAGAGGCACCTAATCAAGTTTCCAAATCTCAGATTGCTAAAACAATTTCCGTCTACAAGAATGGTGGTTTCCCCTCAAAGGAAGTATAGTTAGAACAAAAAATGTGTTCAAAATCCATTGTCCCTAACTTTTCATCTAGCACCCACATGAATGCAAAGGACTTCTAGGCCATCTTCAATAAAGATCATGGCAATAGTTTTAATGGAAGCTCCTCTGAACCTTTTCCTTCAAAGGAAGATAATTCAATTCAACAAAGTAAGTCCTATGTTTCTGATATATTTTCTCATGTTTTCAAGTTTCAGGAATGTCTTTAGTATATTTTTTCTATTATTTTGAAATGAGTATATGTTTTTTTTGAAGGCACAAGTCCTTGTATGAAAGAAGTGGGTGGGAACAAGGTGGTAGAGAGGAAGAGGAAGAATATGTACAGAGGAATAAGGTAGAGACCATGGGGAATATGGGTTGCAAAGATTAGGGATCCCAATAAGGGTGTAAGGGTTTGGATTGGTACTTATTCTATTCTTGAGGAGGTTGCAAGAGCTTATGATGATGCAAAAAGGAAAATCAAAGGTAAAAAAGGTTAATTTTGTAGAGGAAACGCCTGCTACTTCTAACTTGAAGGACTTGCAGGTAAGCTCAATCAACATGTAACATAATTGTTGAGAGTTTCTGGATTTGATTGCGTTTGTATTTTTTGCATGAACTTTCATATCACACTTCATGATATATCATCAATAGTAGAATGAATAGTTACATACCAAGAATTGTTGATCAAGATTTTGGAATCCTTAATGCAAAAGCAATCATTTAAACTATGTATTTCTGGATTTCACTCTGAAAATATTGTGGCTCTTGGATTTCATCTCCATAAAATTTGTTTGGTGGTAGTCTAAATGTAGAAGGAAATATGGGCCACTTCTTATAAGCTCATACTATTGGTGGGTGTGTAGAATGTGAAAATTCTATTATAGTTACTGATTATTAATCTCCTATCTATATAGATTATTTGACTGTGAAAAATTAATTCAGAGAAAATATTGAAAAATAACACAAGTACAATTTTACAAATTAACTCACAGGAATAGAGAAGAAAATATGCAAAATAATGAACATAATAGTTTTGGACAAATTGTCCTTGGAAAAACCCCGAAGGGAAAACCAGTACTACAGATGAGGAATTTTATTAAACTTTAGCAAATCAAGAGATATATAAACTGCTTTCCTCTTATTGGTAGAGCTCCGACAATATTCTTCTCCAGAAATTCTTCCCTTAATTTCTCTTGCTAAAATTCCACTACGGTTGTCTCCAACGCTATCACTGCACCCTTGCTATCACTACAAAACCATTTTCTATTACTGCAAATATATTTTCTATCACTGCAAATCTTTCTCAAATGTGTGTTCTCCAAATGTCCATTGATCCCCTTTTATAATCATCTCATTAAAAAAACAATGACTACGATTTAATCTCAATCAATGGCTAAGATTAACTAGACTCTAACAAACCCTAACTAACTAGTTTCTAGAAGTCTCTAGAGGAAATATTTATTTAATTAATTAAATATTCTTGGGTTTGGAGACACCTATCCAAACTACATAAATTAACACTCCCTCTTAGTGAGGAAGGTGTTCTGCACGACACCCAACATATCTCTGAAGAAGATAAATTTTTCCTTCCCAAATGCCTTTGTTAAAATGTCTACTACCTGCTAATCTGTAGGTATGTACTGTAGCTGAACAATCCTCCGCTGTACACAATCTTTGATGAAGTGATATATGATGTCTATATGCTTGGGCCTATCATGAAACACCAGATTCTTAGACAACCTGATGCAACTCTGATTGTCGCAGTGTATCACTGTAGTCTCAACCCTCTGACCAAACAAGGCTACTAGCAACTTCTGAAGCCATATAGCCTTGAACACATCGCCATGCTAGTTACTATGTATTCTACCTCTGCAGAACTCAAAGCCATTGACTTTTGCTTCCTACTGTACTAAAAGACAACTCCTGATCCCAAGATGAAGTAGCACCTAAAGTGATTTTCCTGTCCATTGTATCGCCTGCCCAATCTATGTTAGTATAGCCTATCAACCTGATACCATCACCTCGAGCATACCTGATCCCATACTTGATTGTACCACACAAATATCACAACATATGCTTTTTCAATTTCTAATGCACTTTCTTTGGCTCAACCATGAATTGACTACTAGAGAGTTTACTACAAAGGATATACCTGGTCTGGTGTTGACCAAATACATGAGAGACCCAATCAACTATCTGTATAAGGTGTGGTCTACATCCTTCTCTCTGGATGAGTCTACCTTCTTCCAATTTGTGATCATAGGAGTAGACATGGCTTTGCAATCCTCCATCTTGAACCTCCTCAAGCTTTCAATGCAATATTTCCCTTGTCTAAGAAAAATATCTCCATCTATCTACCACACCTCCATGCCTAGAAAGTAGTGCATAAGCCCCAAATCCTTCATCTCGAACTCTATTGCAAGGTACCTCTTGCACTCCTCTATGAGCCCTAGTGAACCTATTAAAAATAAGTCATCCACATATAGAACAAGAATGAGAACCTCACCTCCAACCACCAAGTAGTAGAGATTAGCATCTACCTCACTCTTTGTGAAGCCCATTCCTTGCAAGTATCTATCAATTCACTCATACCACACCTTGGGAGCCTGCTTGAGTCCATACAAACCTCTCTTCAATCTGCACATATGGGTTTTGCTACTGTGTGCTACAAAGCCCTTTGGTTGTTCTATGTATACCTCCTCTATCAATTCACCATTAATAAACGTCGTCTTGACATCCATTTGATGGATCTGCCATCCCATATCTACTGTAGCTGATATCACGACTTGTATAGAAGTATACTTGGCCATTGGAGTGAATGTCTTCTTATAGTCTATTCCCTCCTTCTGAGAGAACCCCTTGGCCATGAACCTTGCCTTGTATTTCTTGATGCTACCATCTGCACCGTGCTTAATTTTATAGATCCAGTGTGATCCAACCACCACCCTATTTTTTGGTCTAGGAACAACCTCCCACACATCATTTTGCACTATTGAGGTATATTCCTCAACCATCACATCTCACTACACTTGATGTTGTACAACCTCCTGATAGCTAGAAAGCTCGCTATCTACCAACTAACTAACTAATGCCATATAGTCATTATACCTGGTTGGTTGTCTCCACTATCTATTGCTTGTCCTAGGAGCTCCCACAAACTCTTTAGTATCCCTCTGTGTCTATTGAACCTCATGGTTCCTGTTGCCAACTGTAGAGGATGAAGTAACAACTTCCACATCTTCTTGATACATCTCTTAGATCTGCTACATCTGTTGCTCCATACTCTATGAACTCCCAACACCTAAGCCTGTGCTTGTACTATTAACTACACTTGTGCTTTGCTACCCCTGATCTAGTTTTCCTCCATGGACGTGACATCACGCCTAACTATAATCCTCCTAGCCCTTGGAATAAATATCCAATATGCCTTTGAGGTTTTGTTGTACCCCATAAAGTACCCTCTCTACAATCTGATCTAACTTGGAACGTGTAGGCCCTAGAATGTGACAAAATTCTAAACTCCCAAATATCCTAAGGTGGCTGACATTTGGCTTCTTCCCTAAGAATGCCTCCTCTAGTGTCATCTTTCCCAATACCTTATGTGGAACCCTATTTTGTATGTATATTGTCATACTGTATGCCTCTGCCCATAATTAACATGGAATATCTTGGTCATACAACATAGCCCTTGTTGCATCTAATATAGACCAATTCTTTTTCTCAGCAACCCCATTCTGCTATGGGTTGTAAGGAACAATCCACTCTCTCTTGATTCCTTGGTACATAACTCCTGAAACTCTTTCCCTTTGTACTCGCCTCCATTGTTTGGCCTAAGAACCTTTATCTTCCTACCTGTCAAATTCTCCACAAGAGCTTTGAACTCTTGGAAGCGATTGAAGACCTCATCCTTGGTCTTCAAGAAGTATATCCAGGTCTTCCTGGAGAACTCATCAATAAAAGCAACAAAGTACTTTTATGCTTTGAGAGACTTTATTGACATTGGTCCACATATGTCTAAATGTACTAGATCAAGAATACCCTTGGATTTGGTGTCACTCAGAAAAGTTTCTTTCGCAAACTTCCCCAATACACATCCCTTACATACATCATCATGCTTTGTGCTCACCTCTAGAACACTTGTCACTATCTCATAAAGTAATTTAAGTGATCCATGATGTATATGGTCCATCCTCCTATGCCATAGCTCTCCTTGATCCCTAGGATTACTGCTACTCATGAGTGCCTTATGTGTATCAAACTACAACCTATAAAGTTGGCCGCTCCTAACTCCAATAGCTATGGGTGATTTCCAATCCTTATGCTTGATTAACACATGCACCCCTCTAAAGAGTACATTGTAGCATTTATCCTAAAGGACAAATGTGGAAATCAGATTCATTCCCAAGCCTAGAACATGCAACACATCATGAATGAGAATCAGCTTGCCATTCTCCCTCTGAAATATAATAGTCTCTTTCCCATTTGGATTGAGTTTGGACATGTTCCCCATAGAGATTTGGATTCTAATGTCTTCCTCCTTATAATTGAAGTACTCTCTAACTCCTGTCATATGAAATGATGCCCCACTTTCTATATACCAAACACCCTATGAGGTTAAGCTAACCATACAAGATATGAGTGCAAACTCATCCTCCATTCTACTAGAGAGCTCATCTGCACTTGCTCAAGTTGTCATCTGCTTCTTTCCTTTCTTTTCATTTTTCTTCCTTTGGGGACAATCATTGGTATAGTGGCCAAACTCATGATAGCCATAACATTTGATCTTAGACAAGTCCTTCTTCTCACTTTTAGGATTTTATCCTTTGCTAGACCCCTTCTTCACTTTCCCTTTTCTTGCTAGGGCAACATTTTCCTGTTTCACCTCACTTTTCTAGCTATTACTACCGGTTCCATTGACAAGACTTAGTCTAAGCTCCTCCTGAATGAATTCACTCCATAGTCGATCCCAACTCGATGAGGTGTCACATCCATTAATAATTTGATCAAATACATCCCACTACTTAGTAAACCCATTTAGAGCTATTCGTACTAGCTCGTCATCATCCAGTTTATCTCCAACAGTTGCTAACTCATCCTTGACAAGTCTAAGCCTAGTGAGGTAACTTGTAATGTCTTCTCCCTTTTTCATCTAGATATTCCTCAACTTTTCTCTTAGAATTAGCTTTCGGTTGGTGGTAGCATTTTGGTACAGATTCAGAATGACATCCCACATCTTCTTCACTGTATCTAACTTTGCGATATGCGGAACTATATGGTCCTTAACACCGTCAAGAATCAACCTTCTTGCCTTGGCATCTTCCTTCTTATATGCTAAGAGCCGTGTTTGATCTATAGGTACAACTACAATATTGGTCACATATTCCTTGATGCCATTCTCTTCCAACAATAAAGAAATTTTGGATTTCCAGACACCAAAATTTGAGGCTCCATCCAATCTATCTTGATCTCTTAAACCTGTTGAGTTCATCTCAAAAGTTGAGAAAAACAAATAATTCTAAAGAGGTCGAACTAGGTTTTATAAACCCTTGATTTTTCCTTCCTGTGCCTACATTGAGACTTTTCTGCCCTTAGATCAACTCTGATACCATGTGAAAATTCTATTGCAATTACTGATTATTAATCTCCTATCTATATAGATTATTTGACTGCCAAAAATTAATTCACAACAAATATTGAAAAATAACACAACTACAATTTCACAAATAAACTCATAGGAATAGAGAAGAAAATATGCAAAATAATGAACACAATATTTTTGGACAAATTGTCCCTAGAAAAACCCCGAAGGGAAAACTAGTACAAAAAATGAGGAATTTTATTAAACTTCAGCAAATCAAGAGATGCATAAACTACTTGCTTCTTACTGAAAAAGCTCTGATAATATTTTTCTCGAAAAATTCTTCCCTCAATTTCTCTTGCTGAAATTCCACTACCACTATCTCCAATGCTATCATTGAGCCCTTGTTATGAATGCAAAACTATTTGCTATCATTGCAAACATATTTGCTATCACTACAAATCTTTCTCAAGTGTGTGTTCTCCAAATTCCCATTGATCCCCTTTTATAATCATCTCATGTTAAAAAACCAATGGCCACAATTTAATCTCAATCAATGGCTAAGATTAACTAGACTCTAACAAACCCTAACTAACTAGTTTCTAGAAGTCTCTAGAGGAATTAATTAATTAATTAATTAAATATTCTTGGGTTTGGAGATACCTGTCCAAGCTACATAAATTAACATAGAATACTGCAAAAAAAGTTTATTTGCCTCTGTGTATCTCCTATTCTACAACATTGAATTCATGGGTTTCTTTTAGTTACTATATTTGGTTTTAGAGGCCTTTTTGGAATTTGATTTTGATGGCTGATTGAATTTTCTTCCATTTTTTAAGTAAATTTATGATGAATAAGATGCATTTGGAAATTTAATTTTTTTTTCAAGCAACTTTTTGTTTGTTGTGCAACTGACTATCTTTATTCTATTTGTGGTAAAGCTTGTATATGAGTACCTTTTATTCGAGAAAAATCTCTTTATCTCAATTAGTGTGAAGAAATTGTCGTTATTTTCCAACTAACTTATCATCAATGCCATGAAAAACAACCAACTTTCCCTAGTTCATATGCTGATGAAATATGTTTCTTTTAGGGGATTTATATAAAAATAACTACAATGGAATTACACTTCAAAATTAATGTTAAATCTAAAAATAAAATTAAAGTAGTATTTGTATGAGAGGGGGTCTTCATCATACATTGACTATTTAGGAGGTCTAGGCCAAGGAAGAAGAGGGTTTTTATTAGGAGATTATCGTTAACTTTCTAGATCTTGGACATCAGATAGGTTTTCAAGGAGGATGATGGTTTCTATTAGAATATTATCTTAACTATTTAGATCTTGGACATCAAAAATAGGCTTTCAAGGAGGAGGATGGACTCTACTAGAAGATTACCCTAACTATCCAAGAAAGAGGATGGCTTCTATTAGAATATTATCTTAACTATTTAGGCCTTGGACATTAAAAATAGGGTCCCAAGGAGGAGGATGGTTCCTATTAGAAGATTACCCTATCTAGGAGGTTTGGGACATCAAGAATAAGCTTCCAAGTAGTAATGGTAACAATATATTATTTACATTATTCATGTTAAATAACTTTTCATTACAAGATAAATTTTTTGAATTCTTTTTTTAATTAAAAAACTCTAAATAATAGGGAATTCACCGATGGAAAATTCATCGCTAGCAATTCACCGTGGGAAAACTCACCTCCATGAGAAATTTACCGCCAGCAATTCACTGGGTGGAAAATTAACCACATTAATATTTTTTAATATATATTTGGAAAACTCTAATTAAAAATATATATACTAAAAAATATTAATGCGGTTAATTTTCCATCACAGTGAATTGTTGGTGGTGAATTTTCCCATGGTGAATTGCTGGCTGTGAATTTTAGATCCATGAATTGTTGGCTTTGAATTTTCAATCCATGAATTGTTGGACACATCAGGATTTTAGTTTTTTTAGTGTATTTCTCATTTTTAGAGGACTGGGACTGCCCTTCACCTATTCAACTTTCATGTGTTTCCTAATTCTTGAAGCAAGGGTCTTAACTAGTAAATGTAAGATCATGTTCACACGCCCTAAACTTGTATGCAGTGTCATTATCCTCAATTGACCATTATGTATACCAAGATCCAAAGTTTAAAAGCACTTTCATTGAAAATAAACAATATTGCTATTCTTCATAGACTGTCCTTTAATGCATTGTTGTTATTTGTTCTCACTAAAATGGGGCACAATCTTTAGGTGTCATCATATTTATGTATTTTATTCTCAGTTAACTAGGAAATTGTTAATGAATAATTAATTGAAATCCAAAACCTTATTATATTATTATATTTACCTTATTCAGGATGCATTTATGCATTGCATAACCCTTACACACACCATTAAGGCAATTATGAAGAATGCATAATCAAAGAAAAACCCATGAAATATTGTTATCTATTCCTACAAATTTTGTATAAGATGTTCACAAACAACAAAACAGAGCAGGACTCTTGACTTCTAAATTGTTCATAACTTGTAGATTAAGGAGTCAATAGAAGGAAATGGATATAACATAGCTTACAATGAAAGTGAGATCCAAGGGATCAAGAGATTACAATGAGTTGCTCAACATCTACACCATGACAAATGTTGTAAATCCTTGCGGTAGGGAAGCTTGCTCCAATTTAGCAAATGAAACTTTATGTTCACTTTTAGTATCCACCATAGTCTCTTGTTGTCTTTAAATGCATTGCTTTTTCTTCTTCCACTGTACAGTCATAAACAATGTCTTTCTTTCTTGCCTCTATCAACCTTTAATTTGCAATAAGGTATGTCCAGTTTTTCCCCATATCTTTTCTTCTGAACAACATCATATCTCCCTAATATTTTTTAGCTGCTCTTTGTTGATATGGCACTCTCTTCCTCTCCTATTCCATGTCATTGCTCACTTTCCTGTTAAAGATCTTAGGTAGATTTCTTACAGTACACATGCATTTTTGAGTTAAATCAAATGAACTTTTTTGTTCTGGGAATTAAAAAAACTATGTGTAGACACCTAAAAATGGTCTGGAGAATCTAATTAATTAAATATGATTTACTTTATTAATTAATCCTAAATTCATCTACTTAGTAAATAAATATAAATATTTATTTATATTAAGTTCACTATTAATTCTTCTATTTTATCATATTATTTTCCTGTTAATTAAATAAACAAAATTAAATACTTTGTTTTGTTTAATTATTATCATTGTTATTTCTTCTATACTTTATCCATTAAATTAAACATGCAACTTCAATAAGTTTGTGTTATTTAATTATCTTATCATATTCCTCTTTATTAAATAAGCAAATATCAAATATTTGTTTTATTTAATTAAATCCTCCTAATTTTCTAAATTTGAATAAATCAAAAATATTTAAATGAAAATCATAAATCAAATCCCTCTATTCACTCACCAATAAAATTAGATTTTTCAAATCTAATTAATTTAACTATCATTCACAGGAAAAGCCTCAGGGACAAACCTGTAGGCAATCCTCTCAATCTTCTGCCTCAAATCTTTCCTCTCATCTTGCTTGGTGTTTTCATGGGGAGGAACAATCCTCCATGATCAACTCCACCTTCTCATCTCTTACCGTTCAAATCTCTAGATTTTATTCTCAACCTCTGTTGTGTTACCCCTATGCAAAACTATTGCCGAAAATCTATATATATAGCCTTCTGAAGCATGAAAAAGATTTGAGAATTATCATCTTTTATGCAAACTTACTTTGTATGAATTAGTACTTAAGCAACCAAGCAATCATAAGAATTAGCATTAGCATTTTAGTATCATCATAGCATCATGGCATTATTAGATTTCATATCATGACAACATCATTAGTTTTTAGTGTAGCTTCCTTTATCAGTTTTCATGTAAGGATAGTTTACGGTAGCTCCATATCATCTAGAAATCATTCTTAATCATTACATCATTGCATTTAGCATCCATTTCATTTTCTAGATAGTCATTTTCAGATAATCTGAGAGCTTCTGTAATTTGATAAATCTTTGGAGATAGGAGACAATGAGACGTCTTCAGGCTTTTTAGTGTTTTAAATTAGTTTAATTCATGTTTAATCTTGATACAATGTTTCATTAAGAGGTGTATTTAATTGTATTTAGTTTACTTTTTCCACACTTACATTCTGGCACCCACCGTGGGGCCATACCCCATGTTTTTAACAAGTTTTTCTAGACAGTTTTCATACATGAATCTGGTGTACATGAATCTGGTGTAAATTATTTTAGCGCGATTGGAAGATTCTATATCACTTCTAAGAAAAAACTATAGCGCATCAGAACTCTATTCTAGCACTTCTCAGGAAAAGTACAACTCTTTGAAGGACTGTTTTAGTGCTTCAATCCTACAATCCAGCACAGGCCGACAGTAACATCCAACATATCTATTTTAGCGCGTTTCTAAAATCCTATAGCGTGTCAGGCTATTTATATAGCACGTCAGGCTATTTCTATAGCGCCTTTGAGTATTTCTATAGTGCTTTTGTATAATTCATTTTCTGGATCCGATGCATCTGCGGCCAGTAAATTTCATTTCTTCAGTTGGATTAAAAAGAATCAATCTAGGATAGACACTTCTTAGTTGGTTTAAAATGAATCAATCATAAGATAGTCACATTTTCATTTGGATTAAAATTTTACCAATCTAGGGTAGTTACCAGACTTTTCAATTTGGGATTTAAAAATGAACACCATGCCTTTTTGTGAAGCAACATCTTCACTGTGAAACAACATTTTCACATAGATTAGAAAATTTTTGTTTGGGCTCTAAAAAATTGAACAAGTGATTTATGTGTTTGTATGGTTGATAGGCATATGCTCTCCCCTTAACTAGGTGATCCAAAAAGCTAGAATCATCCTTTTTATGCATTCTTCAAGTTTTATTACATCCTATAGAAGGACTGCCATAGTGGGAAAAAGTACTCACCCTACGGGAACGACCTAAGTGGGTTCAAACCAAAGATAGGTTTTTCCACCCCACTATAAAATTTAAAGCAAATCAATTTGGGGAAACCCACTTTTGCTAGAAGTGTGCAAGATAACCATCCCTAAAACCTTTGTTCTAAAGGTTGGGAGGTCTCCTAAGGGAGTTTATTATTTCCGCTTTGAACGAAAACCCTTTCTAAGAACCTAGTGTAGTATCCAGCTGAGTCAGTAACCAAACATTGTAATACTCATAGTGCAAGGGGAGGGAAGAATTTTCCCCCAAGACACTCACCATATAATTTCCAAGGACTGTTTGCTCAGGGGATCGAGAAATCTAACCTTGAGTACATGCCTAGAAAAGACAAAAATATGAGTGCCCTCTAAAGGGTGACATGGCTGTGTGAGTCGACATAATTTTAAGATGTGGGTTGTTGAGTATAACGATGACCTTTTGACTATTAAGAGTGAGTCTGTCTAAAGTACTTTATTGTTATCAAACCAGTTAAAATAGGACCATGCATGGTTCTTTTGAACATACACTATCTATTTAGATTACAACTCTTAAAAAAGAAATTGTCTTCATTTGAGTGTTGTGTATTCCAAAATCATTAAAATTCAGATAAAAGATCATCCTGAAAAATACAAACAAACTTGGACAAAAACAAAAAATGAGAAAATATGATTAGAGATTGGAAAACCACTAAGTTTTTCAGAAAATATCTTGCTAGAAGAATTAGAAAACCCAAGACACTACTTAGTTACAAACATCTTTTTCAAAGATGACATTTCTTATATCAGAATAGGAAAACTTTGCTTCATCATAGAACTTTCCTCCATAGGTTTCATGATTTCGATAGGGGTTACACTGATGATTATGCTGTAGAACCTTTGAATTCACAAGCCTAAATTAAAAGAAGTGCTCTTTCACAAGAATCTAACCATAGTCAACATATTCATCAATCCTCCATTCCCTAATCCGCCATAGAATACTCCACCAGACCTGATCAGTTTTTACGATAGATAAATCTTTGGAAAACTTAGGTTGACATCTGAAATCAAGGAATTACCACCTTATCATGACCATTTGGCGACCTACAACTCCCATTCAATAACCAGGCCTTATACCACCTATCATACAACCTAGCCTTACACATCTTGAAAATGACCAAACCGACATTATCAATAGCTTGAGGGCATTTATTTTTGAGGAAAAAAAAACACCCCATCAGTTTCTTACAAGATCCATCATTCTAAATGAAGAAGAAGAAAAGAAAAACATACCAATAGGAAGACACATGTTACTACCTCCTGCCTGGAAATAAGCAATGAGTAACATTACAGTAAGGTATTGAAACCATCGTACATCATACCTTATGACCATTTAGCGACCTACAGCTCCCATCCAACAACTAGGGCTAACCAAAACAATATTTCAGCCTGGTAACGTGCACATTGAAGGTAATCAAACTGACATTATCAGTAGCTTGAGAACATTTATTTTTGAAAAGAACGAAACACCCCATCAATTCCTCATAGCTTCCATAGTCTTGGATGAAGAAGAAGAGAAAGCAGACATAGTAGCTAAAAAACCCATATTGCCACCCCTTGCTTGGCATTAAACTAAAACTATAGCACTTCAAAAACAAACTATAGTGCGTCTGGACTCTGTTCTAGCACTTCAGACAAAAAATATAGTGCTTCAACCCTCTGTTTAAATGCTTTTGAACAATCTTACAGTGCTCCTACCATAATAAACCAAACTATCAAAATAGTGACACCGTTCTAGCACTTCTGAGCCCAATTATAGCGCTTCTCGTGTCTGTTTCAGTGCTTCTAATTAATGTTATAGGGCTCTGTCATTTTTAAAAATACCAGTGTCAATTATCAGTCGATCTTTTAGTGCTTCTGCGCTCTGTCATAACACTTGTGCACTACTTTACAATGCTTTTATCATAAATTCTAGCACTTCTACATTCTGTTATAGCACTTCTACTCTTTGTATTAGCACATCCATAAAACAAAACAAAAAAATAGAGTCTTCCGAAACAACTGTCAGACATTTGGACATCAGAAACATAGGATTTTTTTACCAGTCAGAAAGATTTTATAGATCGAATAGAATCCCTAAAACCTGAAACAAAGTAGGTTCTTACAAGTTAAAATTGTTTAAAAAAAAACACCAGATCTGAAAAAATACAAAGTGTCCAATTATCAAGACAAAACCTAGATTATTGAGCCAAGTTTCCTCATCAAGATTTTAACATCCTATCATCATGAAAAAAAACTCAGTAATCATGAATTTTTAACTTAGCATTGTAAAATAGAATAAATCATTCTATTGGGCTTCCTTAAAAATAAAATTGACACTAACGCCACATAGAAGATCTAAGTTTAGGGGAAAACAAACGAAACTCGTATGCCAATCTTAACAAGGTTGCAAAGGCAAAAACTCAAAGAGAAAGAAACTGAAAATCTAAACATGATTGAAGAAAACTCTTTTTTTCGATACCAACAAAATGAGAACAATGAATTAACACAAGAAGATATACAACATGCCCAACAAGACCCAAATTTTCATAAATTTATGGAAAAGGTCTTAGAACAAGACATGGAAAAATACCTCTTGATGTTAGTGGAATTAGGTGCCAAACTTTTGAAAGATTTTGACATCAATCGATTGAAGGAAACACCTAGAACCAATGAGACAGAACCAAACCACACCCAAGATATGGATCAAGTGGTTGTCTTGACAGTTCAAATGCAAACCCTACAACAAGCTCAAAACATGCAAACATGAACCACAAAAACATATTTATTAAAGGACATTTGTCCTTACCATTTTCATTCATGTGCGGATATGATACCCTTTCCAAGGCATTGTGAGTTTCCTAAATATGACAAATACAATGGAAAATAAGACCCAATTGACCATGTACAGGAATTCAGAACAATGAGCCTTGAATTTGCACAAGAGGATATCTACCTCATGAGATTATTTCCTAGGAGTTTGGGGGCCCATTGTATGGAATGGTTCTCAAAATTACAACGAGGGATTAGATCCTTCGAAGAATTGGTCAACAGATTCATTTCTCAATTCTCCTTCAACATAACACATGACGTAACCATAAAGGATCTCTATAATCTGAAACAGAAAAATGGTGAGACATTCTTATCATTTTTACAATGATGGAGAAAGTTGTTTGCTAGATATCCTCGATCTATACCTAAAGAGGAGAAGATTGAATTATTTATAGACAACTTAAATGATCAGATGAGTTATAGACTTGAATTAAAATGTCCCCCAACATTCAAAAAGGTAATTGAGAATGGGATCAAAATCGAAGAAGCCCTAGTTAAATGAGGAGTGATTAAGCACTATAGTGAAACATCCAACAACACAAATCACTATGGAAACAACGAAAAACCAAAATTTTGGCAGAAAAATAGAAATACTGGAAGCAATGAACCTACAATTGACAATGTAAAACTAGTATTCAATTTGACAGCATCAACTGGCAAAGCAAATCAGAATGAAAACCAAAACAACAGTCAGGGCACTATTCAAAACAATAACACCAAAAATGGAGAATCATGACCGCCATACCAAAGACAACCCAATCGACGGAAATTCACCCCATTAGGACAAACGTTGGAATCAGAAATGAGAGAAATCATTGCAAACAAACTTATTACTTTACCAAAAGCTCAAAATTGGGAGCCAAAGGTAAAACCATCATGGTGGAACAATGCAGATTATTGTAATTTCCATAAGAATAAAGGACATAAAACAAACGACTGTATGCAACTCAAACACCTAATACAAGACTTGATTGAGGCCAAGAAGGTGTTTGTTGAAGGGCATTAGACAAACAATGATCATACTGCATTTACCAATCCATTACCCAACTATGAAAAAGGAGATTCTTCTTCTAGTGGTAAGGGAAAAAGTATAAACTATGTCTATGACACCACCATTATTTTCCTTTCTAAGGTAGAGAAAAATGACATTGATGCTCAAAAAGATGACACAAACATCAATGACATTGAATCCCTGAACATAATGCCAAGCGCAAACACAGTTGATAATCAAATCAATGTTCTAAAGATTAGGGAAACACAAGACCATCCACAAGTCAATATAATGACAAGAGGGCAGTCCACAGTAATACTAAAAGGAATTTCCTGCAAAAACAATGCTCCCCCATCACATCAATACAATATCATAGACCAATTACAAAAGATACCCACACAAATATCCATTCTAGAACTTCTCAAAATTTCACCATCACACAAAGAAGTTTTAGAATAGGCTCTAGTAGCTACAATGGTCCCTAATAATTTGGATGTTTGTCAATTCAAAGCCATGGTGGGATATCTCACCACACCTCATTATCTGTCATTCTCTGAACAAGATGATGTATCTTTAAATCACCCACACAATGCAGCCTTGCATATAGAAGTTTTGATCCATAAACACTGTGTTAAACGTGTTCTAATAGATGGAGGAGCTGATTTAAATATTTGTACCTTAAAACCGATTCATGCACTAGGCTATTCTGACAACGCCATTGATGCCAGAAGAAAAATAACAATAAAGGAATCTAGAGAAAGAAAAAACTGCCATGAACACATAAAACACCAAAGGTCGTATAAAAAAATTATCACAACTTTCAGAAAAGGTTCAGATAAAGGAAAAAGGTTTAGGAGAATATTCTCTTGAGCAATCTTTGTGCCTATCACAGTTGCTACCATCACCAAAAACATATGGACAACCCTTATTAAAAACTCCAAGTTCATCACAACCCATGACAACTCTAAATGAAAATTTTATAAAAGAAAGTACACTCGAAGATGAGTCAGAAGACAAAGCCATTCTCAATTGGCTATACAAAGACGAGGAAGCATCAACATCAATGAATGTTAGCGTCAAAACATATCAGTATGAAAAAGGGAAGGCCATTTTAGAGAAATGGGTTACAAAGGTCAAGGACCAATTGGAAAGAGAAAGGACAGTATTATTGAACCCATTCAACCTCTAACATTACAACCTAAAGAAAAATCAGGATTAGGCTACATAACTGAACAAAAAGAGGAAGAAACCCAAGAAGCAGTGGAAAGGATACTACAAAGGAGAGATGGCTCTGACACAGATTCCAATGAATATGAATGGGATCATCTATCTGCTACATCTTATACAAATAGGTTGATGTTATCCAAGTATATACACCCTTACGAAAGGAGGGGAAAGGTTCAGGAAATAGAACATTTGTTATGGGATCAACAAATATTGATGACTCAAGCGAGGACAATCAGACATCGAGTGAGTCAGAAAACTTGGAGGTGAGTACTGTCATAGACCTTAAACTTCCTACCAATAACTTTGACCACCTAGCTATCATGACACTTACAACAGTTGACCTTATTCAAATTAATGACTTGTTACCTTTAATACACCCTAAACTTATTGACTAGGAACCCACCGAACCTATTCTCATACCAGTCTTTTCAAATGATGATGCCATCATAAATTATCTTTGTAGTGATGAAACTGATACAAGTACTATCCATAACACTCATATCGATGCTTTACAATGGGAGGGTGCCAAATATTTCAGTTGCAAAATTAATAATAGGAAAAATAAATCTAATGATGAAAACCTCTCTGAGGTAGCATTAGACTTTGAAAAGAGAAAAATAAAGAACATATCCAACAATGAAAATATTTCTAAGGCACTGAAGGATGGAAGATTTGACACGCTCCCAAAACATTATCATGATAGATCATCAGTACTGGTAGAGATGACATAGTCTATAAATCTAGGAACAACTGGACAAGAAAAGATCTTACATCTAGTAGCATCCATGACAGAATAGGAGAAGCCGACATTCATCAAATTCTTTGAGAAACAACACATAAATTTCACATGGTCTTATTCTAACATGCCAAGATTGGATCCACAACTCCTAATGCATCCTCTATCACTACCAAAGGGAATCAAATTGGTCAAACATAATTTGAGAAAGATGCATCCCCACATCGCTCTTATGCTTAAAGTTGAACTGAATAAATTATTGGATGCAAGTTTTATTAGGTCCATAGATTATGTAGAATGGATCTCAAACATTGTGCCAGTATCAAAACCTGATAATAGCATCAGAATATGCATGGATTTTAGGGATTTAAATAAGGCATGCCCAAAGGATGACTTTCCTTTCCCCAACATTGACATAATTGTTGATCTAACAGTAGGACATGCCATGTTATCTATAATGGATGGCTTTTCAGGATATAATCAAATAAAAATAGCACCTGAAGATTAGGAAAAGATGACATTCACTTGCCCATGGGGTACATAATGCTTGAATGGCATGCCCAGAATATTGAAAAATGCAGGTGCAACATATCAATGGGTAATGACCACAATTTTCTACGACATGATGCATTCTTTCATGGAAGATTATGTGGATGAAATATTAGCAAAATCACACAATAGGGAAGGACATCTAGAAATAATTGATAAAATTTTCACTAGACTAGAAAAATTCAATGTAAGGTTGAACCCGAAGAAATGTATCTTCAGGGTGACATCAACAAAACTTTTTGGTTACATAGTGTCAAAAAAAGGAATTGAAGTGGATCCAGCTAAGGTTAAATCAATAATGGAGATGTTGCCACCTCAAAATATCAGTCAATTACGGTCCCTACAAGGCAGGTTACAATCCATCAGAAGATTTATCTCCCAGCTGGCAGATAAGAGTCACCCATTTAATCATCTACTTCATAAAAATGTTTCATTCAAATGGGATCATAACTATGAAACAAATTTTAGTCAGATAGAGCAATATTTGGTGTCACCTCCAATACTCATGCCACCCGTAGCAGAAAGGCCACTATTACTATATATTGCAACAACTGACATATCCTTAGGAGCTCTATTAGCACAAGATGATTCTGAAGGAAAAGAGCAAGCAATTTACAACATCAGCAGGACTCTCAATGGATATGAAATAAACTATACATTCATAGAAAAGGCTTGTTTGGAAGTGGTATTTGTAACCCAATAGTTACGACACTACATGTTGAATCATACAGTCAGTCTCATAGCAAAAATAGACCCATTAAAATATCTACTTGGTAAGGCTGCTCTAACAAGAAGACTGGAAAAATGGGTCATGGTCTTAAGCGATTTTGACATCCAATATGTCTCCAGAAGAGCTATAAAAGGATAGGTAATAGAAGATCAACTAGTTGAAGATCCATTATAGGATCATCATCCAATGAACATTGAATTTCCATATGTTGACATCATGAATGCTACAACACAACAATGGAGACTTTATTTTGATGGATCATATACACAAAGAGGAGCTGGTGCAAGAATTCTATTTGTCACACCTCAGGGACACACCATTCCAAGATCCTATAGGTTAATGATTTCATGTACAAACAATATAGCTGAGTACAAAGCATTGATTATCGACATCAAAATAGCTATTGAATGGAAAATCACAGAAATGCAAGCATATGGGGACTCACAACTTGTCATTTATCAAGTAAATGATGAGTATCAAACAAAGGATGAGAAGCTCATGCTTTATAAGTAAATGATAGATGATCTCAAAAATTACTTCATGGATATCAAGTTCAAACAAATACCAAGGGCAGAAAACAAAGTTGCAGATGCCGTGGCAACAATTGCCTCCCTTTTGCAATTATTAGAAAAGAAAGGTTGATATGAGTTTATGGTTGAACAAGTATCTAATCCTGGATACGATTACCCTGATTCACATACCATATGCCACGTAACTAGCACTCAACCCTCACAATATGGAGAGAGATATATACTTACCTCAAAGATAACATTCTTCCTCTTGATCTCTCTAGAAACCAAAAGCATAACTTTATCCGTCAATCAACGCAACATACATTAATTGCTGACATCCTTTATCGTCGAGGTCTAGATGGTACTCTTCTTTGGTGTTTGGAGCATCACGAATCTGAAACATCCTTATGAGAGTTCCATGAAGGTATTTTTTGGACTCATTCAAGTGGGATAACCCTAGCTAAGAAACTCCTCCACTTAGGGTATTGCTGGCTGAACATGGAGAGGGAGGCATATCAATATGTTAAAAAGTGTCAGAAATGTGAAATTCATGGTAATCTAATTCATGCATCGACGCAAGAATTACAACCTTTTACATCCACATGGCCCTTTTGTCAATGGGGACTAGACCTGGTAGGTAAAATAAATCCTTCATCTAATGGACAAAAGTTCATCATCAGAGTAACAAAGTATTTCACAAAGTGGATAGAAGTAGTTCCTTTAACAACTATCACTGGAAAACATATTTCATCTTTCATACTCAACTACCTCATTTGTTGGTATGGGGTACCTCAATCCATAATCAAAGACAATGGTAGGCCTTTTAAAAATTAGGATGTCCAGGAATTATGTGAACAATTCCATATTCAACATCATTTTTGAACATCGTACTATCCATAGGGAAATGGCCAAGCAGAAGCCTCAAATAAAACAATCTTAAAAATATTGAAGAAGATGGTAAATGATGTTGGACGTGATTGGCATGTTCAATTAAATCCTACACTATGGGCCTACATAACCAACATCAGAACACCAACATGAGCTACACCATATGCCTTGGTGTATGGATCAGAAGCCATTCTACCAATTGAGGTAGAAATACCATCACTCTGTGTATCACTGAAGGGTATCATAACAGATGAGGATTATAGATTTTCAAGGCTACAGGAACTAGAATTACTGGATGAATGACGTCAACAAGTAGTCAATCATTTGAAGGACTACCAGTAAAGAATTTCAAGGAGTTACAATCATAGGGTAAAACCTAGAGTCTTTCAAATTGGAGACTTGGTTCTAAAGGAAAACCCTAAGAATTAGTAGGATAGAGAAAAGAAAGGGAAGTTTGAACCTAGCTGGTTAGGTTCCTTTGTAATTATATCAGTGTATGGATCATGAGCATATCTATTGTCTACACCAGAAGGGGGTCTGTTTGATGAACCTATCAACAATATCCATCCTAAAAAATTCTATACCTGAATCACTTAGTGCATGAATTAGTTTCTAAAAATGATTACCTTGATGAAAACTAGGCAAACCCGCATCCTGGTGATGGAAAAATACAAAAAAATAAAAAAAATAGAAAAATACAAAAAGAAAGAAAGAATTAAATGTTGCAATAAAAACATATAGTGAAAACTTGGAAACAATTGCTATTTATGATTCAAATCAGCTCTCCCATCTATTTGGACACATGTCATGGTTGTTACTTCCACCATCATTTTATATCCATTATCATATCATATCACATGGTCATGTCTCACCCTAGCTTGGGGGGCAACATCTGAAGATCATTGAGGGCAACATAAATCTTGAGCTTAACAAAATGGACAAAAGCAACAAAAAGAGTGATCGAAACACAACCCAACATGAAACATCAATCATCATCATAAAAACATTGGACATCCATATCACAACAGAAAATCCAAAAACAAGTCAAAAAGTAAGTCTTAAAAAGTCAAAACATGTGTCCATGTCAGTCGAACTACATGGTCTCTGCGTGTATAACGTAGGCAAGGCTAATCTTCAATCAGCCCCTGAGGCCCCTAAGATAGACCTCTTTAGGTTAGGTTTGATCCAAAATCTCAAAAACACAAAAACATCACAAAATCAAGATGGATGATCTAATCTGAATAAGTGATTAAATACTATAAGAAAAATGTAAGATATGTTGTACTTTTGATCATTGTTATCATTTCTTTGGAGCAACTCAATGATGTATTGAACTAGAGAATCCAAGAAGAAGAAATGGTATTTTTCTTTGTCTATTGTCTATGAATTAATCATAATTACTGTGTGAATCATCACGGGAAATTCTCTACAAAGTATCATGGATGACATTCCTATTCACATAGGAAAGTGGTTAATTCTTGTCTGTTTTATGCAAGAAATGCTCATGTCATCTCAGTTTAATTATACCTCGATGCTTGTGTTTGCTTACAATATCAAAAATCATGAAAATAATGCTTAGGTCATCATCGGTTTACATTATACCTTTGATGCTTGTACTCACTTTCAACATTTTAAAAGCTCAATGATGATACAAAGCACAAAGGTACTGTTAAAATTCCTATGTTTACATATAGATTTTCATGTTAAAAGTAGATTGCATCCGTAATAGTGTTACATCTACAAAGAATTTGTTACAAAATTGGTGAATCATTCATTAAACAATTATCTTTTATCATAATAGACTAAGTATACTTGACATTAACAAAAACATCCTCATGATCATATAGTTGCATCATCATATTCATTCACATACATTAATAGCATTTACATCATCATTTCATCATTCATACATTTCAATCTAATAATTTTAAATTCTCATCATATCATAACAAAAATCTCAACATATATATATCTCTACCATTCCATTTTCACAAACATACATCATCATCATAACTCATTACATTCATCCATTTTTTATATCACATATCCATATATAATCCATCCATTTGATCATAAAGTCCATCAATTTATTGCATCATTTATCATTCAACATTTTCATCCATATATTTGCATTTACATCACATATAGCATATCATTTAAACACATCAATCCATAATCATATATCCATATAACATACATCCATACATTACCATTATGTGCATCATAAATAGAACAACATCATATCAAAGCATACCAACATAATAATAAAACCATCACATAGCATATAGAACATCGAAGAAAATGCATCCATCGAAGAATCATATATAACACATAATAGACCGTAGAATCCACTGCATCTCATATATATCAAAATCACAATGTCAAGTATACAATGATGTCTGAAATGAAGAGATATATAACATCAAAAATGGTTGTATATCAAAATAATCAAAGTGTACATCACATATCAAATGTAACTGTTGTCAAATAAGGTTTGCACCCTTGCTAAGCTATGAACTATAGAAACCTATTGACACATGGGAACACTTCGAGGTTGTGGGTGACCTGGGAATGAAGTGGACCTCCAGATTATGGGCTGGTTCCCCTTAAGATAACTTGAAAATACTAAAAAAAAGACAAGGAAAAGAGTAAGAAGGATATGCTTGAAATTTAAAACCTATCACTAATAGGTGGTACACCAAAGATAAAAATTTGACAAGGTTGTTGAAACTCACAAAAATCTCAATAAAGCTAAAAAATCTCACAACACAGAGATTTATGTCTACAAAAATGATTCTATGTAAGGTTATGACTATTCTAATGCTTAAACACAAGGAAAACAATGATGTTTTCACAGATATAAATGCAATAGAAAGAGATCACTAACATAAACCTGCACTATGACATAATATTCTTTGCATGCAACATTGAAGGAATCTAATAAAATAAATATTACATGGAATTTTATCATGCAATTCACAACTAATACTAAAACAACAAAGAAGATAGGTGAAAAAAAATGACTTTCTATTGAGAAAAAATGAATATTTGTATCACAAAGGCCAATGAACTACAAAGTGTGAATAATTCTCTCACAACAATCTCCCAACCAAGAACTAACCCCTATACTGAAAGAAAAGAAAGACTTATAAAAAGGTCCTCCAAAATCCGAAATTGAATTCTGGCTCCAAAATCTGATGTGTTGTCAATGTCTCCTCCAAAAAAGGCATGCAATGCCAACCAACTCCAACTAGAGTTGTCAATAATCACCAACTTGGTGAGTCGTATGCCAACAGAAACCCCTAAAAATCAAGTTCAAAACTAAAAGTATTAAACTGCCATGTGCTTCAAATCCCTTCTTGACTCAAGTCAAGTCAAACTAAACTTAAAACTGAAGAAAAACTCCTGATTTGGTGCTCCAAACTCCCTATCTTTACTCCTCATGTTGGCATAACTTTTTCAATCATCTCCATTATTTAAGCAAGCTCTCAATGCTCCATTGAACTCTTTTGACCAAGTCTATATACTCAAATCACCTTTCATTTGTATTTTATGATCATTTATTCAAAAATGATTTATAATTCATCATTTTCAAATAAAGATTACAATTTTGAGAAGTACCAATAAAAATTCCTTTTGTATTAGAAGGTGATATCTCTCTATTAAAAAGAAATGATTTCATACATCATTTTTGAATAAAGATATTACCTTCCAATATTACAAAAAAGAAAATAAGTATAATAAAATACTTAAGTGATACAATTTTTAGAAGAAATTCTCTTAGGCAAAGAAAATGCCACGACCATGATGGGAGAATAAAGTTTTTTGAAAAAAAAAATTGATAAGGAAAAATGCCTTTACTTTGCATCGAACCTTCTAGGTTTTTGACAAAACCTAAAAAGAAAGAAAGGAAACTTCATTTTCTTTATTCTTTTCATTTGCTGTGATCTGGAAACTTCTTCTGAAGCACCACCATACATCTTCAAACCCTAGCCACCATTGAACTGGAAATCTCTGTGTTAAGGGCCATTTTCTAACAGATTCAAGATGCTTGGAGCATGGTAAGTCTGATTTCCTCTAAATATGGAACTTTCCTTTGCCTTTTAAAAGCTTTAACAAGCTTGCATGGTGCGGCTTGTGCTTTTTCTAATAAATTTCTCTATGGAACTTGTTGTATATAGTTTGGCTATGTTTTTATTCTTGTAGCTACTATGGACATTCCTGGCCGTGCTTTTAAAATTCTTCAATGTGTCATTTTCTAGAAACTCCTCTTGACCGCCATGAAAAAGGCTCTTGAACTTTTGTGCTGATATAATTCTCATAGAAGCCTTGGTCGCCATGTTTTTTCTTTGGCCAAACTATGAAGATAGAAATTTCTGTCATTCTTCAACATTTCGAAGGCTTTCTGGAAAATTATATGCAAACCATACCTAGTAAGTCCTTCATTCTAGAAAAATTTGACAAATTTTCTTCATTTTTTGAAGCTTTCTGAGAGCTTCCAGGCTGCGGCCATGAGCAAATTTATATGCCATTTTATATTTCATTTTTAATGCTGCCTTCATGAAATGTAAAAACCTTGATATAAACATGACTGCAAATTTCTATATTTCTTTTTTGAAAGTGAGTATCAAGTTTTTACTGTTAAAAACCTTGCTTTGATAAGATTGAGAGGCTGAGCTATTAAAAAAAAAACTCTCAGCAAACTGTTCCTCAATAAAATTTTGTTGTGTGAAGGAAAAAGTGACCTCTTTGTATTTGAATTTAATGAGAAGCTACAGTCATACTATATTTCTGAACTAGGTATTTGATATTCTCATCATTGGGTTCATTTATGTTCTCTTCGCATAGCTCCTCTGAAATATCACTTGTTTTGATTACTATCACTGTTGCATGCACACCATCAGATTGGCCTTTATGAATCAAATGACTGCACATTTGTCTTTTATTGAAGTTGATAAGGTTCTTTACCAAGATGCCTTTTGCATTATACTTTGTAGGCCACTACACCACTATTGACTATCACTCTTGCTTTGAAACTAATGTTGTTATTAGTGCAAGCATCATTTCTTTTCAATGTCCTTGTTGTGGTAGTGAACTAACATATGCCTTTAGAGTTTGGCACTTTGCACAATAAGGCATGCTTGCTCTCCTAGCAATGTTTTGATGTTGATTGTTAATAACATCATTGCCCTGTTAATTGTAGCTCACTCAACTATTTTTAAGAAGACTGTTTTTGTTGATTGTACATACTATCCCCATTTGAACTTGTTATGAATCATTCATTAAAATAACTGAGTACAATAAAGATCTCTTTTGTTCTATAATGCATTAAAGCATTTAAATGAGTTGGGCTCAACCCTTGTGGGAGCCATATTTTCTCCACTCATGTCGTAATTCAATAATCTGTAACATTACATTTCCTATTTTTGTACATGAAACAAACCAATTAGTTAAAACAATAGATTCAATGGCTCCTTTTGATTTGTTCTCTTTATCTACACATGAAACAAACAATGTTAGTAAAAAGAGAATCATATGATAGCTTTTCTGGTGTTCTTCTTTTCTTTCTTGAGTAGTGAATGATTGATAGGATGTACATTCCATTTCTATTGGTAATGTAGGGATAAGATGAAATGTGATTCCTCATTGCTCTAACATCACCCTCACAATTTTGTAGGTAAAATTTGGAGCTGGAGTTGAAATTGGTGCTAGAGCTGAAAAAGATCAACACAACTACGACAATGATTCGTCATTCCAGGCAATGACGAACCGCCTTCTCACCTTATTGTTACATTAATTCTAGTTGTGTAATGCATGCTTTCTTTCATTCATCATTTGATTAGGAATCAAAATAGGCTACTCCCATAGCTTGTGTGGGATTATAGAACATTTTTCTCAATAAAATGAATTATTCATGGCATGCAATGGCTTCCATTATTTTTCTTTCTTGCATTTTGTTCTTAAATCTGCAATTCCTTATACAAAACAATTGCTTTAGTTGAATGGTTCGGTCTGAACATTGTTTTCTTCAATGGAGTTTGTTTATTTTTTTGCTTTGTTGAATTGTTCAACCAGTTTAGTCTAAATTGTTGAATGATTTTGCAAATCATTCCTAAACAAACCTTCATTCCGAGAACAAAATTTTTATTTGATGACTTGTAATAAAAATTTATGTACCCCAACAAATAATTGCTTTTATGATTACTAATTTTAAGCAATATGCTAAAAATTGGTAACATTTTTGGTGACCTCCCAGAGGTGTTTGCCTGCTAAACAAAAAAGGCTAGTGCCTTGCTTATCCATTGGGTATGGAGTCTATTTATGTCTCTTTTTGACTCAGAAAACCTTGTACAAAGTTCCTTTTTCTGTTGTAACTGCTTGTAAGTTTGTTGTTACTAGTTACAGTCCCATGGGATATCTATTTGTTGTTGATGACATTGAAGCTTTATTCAATTTTATGAATAAGAAGCATATATCCGATGTAATTATAACTAGTAATGATAGATTTGAGCTTCACTTTGACCCCCTAGCAATACTCAAAGTAAACTAACAATTGTGCAAAATAACACTTAGGGAAAAATTCAGATGCAACTAATCTGTGTAGAAGCACTTATTGATATCTAGAAACTACTCAGCTATGCATAGATTTAGATCAATACCTCAAAAGCAATGCTTGAGGTAAATCCCATTCATTGGGATTGGTTCAATTTCACCATCCAATTTTGACAGTTGGAAGGCATTGTGTTGTTTCTTCTTAGTAACAATGAAAGGTCCACTCTAGAATGAATCAAATTTGGAGTGATTTCCAGGCCTGCTTTTCAATTCATCCCACTTCAGCACTATGCCACCTTCCTGGAACACTCTAGGAGATGCCTTTTTATCAAATGAAATTTTCATTTGATCCTAATGTTTCTCAATATTTTTCATTGCTTCAGGTTTGAGTTCTTCAAGTTTAATTAATTGAGCTAACCTTGTTGTCATAGGCTCTTCCTTAATCATATCAAGCTGGTTTACCAAATCAAGGGTTGGGAGTTCAATTGAAATGGTTAGTCTTTCCTCTTTTTTGTAACTAACATGTATGGAGAAAGTCTTGTAGACCTTTTTGATGTAATCCTATCAGCCCACAAGGCTGATTTCAACTTGGTGTGCCAGGCTCTTTGATTGCCTTCCATAGTTCTCTTAATGATCCTCAGGAGATTCTTGTTAGTGGACTCAGCTTGTCCATTGCCCTACGGATAGTAATTAGAGGATGTATTTAGATATATACCATTCTTGACAGCCCAGTCATAAATTTTAACACTCACAAAAGAAAGGGCATTGTCTAAAACAATAGAATCTGGGATACCAAATCTGGTAACTAACTCTTCATAGAAATTCAGGACAACAGATTCATTAGCCTCTTTGAGTGCCACAACTTCAGTCCATTTTGAAAAATAATCAGTGGCTATGAGCACCCACTTGTGGCCTGCACTTAATGGCAGGTTTATAACCCCAATGAAATCCAAACCCCATTTCATGAAGGGCTAATCAATTTGAATTGGTTACAGTAGAAGGGCTGCCAACTCTTTTCTAGCAAAAATGACACATTCCTTGCACTTCCTTACCCATAAATGAGAATCTCTATATAAGGTAGGCCAGTAATAGCCTCCTTTCATTATTTTAAGAGCTATAGTCCTTGGGGAAAAGTGTCCACCAGCTGACCCTTGATGGAATTCATGCAATACTTTATCAACTTGATCAGCTTCAATACATCTCAATAGGACACCATGAAAATCTCTTCTAAATAGTAAACCATTTAAAAGAACATAAGGTATGGATTGCAGTCGATAATACCTTCTTTTGGATTTAGTTAGATCAGGAGGGAATTCACTAGTCAATAAAAAATGTGGCATTTTTACAATCCAACCTGTAGGAGCAGGTATAGCAGCTTGTTCTCCATCTTGAAGTGCTAAAATAGAACTTTCCTCCTCCTTTATATTGTTGTTGCTGTCCTCTATAAGTTGTTCACAGAGACCTCTTCCTCTTATCAGTTTGGTAACCTTTATTTCAAGGTCATACTCCATCACCTTAGTGACCCAACAAGCTCTTCTATCACTCAAATCTTTGTTCAGTAAAAACTCTTTCACACTTGGATGAGCAATCATTAGAACAATTTTATTATTGGAAAGCATGTGCCTAAACTTATTTAAGCTTCTTATAACAATGAGAACATGTTTCTCTACAAAAGTATACTTGATCTCGTAATCTTTGAGTCTCTGACTGAAGAACGCCACAGGTTGTTCAGATCCTTCATCATTTCGCTATACAAGCATGGCCGAAAGTGAATCAATATTTCCATAGACATAAAATGAAATCCTTAGAAAAATCAGGATTCAGAAGTGTAGGTGCACCTGCTAATACTTCTTTTATAAGCTCAAAACTTCTTTTCCCATCCTTAGTCCAGCTGAAAGGTACATTCTTTCTCAACATATGAGTTAGTAGACTTAATAAATCAGCAATGTCAGGGATGAACCTCCTAACAAAGTTAATCCTACCAATAAAACTCTAAAAACCTTTTTGTGTACTGGTAAAGGAAGAGCTAAGATAGAACTTATTCTCTCAAGGTCAATAGTAATACCCTATTTAAACACCACATAACAAAGCAATTTTCCTTCGTGAACAACAAATACACACTTTTTGGGATTAAGTGATATCCCAAATTCCCTGCATTTCTCAAAAATATGCCTCAAATAATTAAGATGATCCTTAGCCTCGTTAGAAAAAATAGTGATATCATCAAGATATACTAAAACAATCTTGTACATTAAACCCTAAAAGGCCATATCCATGGATTTTTGAAAGGTTACCCCAGCATTAGATAAACCAAAGGGAATTTTCTGATAGGCCATAGTTCCCCATTTTGTGGTGAAGGTTGTTTTGTACTGATCTTCTTTTTTCACTAATATCTGGTTGTAACCAGAATAGCCATCTAATAAGGAAAACCTTTCAGACCCTGAAACTACCTGAAGTATTTATTCCATAGAGGGTAAAGGGTGACGATCTTTTAAGGAGGTCCTATTTAAGTCACATAAATATACACACAGTCTTATTTCACCATTTTTCTTCCTTACTGGTACTAGGTTTGAAACCCATGAGGTATGTTTAATGGGGAAAATAATGATGCTTTCAATCAAATTATCTAGTTCCTTTTTCATCAAAGACTCTAACTTAGGATTCAAGGGCCTCTATTTTTTCCTAATAGGCTTGACATTAGGCTCAAGTTCAATGGTATGTTAAACAAGCTGGGGATTAAATCCCTTTAAATTAGTATATTTCCAGGAAAAGATATCATTAAATTCTTGAAAAAGATGAATAAAAACATGCTTCTCTTCAGCTATACATACCTTGCCTAATTTAAGAAGTTTCTCTTTGAAAACTTCAACTTCTTCGTAGTGGTCTAGTTGAACTTGAATAATGCCCTTGGGTTTTCTAGCTTCATCATCTATATTGAAAAGATTCTAGAGTGACCAAGCCTTTTGGAAAATTATTTTTTTTGAGTTGAATAATCTGGTCACTGTACTGGTGCTATAACTTTTCTTGATTGGTATGTGAGAACTTAGCTTCTTCTCTTAAAAAGATGACAATTTGCTGGTCATTTTCAAAAACTTGCTAGTGTATATTGTTATCTGGCACAACAGGCCTAACTACAATCTTAATATGTTGATTAGTTTTATCATTGCAAATCTCTTTTGGAATATCATGTTCAGCTCCTACAATAGCTAATCTATCAACATGTTTATTTTGAGTTCTAGGTATGGAAATCAGATTAAATGCATCAAATCCCTCTAAGAGGTCCCATGCTCTATTCCCATAAGATCTGAGTGTATCATTTTTTACAACATTAAGCTTTCTTACCTGATTAACAACCAACTCACTGTCCCCGTAAACCTTTAGGTAGCTAATACCTCTTTGTCTTGCCCACTCCAAGCCTTGGATTAGAGCTTCATATTCAGCAGAATTATTAGAATAGCTGAAACAAAATCTAAAAGCTAAATAATACTTTTGACCTTCTGGTGATACAAGCATACATCCACCACCAACACCTACCCTACTCCTCGAGCCATCAAAATATAGCTCCCACACATCATTTTCCTGTTTTTCACTATGTTGCTCTTTGTATTTTTCAATATTAGGTATAAAAGAGCCAGTCTCATGCATCATATAAACACTAATGTCAACCTCCTCTAGCTGCTTACCTGTACCAACTTCATGAGTTTGAGATGCCCACTCTTTAGGAAGAATATCTGATGTTCCTTCTATTTGAATTTTAGCCTCTTGAATATTAGGCTACTCCACTTGTACACTTGTAAACAAGTTGGCATTGATAGGAGATGGATTATAAGGTTCAATATGAGCTTTGGCTATGGGTTCTGATTTTACAGTGACTCTAGTACCATATTTGGCTCTGAACAACATATGAGACCAATTAGAGGATAGGTAACCACCTATCTTGGTCATAAAATCCCTAGATAAACAAAGGACAAAGTATGGGGGGAAATTTATAATGTAGATATCCTGTGGTATTACAAAATTTGGACAGGCATGTAAAGTTAAGCTCAAAATTTTAATAACCCCTACTGTGTTAACAACAGTACCATCCAATTGTACTACCCCCTTTTCTAGTGGCTCATATTCAATTCCCAACTCATCAACAATTTGTTTTGGCATAACTGAACTACTAGCCCCTGAGTCAATCATACAATTGTGAACAAGATGATCTCCTATGATCAATGATAGATAAAAGGAGGTAGCTTGGCTTTAGCAAGTTGCTGTTCTTTATCATTAACATCAATACTAGTCAACACAACCTTCTCCTTTTCTACACTAGGCTCATCTGAGACACTTAAACTTGATAAAGTAGATTGAAGCAGGTCCTTTTGGCCCGGAATACTCAAAGAATCCCATATTGACATGGGAACATTAATTTTCTTCATATGCTCAAGTATATTAAAAGATATAGCAGGTTTAACTTGACGTTTAAGAGGAAAAACATCATCTTTAACTGAAGGCACCTAGATTGATGAATCAGACTGCTGCTTACCTACCAAAGGCTGCCCTCTTGGTAGCATTCAGATTTGGTCATATTTTGATGAGCTAGGAGCATTCTGATTTTGGTTCGGCTCTTGTTTCGATTGAGTTTGAACTGTATCAGGCTGATGTCCTTCATCTATTGCCCTCTTTTTACTATGTGTGTTGTCTGCAATTGAAGAACCCGTGTGGTTCACTCCACAAAATTCTTCCCCTTGTCAGTTTAGTAATGTAGACTCATGTGTCTGTTTCTCTTGCTGATGTACTTTAGTTGCTATAGGCACATTAGACTGCATTGCTGGACTATTCTGAACCATCAAGGCTTGATTAAGTAGCCCATTTACATAGGTACTTTGATTATGGGGCTGACCACATGGAAAGACCACTCATAATCTTGAACTAAATTGTTATGGATAGGTGCAAGCTCTTTGGAAGTACTTGTAGCATTGGAGTCATAAGCTTGATATGGCCTTGATTATAAGGCTGATAAGATGGTCTGTTGGTCTGATTTTGCTAGTAATTAGAATTAAATGAGGGCTAAGAAGGCTTGAAACCTTGATTTTGCTACCTTTTGAGATTAACCATCTCATTGCCAAAGGTTCCCAGAAGGCCTTTAATCTCTTGCAATTCATTAGACTGAACTATAAATGCATTTTCCTAGACGTTAGGATGGGTATCAGGTGCTGGAAATGCTGGTGCACTTGGAATAACAGCTAAAGGAGGTAACTACATAGGGATTGGAGGTTGAATAGCAGGAAATATTGGCATAGGTGGTCTTGGGGAAATTTTACCAGCATGTATGAAGCTATTTTCAGCTCTAACAACTACACCATATGCTGCAGGAAGTGTATCCCCTCTCATTGATTGAATCATTATAGAAATATCACTATTTAAAGCTCTTAAATAGTATAAAAATGCATGATTAGTAGTAGGCCTTACCATTTGTGGAATTCTATCCCACGTTCTCTAGAAATGATGGTTGAAATCTGATATATATTCATGAGGAGCTCTTTTGATTGTAGATAGCTGCTCCACCAATGACAGATGGTCCGATTTATCCTCAAAAAACTTGCACAACTGACTGCCTAACTCATCCCATGTTGCTATGGAGTTGACAGGCAGGCCTCTGAACCATTGTAAGGCTTTTCCTTTAAATGACACTGCCAGCAATCTAAGTGCAAAATTTTCTTCAGTCACATGATGAAGAACACACAGGTTAGCAACATCTTTTATATGCTCTGTTGGAGTGGTATGATCCTCGCCATGAAAATATAGCTGAATTTTCAAGGCAGTAATAGTAATTTAATCATGCTGGGCCAAATTCAGTGGGCTACCTTGGTTAAAAGCAACAAACAACTAATTTCTAGGTGGTGGTCGAGCCATAGGGATTATTATAGCAGAAACAACTCAAGTAGTGGTATGACTATCCTCAGCAGGAGGATTTGACTTAGATCTTTTGGAATAAACAATTGTCTTTTGAACTTTCTGGACTTCCCTCCCCTTCTTCTAGGTGGGGAAAACTACAAATACTCAAAAACAACTGAGTTACTCCTAGTCTGCACTCTTCTCATGAGCAACAATGCACTGGTTTTACTAAATCTGAGCTCAGAGTCGCCAAGTATGCTAAGATTTGTCTCTTAAAGACTGCAATTTCTACTACACATACCAAACAACAGTATGATAATTCTGGTTTAATACTAAAAAATAGTTCATCCCACCAGGCATGCCAAAAACTATTGTCAAATAAGGTTTTCACCCTTGCTAAGCTATGAACTGTAGCAACCTATTGACACATGGGAACACTTCGAGGTTGTGGGGAACCAGCTCATAATCTAGAGGTCCACTTCATTCCTAGGTCACCCACAACCTCAAAGTGTTCCCATGTGTCAATAGGTTGCTACAATTCATAGTTTAGGAAGGGTGCAAACCTTATTTGACAATAGTAACACAAACAACAATTATGTGTTGCTGGCTCTAGATGGTGTGGGCATCACAGGATTAGGACCCTACCACCAGAAGAACTAGGATCCCTGGGATCTCTAGGTAGAGGCTGGGTAATACCTGTACCAACAGTCCTGGATCATGACCTGGCAGAATGAGACCTCGCATAGCTAAGTCTCGGCTCATAAGGAACTGCGTCATAATATATTGCTCTATAGAACTCAATCTCCTTGCCAATGCGAGCAACCTCTCGAATGTAATCTTCTAGGGAGGTACCATCTATCAATCTATGCAATCTATCGGCAAAAGCCTTAGCACCCTCTGCTGCAAACCTGGTCGTATCCCTCTCGACTGTCAACAAAGTAATCTGAGCCTCAGCTGTCTATCTGGCCACATCCCTCTCAACTGCCAATATTGCAATCTATGATTAAGCTATGACTAACTATGCCTACACAGATGATAGAGTCTCTGCATGCAACTCAGCCTATACCTTCATCTGAGTCTGGGTCTGCTCTAGTAAACCCTGAGCCTGAAGAAGCTGCTCCTGAACGGTCTCTAACTGAACCTGAAGATCTGCTATCTGCAACCACTCTAAAACACCTCCCACAACCTGCCTCTTATGAGGCATGGTCTCACCAGGAAAATATAAAGCAGGGCCCGACCCACTCACAACCTCTCCACTATCAAATCTCTCATCTTTGCTGCTCTCATCTCCACTGCTCTCACCACCAACATCCTCCTCGCCACCAACATCCTCCTCAGGCTTGAAATTTTCCTCACCAACCACATCAACATCCTCTGCATCAACTCCTCCAACATCCTCTCTCCTCCATCTCCAACCATGTGTAATGGGAACATCCTCCTTTGCGGGTAATGGGACAGGCTCATCTGGAATGGTAAGGCATGGAAATGGATGCAAAGCGAAAAACTCAGCATAATCTACTGTAACTGGTGGCTCAAAAATATCTAGCTAAATGTCCCACACAAATGGTTGTAAAGCCTGAAACTCCTGAACTACCGCAACATATGACAAACAAGGTCCCCAATCTGCGGTATCCGACTGCTAACAAGCATAGTGAGCAACACCCTGGGGCATACCCTGTACCATCCCATACTATCTATAAACACATCTAATCAAGAATCTCTCTAATACCCAATGAGCACAGCTAATCAGGATCATCGACTGACAAAGAAATGATAGTTGAATATCATCATCATCCCAATGATCACAATCTAGGTAGGGACGCCATGTCATAGACTCTATGTCATCAATAACTCTCCTCCAATATTCTAACTTACCTAGTCTAGACTGAGTAAGCCAACTAACATATCTGAACACATAAGGTCTCATGGGTGGCCTCTGTCTAACTAGAACTAGACGTGTGATAGCTGTGTGCTCCCACACCCATACCTGAAGCAAAGCAACACTAGTCGATAAACTCCAACCACTGAGATACACAGCTGAATGTAATTCATGATATAAATGAGCAAGCATACACATGCCCCAAGCGAATCTGGTGCCATGAACAATCATACTCTCCAAAACTCGGCCCCAACCAACCGAGAATCCCTTAGACCTGCGATTAGGACTAAGGAATCTGCCAATGAAACTAGTAAGTACTGTAGGAAAAGTGGCGTATGCATCAACCATCTCATGCCATGGAATCCAGTCTCCAGCAATAACATCATCCTAAAACACTCTACGAAGGGCATCAGTCCCACCCTTCTCTATTGAATCATATATAACAACATCTCCAACAATTGGAAGCTATAGAATCTTCTAGACATCCTTTGGGGTGACTGTCATCTCACTAGTGGGAAGGTGAAAGGTGTTGTGCTCGCTATGCCACCTCTCGGCTAGCATTGTCAACAAACCCCAATTAATCCTAATTTGGGGCATGTATAGAAGAGGAGACAATCCACATGTGATAATAGTTGTCTCAGGTTGTGCCAACTGTGGTATAAGATCAAATTTCCAAGGGAAATGCTCTTGAACCTGGAGGTTCCCCAATTGCTCCTATTATCATAACAAGATCAAAGTCAATAAATTCATGTCAGTCATCAAATAACATCAAAATACCATATCAAATAAAGTTAGCTCTTGGTGAGAATTTTGATCAAATCTCATGAGCACACATCATTGAGCCTCACCTATCATGAGGTCAATCATTAATGCATCAAATCAACCTCACCTATCACAAGGTCAATCATCAATACATCAAATCAACCTCACTTATCATGAGGTATGTCAATCATAATTATTCCTCACCTATCATGAGGATAGTTATCATCAAAACAACATCAGACCTTACCTATCATGAGGTTGAAAAATCACATATTTGATTGGATAAATCATTCATATCAAACCAACAGCTGATACGATCCGAAATTGAGAACATCAAGAACAAATTGACAAAAATCACAACACTTTGATTTAACTGCGATCAAAAGGCATTAAAAGTGCTAAAATAATGACATGCGCCATTTCATTAGATAAAAGCACTATTACAAATGGACAAAGTGCCATTTTATCAAAAAGCACCATTCTATTTGGTCAAAGCGCTAACAGTTTTGGTAGAAGTGCTAAAACTCTAAACACGCTAAAACAGGAGGACAAAGTGCTACAAAATCTAATCAAAGCGCTAAAAATCCAAAAGCGCTAATGTATCTTACAGAAGCACTACAACAGCTATCCTAAGTGCTAAACTTTACAAAGCGCTAACCTAACCTATATACATGCTAAAATAGACCTTCGAAGCGCTAAAAGTCTAGAAGCGCTACAACGAAACTTAGAAGCACTACAATGGAATTGTAAAGTGCTACAATGGATTCTAAAAGTGCTAAAAGGAGTTTAAATTTTAAAAATCCAAAAAATACACAAAAAATGAGAAAATGCATGAAAACTAAGGAAAAATAATAGACATACCGGAGGTTCGAATGCAGTCGGTCGCTGATGTCATTGAAAACACTCGAAATGGTGGGTGTGATATGGAATTGGAATCTTGCTCCAAGTAGCACAAGAATCTCTCTCACAAGTTTTCAAAAGTCATAATGTGCAAATGATTTTGAAAATGACTTTTTTTAACCTTTTATAGGTTATTCAAAAGGGTTTTTTTCTTTTAGATTAACTTAATTTTGCAAAGGGAAGATAAATTGAAATTTATCCAGGACCACTTTCTTCATCAATTATCAGGAGATAAATTATTTTATCATCAAATCTTCATTGAATCTATCAAATCATAAAAAAATAAAAAAAATGAAAATTTCCAAAAAATAAATAAAAAATAAAAAATTCATTAATTTATTAATTTATCTCCCGAGGGGGCATATATCCATCAATCACCTAAAAACATGTTTGGGACATTCTAAAAAATTTCTCGTCGATACTAGCAACAGCAACACAAAATTTTCTTTGAAGCAATGCATAGACACATCACTTCAAAGAGGGGCATGGTGTTGGACACCTAAAAATGGTCTGGAGAATCTAATTAATTAAATATGATTTATTTGATTAATTAATCCTAAATTCATCTACTTAGTAAATAAATAGAAATATTTATTTATATTAAGTTCACTATTAATTATTCTATTTTATCATATTATTTTTCTCTTAATTAAATAAACAAAATTAAATATTTTGTTTTATTTAATTATTATCGTAATTATTTCTTCTATACTTTATCCATTAAATTAAACATGCAACTTCAATAAGTTTGTGTTATTTAATTATCTTATCATATTCCTCTTTATTAAATAAGCAAATATCAAATATTTGTTTTATTTAATTAAATCTTCCTAATTTTCTAAATTTGAATAAATCAAAAATATTTAAATGAAAAGCATAAATCAAATCCCTCTATTCACTCACCAATAAAATTAGATTTTTCAAATCTAATTAATTTAACCGTCATTCACGAGAAAAGCCTTGGGGACAAACTTGTAGGCAATCTTCTCAATCTTCTGCCTCAAATCTTTCCTCTCATCTTGCCTGGTTTTTTCATGGGGAGGAACAATCCTCCATGATCAACTCCACCTTCTCATCTCTTATTGTTCAAATCTCCAGATTTAATCTTAGCCTCTGTTGTGTTACCCTTGTGCAAAACTATTGCCGAAAATCTATATATATAGCCTTCTGAAGCATGAAAAAGATCCAAGAATTATCATCTTTTATGCAAACTTACTTTGCAGGAATTAGTACTCAAGCAACCAAGCAATCATAAGCATTAGCATTAGCATTTTAGTATCATCATAGCATCATGGAATTATTAGATTTCATATCATGACAACATCATTAGTTTTTATTGTAGCTTCCTTTTATCAGTTTTCATGTCAGGATAGTTTACGGTAGCTCCATATCATCTAGAAATTATTCTTAATCATTACATCATTGCATTTAGCATCCATTTTGTTCTCTAGATAAGCATTTTAAATAGTTACAGTGCTTACAAATTTGAGAGCTTCTATAATTTGATAAATCTTTGGAGATAGGAGACAATGAGACGTCTTCAGGCTTTTTGATGTTTCAAATTAGTTTAATTCAGGTTTAATATTGATACAATGTTTTATTAAGAGGTGTATTTAATTGTATTTAGTTTACTTTTTCCACACTTACACTATGTTTTGTGTAACTGATAGACTTCCAAAATGCTTGAAAAACCTATGGAACCTTCAAGGATTATTTTAAAATATTCTTACTTGACTTTGTTAAGTTATAAGAACAAGATTCAAATAAAACATAATAGCATGAACAATGGTTGCATTTTTATCCAGCATTTACCATAATTGGTTTCCATCTGAAAGTAGTTTTCTTTTTTGTGTGTTAGGATGGGCATGACAACTTAGTAGTGCAATACACTTTTATAGGAGAAACAACTAATTGTTTTTTCTTGGCCTTCATTAATAAGACAGTAGTGCATACTATCTATTTAACTATTTTTTTCAAAACCATGCATGCGAACTTCTTTTGATTGAAGTTTCTATCCTTACTTATGATAACATGACAAAAACCCATAAGATAATTACTTCCTTTGGTATGGGGGTTTGAACTTTGAAGTTTCCATTTGCTATGCAAATTTATTCTTCATTGAAACTAGGACCTAATTGGATAGTTTTTGAAAGTATATGTTAACTTAGGAATGCAGTATTGACACACAAAATTCATAATCCCTTGATCATGAAGTGTCAACATTCAATTAATGTCTCGAGTACCCCTAGCTAGTTCTAGGAATTCATTTTATTCTTGGATTTCATAGGTATGGTTTGACAAAAGAGAGAAAAAATGCACATCGTGCTTGATCATAAAGACTTGATTTTTTAGTTGAGTCAACGAAACAATGGATGACTAACACAATATAACACCACAAAAAACCTCATGGAACCCAAACACTAGAGATTGTAAATGCCAACAAGGTTTCTTGAGAAGCAAGTAAACAATCTATGAAATAAATGTTGAATAGGGTGATCCCACAAAGCTGGTTTACAATTTCTGGGAGATTTTTATTTTTGTTGAAATCACATATTTTTAGAAAATATAATGATTTAAGCCTTAAAAAGTTCCATTTAAATCATTCCAATTGACTAGGGTTTGATCAAACTACCTTACATCAAACCCCCTTGGATAGAACCCCACTAGTTTTAAACCATACCTATAATAGAGTCTCCTTTACACCTATCAAAATACTGATTAAAAAGCACTTTTGATTTACCTTTTGGGGGATCAAATGAATTCATTTGAAGTTTATTTTTTGTAAGTATGTAGTCTTTATTATAAGCTTCCCAAAAAGTATAATTTTAAATAAATTTAATTTAATTATTATATTTATTTTTTTATTTCTTGTGAATGTAGGTTTTTCACCGAAAATCAAGCTCTCTGTTTTGTACATAGAAAAATAGAAGATTATCAATTTTTTTTTGAAAAATATGAGTGCACCAGATATTGAAGTCCTTGATCCAAAAAATAAAATTGAATTTTGATACATACAAATTTTTGTGTTATATATCTGCCTATGTCTGAATTGTAATTGGTTTGACTTTGAAACTTGATTAAGGAAAAATATTCAATAAAACACTATGAAACCAATTGGAAGCACTAGATATCATAGTTACAAATCTAAATTCAAAAAAAAAAAATAAATTTTATCCTTCATGGAAAAAAAATTGTGTTATACGGTGAGCATCACTCCTTAAAAATGGTGTTTATTGAAAAAACTAGTTTACGAAGGAGATGGAAAAAGAAGTGCAATTTGATTCCAAAAAAATTGAAAAAAATATATTTAGAATCTATAGAAAAAATGTCATAGATCACTATTTTGCATCATCTTCAAATTCCTTAGTTTAGCCGATATAGGCTCCCGAAAGTGAATATTTTGTAAGAAAAAATCAATTTAGTGTCCAGTTTCGCCAAAAATTGTAAACGTAGAAAACAGGTGTCTTGGTGAAAGAAAACACAAAAAAAAATCAAGAAAAGAGAAAAATACAAAAAAAATAAAAAAATCTAAAAAAGTACAATAAAAACACGTAGTGAAAACTTGGAAATAGGCGCTACTTGTGATTTAAACTAGCTTTTCCATATATTAGATGCATGTCTTGGTTGTTCAGTTTTTCCATCATTCTGCCTATCATTGAAAAGAGAATATCATGTATATATCTTCGCAAGGTGGTCGTGTCTCACCCTAGCTTGGGGGGAAAATCCTGAACTCATTGGGGGCAATAAACTTTGAGCTTAATAAAATGGACAATAGCAGTATGACAACAAAGAAAACACAATGATCATAGAGAAACTCAACATTGAACATACATCAAACATCAAAAAAATTTAGAAGATCAACCATCAACATCAAACAGCTAAAATCAAATCAATCAAAACAACTTTAGATGGATGATATTCTTTTGAATCATGATTTTATAACTTTAGCTTGAATGTTTAGATGTTGTACTTTGATTTTTGTTATCATTTCTTTGGATCAACTCGATGATGTATTAAAATAGAGAAGCTAGGAAGGAGAATGGTATTTTCTTTGTCTAATGTCTGTGAGTTGATCATTATTATTGTGTGAGTTGTCGCGAGATGTGCTCTAGAAAGTATCACTGATGACATTCCAAATTCACATAACAAAATTATTGATTCTTGTTTGTTTACACAAGAAATGCTTAGGTGATTTTGGTTTAATTATACCTAGATGCTTGTGTTCACTTGCAATATCAAAATCATGATAGTACTCAAGTCATCATTGGTCTAAATTATACCATTGATGCTTGTACTCACTTTCAACATTTTAAAGGCTCAATGATGATAAAAAACATGATAAATGGACTGTTAAGGTGACAAATTTGGCATATGTAGAGTTGCACAGTTAAATTAGATTGCATTTATGTTAGTTTTACGTCTGTAGAGTAATTCATTCCAAAGGCTGGTGGAGAATTCAAAAACAATGTTATTTTTAATCATTGATAGATTGAGTATACTTGACATTAACAAAAACATCATCACTATCATGTAGTTGCATAATCATTGGCATTGCATACATTGGAAGGAATTATTATATCATTTAATCATTCATACATTTGATCGTATATTTACATTATCATATCATATTTTTTCATTTATGTATCACATCATATAGTTGCATAAGAAAAATATCCAAAACAAATCATCTATATAGTTGTATTTTCATTAGCATTATCATACATCACTTCAAAGAGGGGAAAAATGTATACACCTAAAAATGGTCTAGATAATCTAATTAATTAAATACAATTTATTTGATTAATTGACTCCTTTAATTCATCTACTTATAAATAAACAGAAATATTTATTTATATAGTTCACATTTAATTCTTCTATTTTTATCATATTATTTCATCTTAATTAAATAAATAAATCACATACTTTGTTTTATTTAATTATTATTATCGAATTCTTCTATAATTATATACTTATTTTATCTTAATCACATCATCCTATCTTAATTAAATAAACAAATTCAAATACCTTGTTTTATTTAATTATCTATTCTCTTTCATCTAAATTAAATAAACAAGTTCACATACTTTGTTTTATTTAATTACCACATTTCTTCCATGTTTATTTAATAAACATATTTCTATAGTTTGTTTTATTAAATTAAATATCCTCTTTTGCTAATTTGAATAAATCCAAATATTCAAATTAAAGCATATTTTTATAGCTATTTCCTCTTCTTCTTTTTCTTTTTTTGAAAGGGGTAAAAACTTTATTGAAGTCGAAAGATTACCAGTCCATAAGAATAAGGGATCCCATTAGCTCCCACAAAGGAAAATCCAAAACAACAAGAACAAACATAACCACCAACCAACCAAACATCAAAACTTATCCCTCCATATCATCAGCAATGACCTTCTCTAGATCAAGAACATACTCAGGAGATAACTGTCTCCACCCCTCAATCCTCCAATCATCCTCATGCTCAAAAGCCCACTTGGACAAACAGTCATCCACCCTATTCCATTCACAATGGATGTGGACAAAAGACACCACTTCCAAAGTAGAGAACCTTTGCAAAATATGTCTAACCACTAACACAATCTGCCAATTAACATCAACCACCCTTTTCTCAAGCAACAAATTAACAATAATCTGTGAATCAGATTCACAGATAACCTTTCGCCAACCCAAGGCACAAGCATGTTCAATAGCCCAAAGAATCACCAGCCCTTCCATAAGGTTATTAGAGTTCTGCCCCTTATGGATTTAGAAAAGAAAAATGACTAAACTAGTACAGTCTCTACCAATTCCACCAATACCAGCAAGCCCTGGGTTGCCTCTAGAGGAGCTGTCAGTATTAATCTTCATAAACTCTATCAGAGGAGGCATCCATCTTCCAACCCTTTGAACCTTCTTTTTCGCACTCCTACCTCTTCTAACATAGGCAGAGATTGGAGTCAACCCCTGCACCCCCAATCTATTCACAATCTCATCATCTTTTCTTTCCAATGGAAGGGTCACTTCACATTTAGCTTCCACTGTCTCATGGATCATACTAATAATTTTGTGCCAAACCTAATGAGCCAACAACTTTTCTCCGTGAAAAATCCTACGATTCCTTTCCAACCAGATTTTCCAAAGGATGAAAGTAGGACCAATGTTCCACAAAATCTGGAGAAAAGAGGCCTAGGAGGGGGGCCTTCCAAGATTAGTCCAAAATTCAACAATAGAATATGCATGAACACAAGGATGTTTCCAAACGCGCCACCACCAATGCCAGAGCAGCTTAGAATAAGAACACCAAAAAAATAAATGGGGAGAATCCTCACTGCACCCACACAGAACACACCTAGAGGGGCCCTAGAATTCGTGCTTATGGAGATTCTCCCAAGTCAAACATCTATTCCAAGAAAGATTCCAAACAAAAAAATTACACTTAGGCCATGAAAACTTGTTCCACCCATGTTTCCACCAAGGGACCTCCACTCCCCCAAACTTACAAGAAAGAAACTCCTGATAACCACTAGCCACAGTAAAAACACCCTTTGGGTTTGGGCTCCAAGCTAGAATATCCTTATCCCTAAGGGAGTTGTATTGATGACCAACCAAGATATTCTGGAGCACAATACCATCCTCCTCTAACCCGAGAACATGCCACTCACTAGGGTCCTTCCACCTATCCACCTAGGTCAAAATTCTTAAAATCACTCACTCTAGACCAACCAACCTCCAAAAAGCTCTGTGACAGAGCCTCCAAACTAGGGTACTGACGTAAAATGGGCATGTAACCATCCCAAGAATAAGACCAAAACATAGCCTCAGCCCCCTTATTACAAATCCAGAATAGATCCTCCTTGATTAGCGCAACCCCTTTCTTAAGCGTTCCGCAAATCACCAAGCCTTTCCCTACTAGAGGGAACCTAGGAATCTCCTCACAAATCCCTGGAAGATACTTGTGGGATAAGATCCTAGCCCAGCTATGATCCTATTCCACACACCACCTCCAATAAATTTTTGCAACCAATGCCAATCCAGACCAACTTACCTATCGCAAACCAAGTCCCCCCACCTGCCTTGGGCTACAAACAACATCCCATTTAATCAAGGCTCCATTTAGATGAGGACAAGCTACCCACCCATAAGAATTGTCTAGCCAGAGAGTCCATATCCTTCACAAGCCTAGCTGGAGCTACCTGTAACATGTACCTATAAATAGGAAGAGCCTGCACCACGGACTTAAGCAACAAAACCTGCCCAAAAAAAGACAACCATCGATGAGTCCAATGGCTAACCTTCGCACGAAACTTATCCAAGATATTCTGCCAAGACTCTCTGGGAAGTCTACTGACAGAGATAGGAATACCCAGATAGGTTAAAGGGAGAGAAGCAATCAGGAACCTCAAGATATGAGAAATCCTTTGTTGAATAGGCCGCAGATTATTAAAGAAGAAAATGGAGGATTTGTCTTCATTAATCCTTTGACCAGCCACAACAAGATAGATATCCAAGGCCTTGCATAGATTCAAAGTTTCTTTGATCTTGGCTAGACCCATCAAAGCCGTATCATCCACAAATTGCAAGTGTGACTAAGGAGGAAAGCCATTTCCCCACTTCCATCCCTGAATCAAACCCAACTCCACATTACATTTCACAAGTCTACCTAGACCTTCCACCAGAAGAATAAATAAGGAGAGATAGGATCCCCTTGACGAAGACCCCTAGAAGCACTAAAAAGAGCAGTAGGCTCCCCATTAATCAACACTGAGAATGAAGTGGAGGTAACACAACTCATCACCCACTGGATCCATTCCTTGGAAAATCCAAAAGCAATAAGAATTTTCCACAAAAAGGACCACCTCACTCTATCATAAGCCTTTGCCATGTCAAGCTTGATGAACATAGCCTTTTCTTTCGAGGATGCCATTGAATGAATGGTCTCCGTAGCAATGACCACCCCATCCAAAATTTTTTGATCCTCCACAAAACCACTTTGTTCCTTAGAGTTAAGCCTACTGAGCCATCTCTTCCGCCTTTCAGATATTAGCTTGGAAATGATTTTATACACCACATTACAAAGAGAAATGGGTTGAAATTGACTCAGACGATTCACCCCCTCACATTTTGTAATGAGAGCAAGGAAAGTAGAGTTTAAAGCCTAAAGCATCTGCTTGTTTTTCTGAGACTCACGCACCACCTCCAGCAAGTCCAACTTAATGATGTCCCAAAATTCTTGATAAAATTCAACTAGAAACCCATCAGGACCTGGGGCTTTTCCTTTCTTCATCTGAAAAATAGTAGCCTCTAATTCCTCCAACGAGGTGTCTTGCAAAAGATACTCATTCATCTCCCTAGTGACCAAAGAGGGAATACAAGCCAGGACTTGGTTTTCTTCCTCCGTAACATCCTGAGAATCCTCACGAAATAAAGAAGCATAGAAATCTGAAGCTTCTCTAGATATATCCTGCAAGGAAGATAGAAGCTCACCCCTATCATTTACCAGAACAAGCATAGAATTACCATGTCTCCTAGCCTTCACTAAATTGAAGAAAAATGTAATGTTTCTGTCCCCCTCCTGTAACCACTCCACTCTAGCCTTTTGCTTCCAAAAAATTTTCTCACGCAGCTCACACTCCTCCAAAGCTTTCCAAGCCCATACCTCCTCCCTGAGTAAATCCTCAGAAATACCACACTCCCTTAGATATTTCCTCTTTTCATTCATCATATCCACCAACAAAATTAGATATTTCATATCTAATTAATTCAACTCAACCTTCACGGACAAATTTGGAGACAAATTGGAGACAAATTACAAGCAAACTTCTTCATCTTCTTCCATTGATTCTTCCTATCCTCTAGCTGATTTTTTTTGTGGGGAGGAACACTCTCCATAATCTTCTTGGGCTTCTTCATCTTTCACCATTGAATCTTTCAAATCAAATCCAAACTGTTACTTGTTGCCACATCACAAATATGTTGTCGAGAATCTATAAATACAACCTCTTTCTATAGGAAAAGGATCCCAACTTTGTGCAATCTTACGAGCTGCATAAATAGCATTTGACATTGAAAAAATAGCAAATAGTAATTAGCAATCATATAGAAATCATAATCATGGCTTTTCATTTAGCTGCATCTTAGTTTACAGTAGTTTCTTTTATCATTCTCATGTCATTTTCATCTATAGTATCATCACTATATCATTTAGCAATCATTACATAGGATTACATTCCTTCATTTAATAGCATCTCATTCTCTAGATTGTCATTTTAACAGTCATAGTGCTTAACAATCTAAGAGCCACAATGATTTAATAAATCTTTGGAGATAGAGAGAAATAGGACGCTTTTAAGAGATTTCTTGCTTGAATTAGAATTAATTGTTGTTTAAATATCTTGATATAATGTCTTATTAGGTGTGTTTGTTATTCATTTATGTATATTTTACTCACACATAAATTGGCACCCACCGTGGAGCCATAAAACCCCATTTTTAACATTTTTTTTTGAAAAGTGTGCTCATAGGTTTCTGACGTGTTTTGTTTTAGCACGATCAAGAGTTTTTATAGCACATATGACATATATTTTAGCACATTCAATTACCGTAATGGTGCATCTGACAGATATTTCAGCGCATATGACTACTATTACGACGCATCCAGTATTCTACTTCACTACAGTCGGGGGGTTTCCTTTCAGCACATTGACCCTTTCTTTTAGCACATTCATTAATTCCTATAGCACATAAAACTATTACTTTAGCACAATCAAATATTGTTTTAGCGCATATAATAACTATTATGGCGCATTTGACTATTTTTGTAGAATTTAAAAAAAAAATCAGAATTAATCCTTGTTTTCTTTGTTGTAGGTACAAAATACGCTTGTCAAAGACAATTGTTGGAAACACTTACACCAGTCAAAGAAAAAAATTTACAAATTACTAATGGTGTTTGCAGGGATTTAATTTTATTATTGCTTTTCCTTTGGTTAAGATAGTGCATCTAGCTTAATTAAAGAAATAGTTTGAACCCCATGTCCACTATGTTTTGAAAGCAATAGGCTTATGCTCTCCCCTTAACTGGGTGATCAAAATGCTAGACTTGCTATCCTACTTTATTAACACCTTTAGAAGGCCTGCCATAGTGGGAAAAAGTACTCAACCTACGAGAGCAACCTAAGTGGGAAAAACCAAAGCCAAGTTTTCCAACCCACTCTAATCAAAAGTGAATTTGGGGAAACTCACAATTCAACGACAGTGTGCAAGATAACCATCCCCAAAATCTTTGTTCTAAATATTGGGAGGTCTCCTGAGGGAGTTTATCAATTTTCGCACCGAATGGAAACTGTTTCTACGAACTTTAGTATAGAATCCAACTGTGTCAGTTTTTGAACACTTTTTATATCATAGTGTAAGGGGAGGGAAGAATCTGCCCCCAAGACACTCACCATATAACTATCAAAGACCCTGGCCAAAAGTGGAGGATTTGACTTTGGTTAAGAAATAGGAAAGGAAAAAACACGGGCGCCTCTAGGGGGTGATAGGGTTGTGTGAGCTGACATAGTTGCAAACTGTGGGTTGTGATATTCTAAGTGACCTACTTCACAATTAGAAAAAGTGCTTGAACTATATTTATTTGTGTTAAACCCATGGAAATTGAAAGAATCAGACTTGATTCTAGAATACACTCTTTGTTTAATACATAGTGTTGAAATCAATGTTTACAAACTTGTTGATTGCGTGTGTAAAGTCATTTCCAAAGGTATCATCCAAATAGATAATCAAATTCCAAGATTTACAAGCAAAATACCCCTCCAAAATCTTCATTGGTTAGAAAATTACACCCTGGAATCAATCCTTTTATTGAGAAAAAGTAGAACAAATGGACAAAACTGTGACCACTTCTAGATTAGCGCAACCAACCTTTGTTTTAGTGAATCTACCTAGTCTATTAGCACATCTTCCTTATTTAAACAACACATTTAAACTTTGTTTCAACACATTTGTCCTGTTTTGCAGCGCATCTAATATAGTCTTTCAACACATTTACCCATAATTTTAGCACAACCAACCTCATTTTCAGCACACCTACCCAATTTTTCAGTGCATGTACCCAATTTTTTAGCGTATACTTGTTTTACAACACATATACCCAGTTTTTCAGCACATTTAGTCAGTTTATCAGTGCATTCATACCCTATTCTAGCGCATCTAAAGTTTGTTATAGCGCATGTGAGGTCTGTTACAATGCATCTATAGAATAAAAAATGAGAGAGCTATTTTTACCTCCTATCAGACAGTTGACATTAGAATCTAGATCTTTATCAGAACAAAAACATTTTCTCAGTCAAACCAGTGTCTTAAACTTGGGAAAATAGGACCTTACAAACCAAACTCTTCCAAATTAAACCAAGATCTTACACTTTTAAAGTGCCTTATCATCAAACACAACTCTTGATTATTAAGTTAAGTTTCATTATCAGGATCAGTCATCCTAATATCACGCAAAAAAATGGTATAAAAAAAGAGAAAAATATAACTTAGTCTCATCAATAGAATTTATCATTCTATTTGAATTAGTTATTATCTTTGGCACTACTTCACAAAAAGATAAAAGTTTAGTGAAAATCCTAGCACTTGTATGCCCATTTTCACAAGGTTAAAAAGGTAGAAACTCATCCAAGAAGACATTGACTCGCTAACTATCATGGCTGAAGAAAATCCATTTCATAGTTTCAATTGATCCGAACCTAAGAAAATAACTAAAGAGGACATTCAAATTGCACAACAAGATCCTAACTCCCACCAATTCATGGATTTTTTTTTGGAAAAGGATGGAGAAAAATACCTTTTAATGCTAGTTGAACTAGGTGCAAAACTTCCAAAGGACTTTGCATTAATCGACTCAAAGAAGCACCTATAGGAGCTGAAACTGAAACACGAAACATAGATCAAATGATTTCCCTAACACATCAAATGCAAAAATTGCAACAACTTCAAGATATTCAAAAAGGGACCACAAGAAGGTACTCGTTACAAGACATTTTTCCCTATCCTTTTGATCCACGTGTGGACATGATACCATTTCCTAGAAATTGCGAATTCCCAAAATACAACAAATACAATGGTAAAACTGATCCAATAGATCATGTGAGGGAATTTAGAACCATGAGTTTAGAATTTGCACAAGAGGAAACTTATTTGATGAGGTTGTTTCCAAGAAGCTTAGGAGGTCAATGTATGGAATGGTTCTCTAAATTACAACCAAGAATTCGATCTTTTGAGGAACTAGTGAACAAGTTTATCTCACAATACTCATATGATATCCAACACGAGATAACAATAAAGGATCTTTACAATACAAAAAAAAGAAAGGTGAAGCATTCCTCTCATTTCTACAATGATTTGGCAAAGGTTGTTTGCTAGGTATCCTCATTCCATACCTGAAGAGGAAAAGATGGAACTATTCATTGACAACTTAATTGATGAGATGAGCTATAGGCTTGAACAACAATGCCCACCTACATTTGAGAAAGTGACTGAAAATGGGCTCAAGATTGAAGAAGCCTTGGTCAAGAGAAGGGTAATAAAAATATACAATGAAGGATCAAATACTACAAACTCCTCGAATCACTATAATAACAATGATAAACCAAAGTTTTGGAAAAATAATAAAAATATTGGTAACAATGATACTGAAAATGTAACACAAAATGTGAAACCAGTATTTAATTTGACAACGACTACTGCAAAGACCAATCAAAACAATGACCAAAACATCAATCAAAGTGTCAATCAAAACAACAATCTGAACAATGGTGAATCTAAACCATAATATTATCAAAAACCATCAAATCAAAGAAGATTTACACCATTGGGACAAACACTAGAATCAACAATGAGAGAACTTCTTACACATGAACTTATCATGTTACCTGAAGCAAGAAATTGGGAACCAAGAGTAAAGCCATCTTGGTGGAATGACACAGACTATTGTGACTTTCATAAAAACAAAGGAGACAAAACAAATGATTGTATGCAGTTGAAACATCTAGTACAAGATTTGATTGATAACAAGAAAGTATTCGTAGAAGGAAATCAAATGAACAATGATCATAGTGCATTTAAAAATCCTTTACCGAATTATGAAAAGGGAGAATCTTCTTCTGCAAAGTAAAGGTAAAAATGTAAACATTTTTGACATCACTATTCATTGTATTTTTGCGGTTGAGAATAATGATGCCATTGATAATCAAACTGATAACATTGGGATCAATGACATCATACAATTAAATTTGATCCCAAACATGGTCATATCCAACAATTAGATTAATGTCATAAAAATTAGAGAAAAGAAAAATTATCAACCGGTCAACATGACAACAAGGGGGCAATCAAAAGTAATATTGAAAGGATTTGCATCTAAAACCACTGCTACCCCCTTAAATCAGTACAACATAGTTGATCAACTATAGAAAATACCAGCCCAAATATCAATATTAGAACTCCTTAAAATCTCACCATCTCATAAGGAGGTTTTGGAACAAGCTCTTGTGGCCACCACAATACCCAATAATCTGGAAGTTTGCCAATTCCAAGCTATGGTGGGACCCTTAAGCACGCCTCATTTCCTATCATTTTCTGAACAAGATGACATATCACTTACTCATCCGCACAATTCTGCTCTTCACATTGAAGCCTTGATCCACAAACACAATGTTAAATGTGTCCTAATAGATGGTGGAGCTGGTTTAAACATTTGCACTTTAAAACTAATCTGTGCACTAGGATATTCTAATAATGCTATTGATGCCAAAAGGAAAATCATAATAAAAACCTATGACAAAGAAGAGAGACCCTCCAAGGGATTGATCATGTTTCCTATTCAAGTAGGACCAATTGTGAAGAATATAGTTTGTTAAGTGTTAGACAAAGAGTTGACATATAATATACTCTTGGGACGTCCTTGGATTCATGAAATGCAAGCAGTGCCTTCAACTTACCATTAGAGCTTAAATTTTCCTATTAGTGGACAAGAAGTCACTATATCAGCTAACTACAATAATCCCCAATATTGTAACACACTTAAAACAACTCAAGACACTTTTGTGCCCCATAATAGGGAAGTAAACACTTCGAGTTCATCCAACAGTGAAAGGAAAACAAATGTTGTATCTAAATGGGTTGAGAAAAAGGACCAGTCAAAAGATACAAGTGTTGCTAACTCCACTCCATCAAACAATGAAGGTCAAATGGATTCTCTATCACAAAAATTGAAAGAAAAGATCCATTTAAAATACAAAGGAATGGGAGAGTATTCCATTGAGAAATATTTATGTCTTTCACAACTACTGCCATCTCAAAGATCATATGGGCAATCGTCAACATTAACACAACAATCATCACAACCTACAACAATTTTGGATTAAATATTTGTAAAGGAAGGTACTTTAGAAGATGAATCCGAAGATAAGGCCATCCTAAATTGGCTCTACAAAGATGAGGAAACATCTACATCGACAACTATCAACATAAAGACAAATCAATATGGAAAGGGAAAAGCCATATTAGAGAAAATGGGGTATGAAGGACAAGCATCTATTAGAAAAAGAAAGAGGGAATTGTAGAACCCATACTACCTCTCACACTTCAGTCAAAGGACAAAATAGGACTAGGTTATACAGGGGAAAAAAAGGGAGAAATAACTCATAGAGTTATTGAAATAATCCTTCAAATGTGGGATAGTTCTGAAACATATTCCAATGAGTATGAGTGGGATTCTTTATTTGAAGCATCATACAAGGACATAAAAATTGATGTCATAAAAGAGTATGCACCCACATGTGAGGAGGGACAAATCTTAGGGACTAGATCCCTTGTATTTGGATAAAAAATATTGATGACTCAAGTGAGGATGGACAAATTTTGAGTGAAATAGATGACTTGGAGGAGAGTAATATCATAGACCTTGACATCACTATTGACCACCTTGACAACATGGCTATCAGAACTCTCATTGTCATTGACCTTAGCCAATCTGATGACCTTTTACCCCTAATACATCCTGAACTTATCAATTGGGAACCAACTAAACCTATCAATGTACCTATCTTTATGAATGATGATGCTATCGTAAATTTCCTTTGTTATGACAAACCTAACACAAGTTCTACTCATCAATCTCATAATGACGCTTTGAGTCAGGAGGGTGTCAAATCTTCTAGTTGCAAAATTGAAAATAGGAATAATGGATCTAATGGTGAAAACCATTTAATGGCAACATTAGATCTTGAAAAAGTAAAAATAAAGAACACATCTAAAGGTGAAAACCTCTTTGAGGCACCGAAGGATGGGAGATTTGACACCCTTCCTAAACACTATCATGAAAGATCATCAATATTGGTGGAGCCTACATAGTCTATCAATCTTGGAACAACAAAAAAAGTAAAAAATCTACATCTGGAAGCATCTATGACTGAACAAGAAAACCCTGAACTCACCAAGTTCTTTGAGGACAAACACATTAACTTTTCTTGGTCGTACTCTGATATGCTAGGTTTAGACCCAAATATTCTAATGCATCATTTATCTCTACCATCTAGAATAAAACCCATGAAGCAAAAACTAAGGAAAATGCATCCGCATATCACCTTGTTGGTAAAAGAAGAATTGAAAAAGTTGTTAGATGCAAGATTCATTAGATCTATTGATTATGCTATGTGGATTTCTAATATTGTACCTATTTCTAAATCAAATAGTAGTATCAAAATATGTACTGACTTCAGAGATCTCAACAAGGCATGCCCAAAGGATGATTTTCCTTTACCAAACATTGGTATTATTGTAGACTTAACAATAGGACACACCATGTTATCATGAATGGATGGATTCTTAGGTTACAACCAAATCAAAATAGCACTAGAAGATCAGGAGAAAACAACATTCACATGTCCATGGGGAACATTTTGCTAGAACGTCATGCCCTTTGGGTTGAAAAATGCAGGGGCTACATATCAGCGAGCAATGACCACCATTTTCCATGACATGATGCATACCTTTATGGAGGATTATGTAGATGATATATTAGAAAAGTCATATACAAGAGAAGGACATCTAGAGATCCTGGAAAAAATCTTTACCAGATTAGAGAAGTTCAATGTCAGATTAAATCCTAAGAAATGTGTGTTTGGTCTTACATCAGTGAAGCTTCTAGGATACACAGTTTCAGAAAAGGGCATCGAAGTGGATCCCACCAAGGTCAAGGCCACAATGGAAATTATGCCACCAAAGAATATTACTCAACTATGGTCTCTACAAGGTAGGCTACAATCAATCAGGAGGTTTATCTCCCAATTAGCAAACAAAACTCATCCCTTCAATCATTTGCTACATAAGAATGTCTCTTTCAAATGGGATCAAGGATGTGAAACAAATTTCAATCAAATAAAGCAATATATGATGTCACCACCCATACTAATGCAACCTATAGAAGATAGACCATTATTACTATACATTGCAAAAATTGAGATTTCTTTGGGCACTCTATTAGCACAAGAAGATCCTGTGGGAAAGGAATAGGATATCTATTATATCAGCAGGAATTTCAATCATTATGAGATAAATTTCACATTCATCGAGAAAGATTGTTTGGCAGTGGTATTTGCTACTCAGCAGTTGTGGCATTACATGTTAACCCACACAGTCAAACTCATAGAAAAGATTGATCCATTAAAGTATTTACTCAGTAAGGCTTCCCTAACAGGAAGACTAGCCCACATCATGATCTTGAGTGAATTTGACATCCAGTATGTAGATTGAAGATCCATCAATGGTCAAGTGACAGCCAATCAGTTAGTCGAAGCTCCACTGATAGATAATCATCCAATGAGCATTGAGTTTCTTGATGTAGACATTATTACTATGACAACACAACAATGGATGCTTTATTTTGATGGGTCCTACACACAATGTGGGTCAGGTGTGGGAATTTTGTTTGTTACACCTCAAGGACATACCATCCCAAAGTACTATACACTCATGTTTCCATGTACAAATAACATAGTTGAATATGAGGCATTAATCATTGGCATCAAAGTGGCAATTGAATGGAAGATCACAACTAGGTAAACGATGAATATCAGATGAAAGATGAGAAATTGATGTCGTATAAGAAAATGGTGGATGATTTCAAAAATTATTTTGTGGATATCAAATTTGAATAGATTCCAAGGGTAGAAAAAAAAGCTACTAATGATATGGTGACAATTGCCTCTCTCTTACAGATACCAGAAAAGCGAGGTCATTATGAGTTTATGGTGGAACAAGTGTCTAATCCTGCTTATGATAATCTTGAATCTCAAACCATATGCCATTTATTTGACATTGAATCCTCAATTTATGGAAAGACCTATGCTTACCTAAAAGACAATATCCTTCCTCCCAATCTTTCTAGAAACCAAAAACACAACTTCATCCACCAAACTACACAACATATCTTAATTGCCAACATACTTTTTCATCGAGGTCTGGATGGTACTCTTCTTCGATGTCTAGAACATAACAAGTATGAGACAACTTTACATGAGGTTCATGAAGGTATTTGTGGAAATCATTTAATCGGACTAACCCTAGCAAAGAAACTCCTCTGTTTGGGGTATTACTGGTTGAATATGGAGAACGAGTCTTTTTTAGTTTGTTAATAAATGCCAAAAATGTCAAATCCATGGTAACCTAATCCATGCACTAGCACAAGAATTGCAACCGTTCACTTCAACATGGCCTTTTTGTCAATGGGGATTGGACTTAGTAGTAAAGATTAATCTGTCTTCATCCAATGGACACAAATTTATAATCACAACCACATAGTACTTTACAAAGTGGATAGAAGTTGTTCCCTTGACAATAATCACTGAAAAATAGATTTCTTCTTTGATACTAAATTACCTCATTTGTCAGTATGGCATTCCTTAGTTCATTGTCACAAACAATGGTAGACCTTTTAAGAATCAAGATGTTCAAGAACTATGTGAGAGGTTTCATATCCAACATCATTTTTCAACACCACACTATCCTCAAGGAAATGGCCAAGCAAAGGCCTCAAACAAAACTATTCTAAAAATCCTAAAGAAAATAGTCAACGATGTTGGTTATGATTGGCAGAGTCAACTAAACCCTGCTCTATGGGCATACTGAACTAGCATCAAAAAACCTACAGGAGCTACACCATATGCCTTGGTATATGGATCAAAGGCCATCCTACCTATTGGGGTAGAGATACCATCACTCTGTGTGTCACTAAAGGGAATTATTTAAGACGAGGATGATAGAGTGTCTAGACTTCAAGAGTTGGAACTATTGGATGAACGTTGTCAACAAGCTATGGACCATTTAAAGGGATATCAACAGAGGATGCCCAGAAGCTACAATCATAGAGTAAAACCTAGAGCATTTTAGGTTGGTGACTTGGTATTAAAGGAAAACCCTCAAATTCAATAAGATAGAGAAAAGAAAGGGAAGTTTGAACCTAACTAGCTAGGTCCCTTTGTTGTCATATCAGTCTATGGATCTGGAGCCTATCAACTACCTACACCTAAAGGGGATTTGTTCAATGACCCTATCAATAGTCTCCATCTTAGAAAATTATACACCTGAATCATCTAGTGCACGGTTAAAGTCCTGGGAAAATGGTTGCCTTGATGAAAACCTAGCAAACAGGCATCTTGGTGATAGAAAATACAAAAAAAACATAAAATCTAAAAAAGTGCAATAAAATCACGTAGTGAAACCTGGAAATAGGCACTACTTGAGATTTAAACTAGCTTTTCCATCTATAAGATGCATGTCTTGGTTGTTCACTTTTTCCATCATTCTTCCTATCATTGAAAAGAGAACATCATGTATATATCCTCACAAGGTGGTCGTGCATCACCCTAGCTTGGGGGCAAAATACTGAACTCACTGGGGGTAATAAGCTTTGAGCTTAATAAAATGGACAATGGCAATATGACAACAAATAAAACACAATGATCATAGAGAAACTCGACATTGAACATACATCAAACATCAAAACATTTCAGAAGATCAACCATCCACATCAAACAACTGAAATCAAATCAATCAAAACAACTTTAGATGGATGATATTCTTTTGAATCATGATTTTATCGCTTTAGCTTGAATGTTAAAATGTTGTACTTTTATTTTTCTTATCATTTCTTTGGAGCAACTCGATGATGTATTGAACTAGAGAAGCTAAGAAGGAGAATGGTATTTTATTTGTCTACTATTTGTGAGTTGATAATTATTATTGTGTGAGCTGTCACAAGACATGCTCTACAGAGTATCACTAATGACAATCCAAATTCACATAACAAAATGATTGATTCTTGTCTATTTACACAAGAAATGCTCAGGTAATCTTGGTTTAATTATACCTAGTTGCTTTTGTTCACTTGCAATATCAAAAATCATGAAATTAGTACTCAGGTCATCATTGGTCTAAATTATACCATTGATTCTTGTCCTCACTTTCAACATTTTAAAGGATCAATGATGATAAAAAGCACAATAAATAGACTGTTAAGGTGACAAATTTGGAATATGTAGAGTTGCATGGTTAAATTAGATTGCATTTATGTTAGTTTTACATCTACAGAGTAATTCATTCCAAAGGCTAGTGGAGAATTAAAAAACAATGTTATCTTTTATCATTGATAGATTGAGTATACTTGGCATTAACAAAAACATCATCACTATCATGTAGCTTCATAATCATTGGCATTGCATACATTGGAAGATATTATTATATCATTTAATCATTCATACATTTGATCGTATATTTTCATTTATCATATCATATTTTTTCATTTGTGTATCACATCATATAATTGCATAAGAAAAATATCCAAAACAAATCATCTATATAGGTGCATTTTCATTAACATTATCATATCATACATCTTATAGTAGAAGTATACTCATATTTGATCATTCACTCATCCTTTCATTAAATCATAAATTTTCATTTGAAATATCAACAATAAAGTGCATCATATCACATTTGCATCATTATATCATATATCATGGAAACATGTCCAAAATCATACATATAGTTGCATGATCATATCTTTTGTGTATATACATTATCATACACCCACCGATCCATGTAAATACTATAGGCACCATGCATCCATACATCATCATTATAAGCATAATCACATTTAACATCATAAATACAACATCATAAACTCATAGCATGTTATCATGATCATAAGTTGCATCCATAACATCATCATATAAATTATCACATGGCATGTAGAACAAGAAATGAAGTGCATCCATCATAGGAATTCATCATAGGAATCCATCATAGAATCATATAGAACACATTTAGATCGATAAATCTTCCGCATATCATATAAATCTCAAAGATCATAATGTCAAGTATACAATGATGTCTGAAATGTAAAGAGATACAACATCAAAATGGCCATGAATAAAAAAATCGGAGTATACATCATGTCTCAAAATACATAAGGGAATCCAATCATGAGGCTATGTGGCACTAGCCTCAGATGGTGTAGGCATCTCTGGACTAGTGCCTCCCCCACCCAACATACTAAGATCTCTCAGATCTCTCGAAAGAGGTTGTGTCACACCCCTGCTCATAGTCCTGGAATGAGTCCCGCCCGATCAAGACTAAGCATAACTAACTCTCTGCTCTGTAGGAATTGCATCATGGTATCAACCTCTATAGTACTTGGCCTCTCTACCCACATGGAGAACCTCTCTCATATAATCATCTATGAAGGTACCATTGGCTTATCTCTGCGGTCTATCAACCAATCCGTGTGTCGGCTCTATAATTCGTCTAGTTGCATCTCTCTCTATTGTCAAAGAGGCTATTTGTGCCTATGCAGCTATCAACTGTTCCTGTACCTATGAGAGAGCTTGTGCATGAGCCTATGCCTATGTTTGCATTTGTGTCTATGTCTAGACTAATGACCCTTGGGCCTATGCCAGCTGACCATGTAGTTTCTGCACCTGAACCTGTAGGCTAGCAATCTGGATTTGTTATTGCTAGGAGGGTATTCCAATCTGCACATGCTACACTATTTGAGCTATCGGTGATCACCTCTTACGAGGCACTATGAAGTCTCTAACATCAAACACTGGGCCTCATCCACCCTCATCTCCTCCATCCCCATCCCCATCTCCATCATCATCTCCATCTCCCTCCTCATCATCACTGCTCTCCACATCCTCCTCCTCCTCCTCCTCCTCCTCCTCCTCATCTCCCTCATCTCTCCTCTGTCGGTGCCCATGTGCAACCGCCATCTCTTCCTCACCTTCTATTGACATTGGCTCATCTGGGATGGAGATCTGTGATAATGGATGTAAAATGAGGTACTATGCATACACATTGGTAATAGGAGCCTCGATGATCTTAGGATGAATCTCCCAAATAAAGGCCTATAGACCCTGGTACTCCTACACTGCGGCATCATATGATAAACAGGGTCCCCACTTAGTGGTATCCATTTGATGTCGTGCATAATGTGCAACACGCAGGGGCATGCCCTATACTATGCCATACTATCTACGCACCCTCCTCAACAAAAATCTCTCAATGAAAAAATGTGTCCTACCAATCAGGTACATGGACTGGCATAAGTATGGCATCTTTGTATCATCCTTCAGCTAGCACTTGCAATCAAGATAACGCTTCCATGTAACTATCTCTACATCATCGAGGACTCTCCTCCAATGCTCCAATTTTCCCAATCTAGGTTGAGCAAGTGGATTTGCATATGCGTGAACATATTGCCTCATGGAAAGTTGTTGTCTATATGTAACTGGATGAGTAACCGCTATATGCTCCCACACCCACACTTGAAGTAATGTAACTCCTGAAGACAAATTGGCCCCTAAGAGGTAGACCACCTGATGAAAATCGTGGTATAGATGAGAAAGCATGCACATGCCCCATGCATATCTAGTACCATGGATGATCATACTCTCTAGAATTGGACCCCACCCAATAGAAAGTCCCTTTGACCTACAATCAAAACAAAGGAACCCTCCAATGAAACCAACAAGTACCGATGGAAAGGTAGCATAGGCATCAACCATCTCTCACCATGGAATCTTGTATCCACAAATCGTATCATCCTACAACACTCAGTGCAATGCATCAGTCCCACCTTGCTCAAAAGAATCATAAACTACTAGCTCCCAAACAACAAGTATCCTCAAAATCTGCCATACATCCTTAGGAGTCACTGTCATCTCGCCGGTAGGAAGGTGGAAGGTATTGTGCTCACTATGTCATCTCTCTGCTAAGGCTGTCAAGAGACCCTAATCAATCCTAATTTGGGGCATATCTAGAAGAGAAGACAAACCACATCATGTGATAACTACTATCTTAGGCTGCACTAGCTATGGTATCAAATCAAATGTCCTAGGAAACCGCACTCAGATCTATAAGTTTGTTAAAGGATCCTATCATTACAAAAAAAATGAAATTCAATAATATTTGTCAATTAATCAAATGAAATCAATCAGCTTATCAAATCTAATCAGCTCTGGTGAGACTTTGATCAAATCTCATGAGCAACTATCATTGAACCTCACCTATCATGAGGTCAATCATCAATCTATCATTCAACCTCGCCTATCACGAGGTCAATCATCAATATATCATTCAACCTCTCCTATCATGAGGTCAATCATCAATCTATCATTCAACCTCGCCTATCATGAGGTTTATCAATCAATCTATCATTGTGCCTTGCCTATCATGAGGTCAATCAATCAATTTATCATTGCACCTCACCTATCATCAAGTCAATCAATTAGTTTATCATTGTACCTCACCTATCATGGTCAAATATCATCAATCAATTATTGTATCTCACCTATCATGAGATCAATAAACATCTAACCTATCAAGATCATCAATTGACATCAACTCAAAGGCTAATGTGATGAAAAATTATCAAAATCAGGGAGTTTAGTGACAATTCCATCATTCTAACTTGGATACGCTAAAACAGTGTTTCAATGCGCTAGAAAAGTCAATGCGCCATTAAAATTCATTGATGTGCCAAAACGGATTATCATTGTGCTAAATAAGTCGATGTGCTATTCAAGGACATCTATGTGCTATTTCAGGTGACCAATGCGCTGAATCAGTCGATGCGCTAATCTAGGTGGTCAACACGCCGAATCAGTCTATGCACTAATATAGCCTACGTATGTGCTAACTTATCTATCCAATGCACTAAATTGTCTATGCACTAATTTAGCCTATCAATGTGCTATTTCTATGGATGCGCTACTATAGAGTTTCAATGTGTTACATTAGTGTGTGCATGCGCTAAAAGGAAGAAACTGAATTAAAAATGAAATAGAGGCACAAAAATTGAAAATCACAAATTACGAGGAGGTTCCTAGGGTACATACCGGAGGTCTGTATGTAGCTGGGCGGTTGTGTTGTTGCACGCGGTTGAAACGACGAGTGTGGTATGCAATAGACAATTTTCTCCAAATGCTCAATTTGTTCTCACTCTCAAATTTTAAAACTCAATATGCATAAATGAATTTGAAAATCCAACTTTTTGAGCTTTTATAGGTTAATTAAGAGGGATTTTGGTGGGATTTATTTATTTATTTTCTAGGAAGCTTAATTCATCAATTTCACATTTGGTAGAAAAAACATTATTTTTTCAGGAGATAAATCGATTTTGCATCATTAAAATTGAAAATCTTTATAAAATCATCAAAAAAATGATTTTTTTTGAAAAAATCATCGATTTATCTCTCGAGGGGGCATATATCTATCATCACCTGAAAATCAACGTCTAGGGCATATCAATTTTTTTGTCAGTACTAGCAGCAACAACAAAATTTTCTTTGGAGCAATGCATAAACACATCACTTCAAAGAAGGGAAAAATGTATACACCTAAAAAATGGTCAGGATAATTTAATTAATTAAATACAATTTATTTGATTAATTGACTCCTTTAATTCATCTACTTATAAATAATTAGAAATATTTATTTATATAGTTCACATTTAATTCTTCTATCTTTATCATATTATTTCATCTTAATTAAATAAACAAATCACATACTTTGTTTTATTTAATTATTATTATAGAAATTCTTCTATAATTATATATTTATTTTATCTTAATCACATCATCCTATCTTAATTAAATAAACAAATTCAAATACCTTGTTTTATTTAATTATCTATTCTCTTTCATCTAAATTAAATAAACAAGTTGACATACTTTGTTTTATTTAATTACCACATTTATTCCATGTTTATTTAATAAACAAATTTCTATAGTTTGTTTTATTAAATTAACTATCCTCTTTTGCTAATTTGAATAAATCCAAATATTCAAATTAAAGCATATTTCTACAGCTATTTCCTCTTTTTACTCATCATACCCACCAACAAAATTAGATATTTCATATCTAATTAATTCAACTCAGCCTTCATGAACAAATTTGGAGACAAATTGGAGACAAATTACAGGAAAACTTCTTCATCTTCTTCCATTGATTCTTCCTATCCTCTACCTAAATGTTTTTGTGGGGAGGAACAATCTCCATAATCTTATCGAGCTTCTTCATCCTTCACCATTGAATCTTTCAAATCAAATTCAGACCCTTACTTGCTGCCACATCACAAATATGCTGTTGGGAATCTATAAATATAGCCTCTTTCTACAGGAAAAGGATCCCAAATTTGTGCAATCTTACTCTACAGAAATAACATTAGAGCAATTAATCATTTGAGCATTGAGCAAATAGCAAATATTAATTATCAATCATATCGAAATCATAATCATGGCTTTTCATTTAGCTACATCTTAGTTTACAATAGTTTCTTTTATCATTCTCATGTCATTTTCATCTATAGTATCATCACCATATTGTTTAGCAATCATTACATAGGATTAGATTCTTGCATTTAATAGCATCTCATTCTCTAGATTATCATTTTAACAGTCACAGTGCTTAACAATCTGAGAGCCAAAATGATCTAATAAATCTTTGGAGATAGAGAGCAATAGGACACTTTTAAGAGATTTCTTGCTTTAATTAGAATTAATTATTGTTTAAATCTCTTGATATAATGCCTTATTAGGTTTGTTTTTTATTCATTTACTCATATTTTGCTCACACAAATATTTATCTAAATTATATAATATAATTAGTTCTTAGATTTAACTCAAAAAATATTTTGAAATGAATATTATATTTTATTTTTATTATGTGTGTATGTGTGTTTATACAAACACACATGTATGCATTTATGTATACAATATATATAAAATGGTGTACAATCAAGAGTGGAGTAGGTTTTTTGATCATTCATGGTCATCTATTGAAAGGATATTTTGGTGTGTAAATGAGGGCCTAGAGAATGTGTGATAAATGATGGGAGGTAGTGATGAAATGATATATGAAGGAAAGATTATACAAAAGACAATAGTTTGAGAGGAAATGATGTTGATGTCATTTAGTAATGCAATAATGAATGTGAGGAACTGATGGAGAAGAATGAGGATAAATCTTGGTGCATGTTATATTTTGAAGATGGTGATGAATTTGACATAGTGAATAAAAAATACATCAATCAATTTGCCTCTAAAATATTGAAGGAAAACATTACCTTTGAAAAAAAGATCAGACAAGAATAAATAAACAAAAAAGGGAGAAACAAGCACTGATGGGGGCCAATTCTCAATCAATGCATATCTACTGAGATCTAAGAGAGGAAATCCCTCCCTTAGAGAGAAAAATATATCACTACTTGGAATGTTAGGGGGTTATGTGCCCCTAACAAGAGGCACCTAATCAAGTTCCCAAATCAAGAACTTGTAGGTTGAGTTAATAATGCTATAGGAAACAAAACTAGGCTAGATAGATGCTAAATTTTTTATTTCACATTGCAAAGGATGGGAAGGATTTTTCATGGATTCAATAAGAGTGGATAGTGGAATTGGGATAATATGGTTAGTGATAAGTATTAAGGTAGAATTGGTACATCATACTCAAAATTGGATGGATGACTATTAGAAGCCTCCACTTTGAACTAATATTTTCTTTAGTGAATGCTTATGGGCCAAAACAATTGATGAAAAAAATTAGCTATGGCACTAAATTTATACCTTTCCAAGAGCTCTCTCATTCAAGTTACATATAATTAGAGGAGATTTTAATGCAATTGTCTCTAGGTTGGATAAAGGGGAGCTCTTAACTTAAAGAAATTTAGTCACAAATCAACTTTCAAAACTTTGTCAAGGATGTAAAGTTAATTGATATCCTCCTAAATAATAGAGGTTTCACTTGGAATAATATGATAATTGGCTTCACTAAAATTACAAAATGGTTAGAAAACTTTTTGCATAATGGTACAATTGGATCTAGTCCCCTAATTTTTGTTCCTTGCAGAAATGCTCAATTTTATTTTAGCAAAGAGTGAACCCCTATATTTTTTTTGGATTATTTTGTTCCCCTAATTATCTTATTACCCCTATTGGTCATGGAGATTGTGCTTCAAATTTAAATGATGGATAATTTTCATGTGATTCAATTCTAGGTTGTTTACAATTTGTTTGGATCTTTTACCTTAGAATTTTTTAAATTCTAAAACAAATGCAAAAATGTAGACTTACAAGGGACTTTCAAATATCCAAACTTGATGTCCCAACCTCCCAAGGTCCTTTCCTTTCCCACACACAATCTCTTTAATGTTGAAAATATTCAAAATCCTTGAAAGTGTAATTTTACATACTTCTAATGCACTACTAAACATTCCACATGTTGCCTAATTTCCTAATGTCCAATCCTAGACTTACCCTTATCCACATACTTTGAGGTAAGATTTCCATGTTATCCTCAATCGATGTATCCAACACTTTACCTTGTATATCCTTTCAAATTCAAAGTTATGGAGATGCCTCTATTTGCTTGCTTTAAGCATGGATTATAAATAAGTCATGATCCACAATCACCAACATCATATTCTTATACTTGTTTTAGGATCAATGGTTTGGTGAATCCTTCTTATGGATTCTCTTAGGGAATGAGTCATATTATATCCTTGACACAAAATATAACACTTCTCACTGAGTTATCTTTTAGGATTGCAATTTGGTGTTAAGGGTGGTTTTAACACTTCCAACTTGCTAAGAAATAATATGTTATTTCTTATTTTTAAAAGTAGAGAAACTACTCCAATGTTCCTTTATAGTCAAGTCTTGACCACGTGAGACAACAATGTGGTCATTTTCAATGTGTTTCACAAGGGATCTGGGTATTATCATTCTAGAAATAAAACATGCAATTCAAAAATAATAATTCAAATATTCAAGAAACAAATTGCATTTCCAAATCTATAGAAAATTTATGTCAATTTAATGCTCTTTTCAATGATTTCAAATTGTTTTAAAAGAAATTTTGAAAGATGGAAAGGGTAACAAGGAAGAATGAAATGAATTCTAATTTAACGGACAATGATACAACTTGCTTCATTATTAAGTAATGAGTGTTTAAACAAAATATTTCCAACCATCATTAATATAAATAGCCATTGAAACATTTGTTTTAACAATGATGCAATCTCTTGAGGAAAAATAACCACACATAAGATTTTTAGATTTTATCAAATCAAAACATCATCAATCACACGTAGATTTGAGACAAAACCTTAATTATATAATAACATATAACATTTCATTAATTTATCAATTTAGATTAAATAAAATAATCATACCATTACCAAGACACCAAATTGAGATGCATTCAAAATAGGTGCAATCCTTTGATTAATCAAAATTCAAATCTCTACAAAGTTTGTAGGAAAATCCACATTGAGAATGCATAAGTTTCTTTTGAAACAATACATCAAAATTAGATCCTTATAAATTATATAGAACCAAAATTATATAGAAAATCAAGTTCCTAAAATTGTGGATCTAGAAACAAAAAGAAAACTAGAACCAACTTTGGACAGTGCTTCAGTTCTAATTAAAAGCAAACTAAAAATGAAACTAAAACAAAACTAGGTACCCCAGTTTGAGTCTTAGTTCAAGAAAACTAAACTAAAGGAAATAAAAGATAATTGAAAGCAACTAAAGCTAACTTAATTTCTAACGCTAGATAGATACATTAGATTATTCAAAAAATAGAATACTGCAGCAACAAACTCTTATCTTTAGTTATTTTGAGAAGTTTTTAGTGAATATTGATATCATTTCATTCATTTTCTCCATCAACGGTCCTTGTAGGTTTATTTTTTGGTCGAATGCAAAATTCTCCATTTGTTGTTGCTGGTTGTGTTGAACACACTAAAATACTGAGAGGGAGGTGAATCAATATATTTCAAATTTTAATCCCAATTTATGACTATTGAAGCAAGTTATCCTTTTTAAGCATTCAACTACTTAATCAAAATAGGAAAGAAGATAATCATAGACACATGAACACAGATGACACTAGATTTATGTGGAAAACCCCACAAGGTAAAAACCACAGTGCAAAATGTTGCTAGGAGACACTATCCTAATTCAATCTCACAAGTAAATAATAGTTTACAAATTTGATTTATGGCTACAACCCAAGGAATATACTACTCCTTGTTGATACAACTTTTTTTTAGGGGCTAAAACCCAAGGAATATACTACTCCATAATTGAAAAAGGAACAATTGAAATATGACTACTTTTATGGCTTCAACCACTGATAGTCATCTTGTTTCTTCACATTAGGTCTATAGTGGATCTTTCCATGCTCTTCTCATGCAATCATACATATTTGCACACTTCATTGTGATCTTCACATATTTTATCTTCTATATATCATATGCACACTTGCAAAATACAAATTCATTTAGTCAGATATAAGAAATTATGAAACTTGTAGCATGTCTACCTACATCTTCATTGCCGATATACAAAAAATTATAAAATATTATTTAAATTTCACCTAGATGAGTTGGCATGACTCATACAACATCTACAAACACTTCTAAGACTCCGCTCAATCTTGAATTAGTGGTGCACATCACCAACATACCCCAGTTGGCCTCAACAACAACATAACTTCACAAACTATCTTGAACAACTATGTGGTACTAGAAACAAGAAATTTATGCATGAAATTCATACCTTAGCCATGATGAGACATGTAGAGTGTCCACACAAACTCATACAACCAAACTTTACATTCATTTCCTAGCACAAGTATACAAACATATGCCATATTTAAGATTAGATATCTAGAACCAATTGTAACACTCTATCACTTGAAAAATGAACTTGTAGAGAAGCAAACCGCTTGAAAATTCAATAAAAAAATCTTTAGCCATCACTGAGTATGTCCAAAAATCCACTTGGAAAACCTTCACATCTGGAGGAATGCAAAGCATTCCAATAGACCTTCATAACCACTTTGCACTGCCATGACATAGATCAAAACTTTATCACTTCTAACTTTCATTGCAAAAGGTATAATGACATGAAATATTGGATATAATATCTTCACATCTTCATCAAATTAACTTCAAAACCACAAGACTAAATATTTCTCTACAAAAGGATGCTAACCAAAACACGATGTCTTTGCCTTAGGGTATATACTGAGAATGCCTTAGACACAACTTTTGTAACTTGTCTTTGAGTGCAGTACACCAAACTAGAAAAATATCAATATAGACATACTAAAAAAAAATTAGGAAATGTGTACCCACCTCCACATCATAAATAGACAACCACTAACTAAGATTCTTCCACAACACTGCAATGCTGACTTTGTACCACTTGATATCTCTGCACATCAACTATATTTGGAGCATATACAATCTTCAGCACACTTTTGGCAACAATGACAACCAATATTATCAAGCTGCAATAATTCCCCCTTTGTCATTGATGGAAAAAAACAAAAAATATGTGCACAAACACTCCCTTAGATACACATTTCTCTCTCCTCCTTTGACATCAAGGGAAAATGGTAAGACAACTTTCTTTGTACAAGAAAAACTTATAGACTCCCCCTTAATCTATACAAATTTTACTCCCTTTGGGATGAAGTCTAGATACTTCATCAACAAAAAATATCATTGTATCTACAAAATTTTATACTCCACATATACATATCATAAAAAAGAAGAAGATATTTTACACCAAAAAATCAAACACAACTCACTTGGATGGTAGAATGTTCTTGTAAATATTATTGAGCTGAACCAAGTTGTTATCTCATTACTTCTTTATAGTGGTCAATTTTGGACTTGACATGTTAACTACACATATGTACCTTCTACTTCTTCTAAGGAAGACAACATCTTCTATTTCTAAAACACACCATTAGCTTTTTCTAGTAGAGTAGTGAGTGAAGCCAACATTAGGCTCACTACTTCTCTCAATTTCTTCACTTGACCTTTGAGCTGTTCCCTTTAATATTACAGTTGTTGTATCTAGGAGTGCAAGCTTTCCACTTGTTCCCTTATGGCACCATCATTATATTGCATAGGATCATATGTTGTAGCCACATTAGTGATCTAAATTTCAATGGAATTGATCTGTTCCTTTATATTCTTGGTTGTTGTAGGCCACTTCAGATAGAAAACATATAAAACCTTTGCTTCCTCCAAACACTTTTGAATATCTTTAACACATTATTGCAATTTTTTCAAAGTGCTATCACACTTTCCAAAGGCATATGCCATTTTTTTTCATTAAAATCCTATTATGCCTACTTCTCCAAATGAGATGAGTAAGTCTCAAAAGACTCCATTAGTTGCTTCATCTTCTGTGTAGGGGGAAATGATGAATCTCTTTTAGCTTTTGACAAATTCTCTTCCAAAAACTTCATTTATTCTTCCAAAACTCCTACACTCTCAACCTATTGTTGTAGCAGTTATTGTCTTGATTTGGAGTGGAGTATATCTCCAAGTTTCATCTTGTGTAGGGGAGACATACTGAACAAAGTAACTTGTCCATCAAAAGTAGGAACATGCAATAATTGAAGAGATGCCACTAGTTGTATCTACATTTTTTGAACCAATAAATCCTTGATGGAGTCAAATAGAGAGGAATATGTTTTATTCAAGCTTCCTTCTTTAGCATCCTTCTCTTTCTCCTTTTATTTCTCTTTTATTTCTCCTTTATCTTTTCCTTTTCCATCTCTTTCTCCTTACTGGAGACATCACGTTCCTCTTGCTAACCTAAGACACCTTGTTCTTCTTGTTGACCAAAGATAACTTTCTCATTTGTATTCTCTAGATGGGGCTCATTAATAGTATTATGATCTTCTGAAGGCTCTTGTATATTCACTTAAACATTAGTTTACATTTCTTCAACGATCTTCTTTATGATTTCTTTTATTTCACTTTGAATCTTCTTCTTAATATAATCATCCATACTCATCAAAAGATCTATCATTTTCTTTGTGCAAAGCTCTTTGGATTTCTTCCAAACTATATTCTCCTTTTCATCTTTGAAGACAAAGGAATCAACCTTTTTGATAGCTAGTTGTCTCAGCTCCTCATCAACCTTGATTGCATTTTATCTTCTTTTTCTCAAAGCCTGTTGTAGGCTATCTAGAGCCTTGCCAATGATGTTACTAAAGGAATTTTTTTTTCTTGAGCATGTATTCAGTGATGGCCTTCTCAATGGTATTCCAATATTATGTTTGGAGCAATATGGTTTCATCTAACATACCATGGCTAACAATTCGATTAAGGATGTCTTAAAATTCAAGGGGATCATGCGGAATAGTTCTTAGAGGATATTTCTCTATTTTCTCCTTCTCTATCTTCTTCCCTTTCTTTTTATGCTTAGAGGTATCTTCATCTTCAACTTCTTCCTCATCATTAGGTACTTCCTCATTTTTATTCTTCCTTTTTACCTTTTTCTTAGGCCTATTATGCACAACTTTAGTAGTTTTCTTCTGCAATGGAGTTTTTGATACAACTCTTCTCTTTACATGGCTAGTTTTTGTAGATCCAAAGAGCTACAGAGCAGATGCAATAACAAAAGTGGATCTACTGGACCTCCTTGGAAACTTCTTTGTAACATTTTCTTTAGGATCTGAGGGGATATTCACCAGAGTTTGACTAGAGGATGGTCACATCATTTTTGAGTATCGTAGATTGTTCCACTCCTTAAACAACTTGTCCACTCTCTTTTCACTAGTTTCCTTTGTCTACTTCTAGATCATCTTATCCATGATTTATCTGTATGTACCAAATATTTCTACTTTAGGATCCCTTGTCTTTGATAGAAGAATATCCACATAACCTTGGACATATTCAATTGCAACCTCATAAGGAAAGGTAGGAATTCATGAGGTTTTGGGTTCTAAAAATTCCATGTAGCAATGATCCTTATCCACCATGAATGTCACCTCACTCTCATACTTCTAGACTAAATTAGAGGATATCCTTTGTCTACTTTTCATCTCTACTTGTATATTCTTAAAGAATCCCTAGTAGAAATTATTGTATGTTTTTTTATCTTGGAAACCATCTATGTGTTTCTTGATTTTTGCAGCTACTAGAGAGAACTTATCCCATATCTTGTCTTTTAAACAAAGTAATTCATTTAGGAAAAAGAAAGGAAAATAATCAATAATCCAAGCCTAAAATTATATCTAGTTTTCTTTTTATTCTTCAAATTCTCCATTATTTTCTCCCTCAACAACTCACATAGGTCAAAATTGGCACCTTCACTCACCATTTGATAAACAGTGTGAATTACAGTGGTGGTGGTAGATCCTTCTCTATTTGTAAAACAAATTTTGTATTCAATTCCAATAGATGCATAGAAGGCTCTAGGATTAGTGATATCCTTTATTGTTAGGTTTCTCTTATCAAATTTTGCTTTCATAAGCTTCATAACCCTTTATTCTTTATATACTTCAACACCAGGACTGGTCTAGGGGCACAAAGACTAGTGACTACCCTAATTTCTTCTTTTGTAATCATGTAGGTATTTTCTAACCAAATAAATTCTTCATGAATGTGACTCAAGATGATTCTTACCCATTCTTTGCATTCACAAAAGTTTAGAAAATATTTCTAGATGTCTAACCCTTTTGCACCCATATTTGCATATTCAAGCTTGTAAAATCCATTCTCATTTAGGATTTCATGTCAAACCACTTCAAATGATGATATGTGATCAATCATTCAGCAGGGCATTGATGTAGATTCTTACATCTTTAGAGTATACCACTTTCGCAAGAACTTTTGAGAATACACCATCTTTATCAACCTCCATCACCTTGAAATATGGGAACTTCTTGTACTTTGGCCTGGGTTTCTCCACAAAATCAATCACATGTGGGGTCACCATTGATATTTCTTTGTAAATCTTCAAACACCATCACTAGGGTTTGGAACAAACTCATAAAGATAGTTTGAAAACCCTTTATATCTTCTTCACTTCCAAACACAAATACTTTTGATTATAAATGAAGTCAAACCATTCAAAATAACACATAAAAAGCCTTTCATTTCCACTAACTTTTTGACATAAATTTGTTTGTACTTATTAGCTAAACCTTATTTCAAAATTCTCAGTTTCATCATAGGGATGCAAGGATGCTCAACACACATTCATAAAGCATTCCTTTACTATAAAACCTTGATCAAAAGGTTCAATCTTTCTCAATAGATCTACACACTAGAGGGATTGGTCTAATTCATTTTCTATAATGAAATGTTCAATATTTTATCATTTTTAGTGGGCTAAAGGATTTGGAAATGATAGATTCCTCTGAGATAATGAACTATCTCAGTTTTTCATATGATCTTGTGTAGAATGCACAAGCATGGTATCATCCTTCTTCATATTCTCTTGACTTTGTTTCTCTTTCCAAACCTTTTCATTTCTCTTCTTTTACTGAGTTAGGGTTTCTTCCTTCTTTTGGTTTTGAACATGTGGTTTCACAAAACCACTCCTAAAAAATCTTGCTTAATGTCCAACCTTATTGCAATTGTAGCAACAATGTTGTGTTTCAGAACAAAGTTATTCCTCCTAACTTTAGTTTTGCACTCTACAACCTTATGACCAAAATTGTTGCAAGCATATAAATATCCATGAAATGAAACATCATATCTTTGAGGCACAAATAATTTTCTACCTATGCAATCATTTCTTGTTTCTCTAGATCTACAATTAATAATGTTATTCCCAAATTTGCTGCAAGAATAAAAAATAACCTTGGGATTTATTGAGTGAATCTGGTAAGGGCATGCCGACTAGCAGATGGATGACCTCTAAATCTTCTTTATCCCTAGATAGGAATGAATCCATCTTCTTTCTTTCTATCTTGATTTGACTTTGCATTTCGAGAAGGTTTCTTCTTAGGTTCTTCAGTGCAATATTTCTCATTTTTTTTAGAATTTCCTTCTATTGAATGAACAAGACAATTGAGAGGGCGAGTGAATTAGTTGTAGCAAATCAAAACATCAAAACCCTCAATAGTAATCAGATCCACATGTATTTATTAAATCCTTATTCTATTATAACTATTAATCATGAAATGTAGATAAAAAAATTGAAATAACGACACCATACACAAGTAAAAACCATATTTATGTGGAAAACCCAATAAGGAAAAAACCACAATGAGGATTAGCTCACAATATAAGTAATTGCAAAACTGGTACATGGGCTCACTGCTAGAATAGGACACACTATCCAAAAAGGATCATTTCCATAGAAATAAAAAAAGAAGATAGAAGAGAAATGTTACACAAAGAAAAATTTCTCAATGCAACACAAAATACACCACAATTGCTCCAACACTTTTGTAGCCTTGCATGAAAGATTTCAGATATCTTTAGCTCACTAATTTCAGGAATCCAACACTTTGAAATTCACACTACTCTACTCAAATTTGTATGGCATTCATCACTTGCATCTATCTTGCATCTACTTGCGTCTCTCTTGCATCTTACAACAAAACTCTTATTTATTTCAACCTCAACCTTGAAAACCTTTTCTAAGGTTGAAAACTATTTGTTACATTTAAAATTTCAAACTAGGTCGGCACCTAAACATTCCTGAGGTGGATAGGAATGAGGGTGACCCATATAAATCCTTAGTTAGGACCCAAATTAATCCTAACACACATCAATACACTTCCACAAGCTTCACATGTAGAGTTAACACCAGGTTGGCCAATACCTATGCAAACACTATAAACATTAAGTATACACTTCCTTTAATAAATCCAAAAATTTGAGACAAAAAAATTCACCTGGACATGATCTAGAATAATCCAAAAACCACTAGAGATCCAACAAAGACTTCATCCAAACTCACATCATCAAAATACTTCAACCCAGAATATCCAGTTAACCTTATTCATACATTGACGCATGAAACACACACGATACTATACCAAATCAAGTGAAACCTTGAATTCTAAAAGATAAAAACATTATAAGAAACTTCCTATATCTGCACAACCTAACAACAAAATATGGAGAAATGTAGAGCAAGTACATTTCTCGCAGATCATAGAAAAGAATACTACAAAACTAGTTCACACACTGGTGAATATATCTCACTCTGTACAACGATCCAGAAACCCAAATTCTAGATATAGCAGCTACTAACAACCTTGAACAATATACCAGATCCAAATAGGCATAGAAATAACATAGAATAAATGTGGAGCACATCTTAGAGCACATTCTGAATATTTGCACAACACTATTTTCTCTATTTATCAAATTTTCTCAAAAGCACTTGGAAACCAAGTACCAGAGAAATCATCTCAGTATATTATATTATTCCAACACACCTCTAGACACTGCAGCATAAAGATAGCTCCATGTACTCACAACACTTCCTCAATATCTCAACTATACATGCACACAAACTGCAACAACCTGTTTGCCTCTTTTTCACAATTTTCTCAATATCCTCAACACCTTCATCATGCAAGATTATTCCTTGACACATAGTTGACATCAATGACAACACCAACTTGTTGACATTCTATTTACATCAATGACAACACCTTCTACCTAGGAAATTCGCATCTTCCTTCACTTCCTTGGAAACATGGGCTTCTATGTAGGATTTGATCAAGGGTATTGTCAAGCAACAACAATATTTCATTCATACTTCTAACACTTCTTCATAGTTAGCCCAATGATATTTAATTTTAGGCTCATGAATAAAGAAAGATCCTATCACTTTTTCATTCTTGTAAACTAGGTCAAATTGGTGTTGGGGATCATTGTATAGCACAAGGGAATACCTTTCCAATTCAATATTTGTATCCTTTGTATTTTGCATATTGGAACAAGAGTATACTCCCATCTTGATGGCAAAGTTGTATCCTGATTTATGTTTTCCTACAATTAATTGATGAATTTCATTTACCTTCCTCAAAAATTCTACTAGGATCATTTTTTTTGATGGTTACCTTGGAAGCTTACATGGGGATTTATGGAAGCTAAACACTTTGATATATGTGAATGTCTTAAACTAGATATACTAGTTTACCCAGCTTTCCAATGCTTCCATGGCCTCATTTGACATCCTTCTAGAGAAATATCCCTCCATTCCTCTAAAAACAACATTGGTAAAGTTGTCATTGACAACGTAGAAATGAGTATAACTATCCTACAACTTATTCTGAGGATAGTGTTCATATATTTTCACCTCTCCCAACAGAAAGGAACCCACTCTATCAAGTCCTGGGAAAGAGGCTTGAGATGCCAACAAATAGACCAAGTATGAAGTCATGTAGAATTTTGATGTTCCAAGAATGGTCTTCAACTATTTATGGATTGTGTCACTTATAAGAGTGGCCCAATCAATTTTTTCTTTCCTAGATTCATTGATGGTCATGATGAATTGGACCATCTATGGATAAAAATCCCTAACATGGGGATATCCAAACACTCTACTCAATAGGAAATTCAAGTCCTTGATATCCTCTTTGAATCACTTATATGATGTACCCTAGCCATTTTGAGGACTCCTTTTCTTCGGATAAGAAAAACCTAACTATTAATTTAAGTGAGGTTGTTAGCATCATTGTGATCAAAGTACTTTATTCCCTTCTTCATGTTAATTTCCTTATATTGGGGTAGAAAGGGATCTTGAAGATCTTCTCAATCATATCGAGGCTCACATCAAGCACCACTTCTCCTAATGATCCCATCACTTTCCTAGTTCTGTGATTATAGTAATAGGAACATGTTAAGACTAGTTTTGAAGATTGAATGGTCACTGGGAAAGCAGTAGCTTGTAATAATCCAGAGTTTTGTAGTGGTGTGGTAGCACATTTTCTTATTTCTTCATCACTTATTCTCCTCTTAAACTCCTCCATGTTGACATGACTGAGGTCAATGTCTCTAATTTTTGTGTATGGGGAGAACATTTTCAATGTTGGATGGTATCCTTTGTACTAGTACTTCATCTTTGTGGGATCATTTGTTGGTATATCTCCTACATATAAAAACACCATGTGTTACAATTTATTTAGCTCAGAAGAAAGAAAACCCTCAAAACTAGGTTATATTAATCAAGATATATCCTTCATTGTAAAATAATATCTTGTTCAAAAGAAGTAAAAAATCCAAAAAAACTTTTGGGGATAGAGTCTTGGGCCTATCCTTTACCTCATACCAAAGAGTTAAAAAAAAACTCGTCTTAAGAGTTCAATTCACATTCTGGTCCATTGGTAATTCGAGATCAGGACTATCACATCCTTTTTTTCAAATGGTTCAAATATCATGAGAAAAGTTTGATTCACATTTCAATCCTTCAAAGATCAAGAATTGGGTTTACTTCATACCTCTTGTCTCTAAGAAGATCATCCTTAAATGAAAATACTAACTAGCGACATCTAAAGTTTTGATTGCATATAATTTAGGAGTCAGGCATTAGGTCTTTTCTTTATCTCTTGTTTATAACATTCTGATGAGTTTAAGAGGTAAGGTTGATCCTCAAAGCCTAAAATATATTAAGGTTATCATGAGTCAGAGGTCGATCCTACCATTTAACATTTATCTTTATGGATTTCAACACTCGATAAGGAAAATCCTTGAGGCCCAATATTCAAAAAACATTATTTTTAACTTTGTTTGAACTTTCAAAGATCTCTCAAAGTATACTCTTCGAAATAATTCACTTTATTAAGGAAAAGGTAATTTTCATGGTTTCAGGGAACAAGGATCAGGCCTTCCACATACCTTCTACCTTAATAAGAAATTATGTAGATGGTATGCCCGATTATAAATACCCAAAAAGTTTTTGTCATGTCCCCTTTTTTAAAATAGCATTTTTCTAAAAATAGTAGTTTCTATTTTTAGTAAGCGTGGTTGCCAAAAAATAGTAAATCGGGACTGTTGGTTTGACTGGGAGGTTAATATTTTTATTTGGTGATTTTTTTAAATAAAAAATATTTAATATCAAATAAATATTATATTTGATTTTTCATCCATCTTGGGCATGGGTTTTGATGGAGCAAAAAGGAAGGAAATTATTGCTTATGACAATAGTTGTCAAAAAGCAATAGTTATGGGAAATGGAAAATTTTTGGAAACCAATTGGGAAAGAGGAGTTACATAATTATTTCCCTCATTTTGGCATGAAATATTGGGGCCCAACTTTGGCTTTTGAATGTGGATTACTTAAGGAAAAAAAACAACATTTACATTCATTCATTCATTGTATTTGCTAATGCACTTTTGTTGTTCTTCAGAGGCTATCAAACTTGAGGATAAGGAGGCTCAAGAATGGGATGTTTGAGGGTTTCTAGGTGGACGAAGGATAGGAGTTATAGGCTTACTATGGTGTAATCTTATGCAAATATTACCATTGTGTTGAATGGAATAGTTTTCTTTAGTTTTTAGTGTGTTACAGGTGTGGTGTACAAGGGTTTGGTGTGAAGTGTTTGGAGAGTGTTTTTTCTTTTTCTTTATTTGTTGTAGCTTCTATAGAAGCAATGGATATGTAAATTTTCTAATTTTTACATAAGTAAACAGTGTTTCTTTCATTCCTAGTAATGGTGCTATGTTGGTGCAGTCATTTAGCAATTTCTAAAAGTGGGTTGTAGAGTTTGAGCTCTTATTGTGAAGCAGTTTTGTAATCTGCCTTTGTAGATCTAGAAGTGGCCTTTTATAGGCCATTATTTTTTCAAAATTTATATATAAACAATATTTTAATGCTACAAATAAAATATGGAGTGTTAATGGTTATTTTGGTGCTAATTTTCACATACCTGATTTCACTATTTTCTATGGTTTGCAAAATTTAAGCACAAAGATTGTAAGGAATTTAAAAATATGATTTAAATATTTACCAAGGATATTATAGTGGTATCAGATCCATGCAATTTCCATCATAAAGGTTTGATCATTTTCTTTCAAAAAGGAAAAGAGGAGTTTAACGGATGGCTGATCACATGGAAGAATCGGCCAAAGATCTTGCAACCATGAGAGAAACATTTATTAAACAAGATGAAGGTTTTTTTTTTTTAAATACCATATAGTGACTATATCATTCAGATGTGGGACATGATGGTTATCAAGGGTTATAGACAATATTCAAATTCAGGTGGAAAATATCTTAAGAGAAAAGTTATTAAATCTTTAGCCCCCACTTTTGATGGATCAGACATGATTTTAGGTAGAGATTGGTTATTTGAGATGCAGGACTGTTACTATTCTAGTTCCATGGAGGATTAAGTTTCCATTCAGTGTGAAATCCCACACATTGAAGGAGCTACTCTTGATTGGTTGTACCAAGGTATGAATACCCAAGTCCACATTCAAGTAGATTCTTTTGAATAATTTCATCAAATTTTGATTGATAGATTTAAACAAAAGGTTGAAAAGGAGAAGATGGTTTTTGAAGAGTTCATTGCAAAGGAATCTAATGTAGTGAGTGATTTGAAGAATTATGAATATGTGACAAAGCCGCAAGATGATTCTTTGGACATGCATGAAATTACTACGGATAATGTGGTGCATGAAGATTTAGAGACAGTGATAGAAAAATTTGAGAAAAATTCTGGGAGAGAATGTTGATGTTGAGAATGTGGAAATTGTTAGAAAAGAAATTAGTGATGAGTTCTTAAATTCCTTTTATGAAGCTATTTTAGAAAAACAAGGGAAGTTGCAAGCAATCTTTCAAAATGAATCCCAAAATGATCTTACTAAAAGGTATGTCCTAGAATACAATTTTGATTTTTGTATTATTTCTAACAAAGGTCCATTATCATTGCATGGCTATAGCCTTCAATAGTGTGAAGGAATTCAAAATGGACCATACACAAGAGTTTGGGATCTAGGTAATTATTGAGATTACCAAATACAAAATATCATAGTGAACCAAGCAATGGAGCTTCTTGATGATTCATTGTTTGAGCATAATTCTATCATGCCATCTTTTCAAGAGGGTTGCATCAGAGACATTAGAGTGGCTGCTTATTTTGAAAGTTATGCAACTCCTACAAATGAAGACTATTGAAAATCCTTGTAGGAAAATGAGAAAAGTTACCTTGTTGAAAGAGTTAAAAGGAAACTTGTGCACAATGTGAAAGATATATGCTTACGATGCATGGATCCCTCCTACGAGATCTTAGTTGATGTAAAAATGGAGAAAAGGATAATGAAATGTCTATTGTAGAAATGTGGTAAGGAAAAAATGTGTCATTTTTATATTCTATATTTTATGATAAAGCATGGCATGGTCTTTGTGGGACCAAGTTGTACATATAGGTTTTCTATCATTGGATAAATGGAGGAGTTTTCAAGGGGGGTATTTTAGAAGATGGTTACAATATTAATAGCATCAAGAAGGCTCTAACTACCAAGGAACTTCCATATGAATTTAATATTACAAAGCTACCATTCTTGGGTCATAACATCGAAACTTCATATATGCAAGGGAATGCAACACCAAAGTTCTCTACAAGTGAGGTAATCCACTAATTTTAAGCATTTTTCATTTCAGATTTCTCACATCCATTTGTAAAAGAATATGGTGTCATAGGAGGAGAGATTTGGATCCATTGATACAAAGGTTGGATACTATCTAGAGTGAGAATAATAAGTTGAAAGATCTAGGAAATGGATTTTCCATCTATGACAGAGAAATTCAGTATGCCTTAGAGTTTTCCATGGGTTTTAAAGGCTATATGGGTTACATTGAGTATTTTTTCTTATCTATTTCTGCATTATGTGTCTATGAGGAGGAGTATGTGATGAAATCCTTGAAAAAAATGCATGTGAAAAGGGTGTCTTACCGAATAGTAATATCAGATTTTAGCTTACTAACATTTTTAGATTAACAACTTATAGAGGAAGAACCAAATTGAACAAGTATGAGCACCAGGAAAGTGAGGTGAGGTAACACATGGTCCAAAAATTGTTACCTAATAGTCGAACAATAGAAGTCAAAGGATGTCACTTATTATTTGACTATGGTAATGAAGCAATTCAGAACTTAGTCTCTACATGGGAGATTTGCTATTACATAATTGAGCCAAGTCATGAGCACACAAGGCATGCATGAGGTTGCAACACAAGAAGCATTACAAGGGAATGTGAAGGTAAGAAGCACATGTCTTCTATTTTTCATTTCAGATTTCTCACACCATCTTGTGAAGGAGTATTGTGTTTCAGGAAAGGATAAATGGACCTATCAATACATAGATGGGAAATGGTGAGAAATGGAAGAATGACGTTCAAAGTTTCAAAAGGGAATTTCTATAGGTATGGAAAAATGTTTATTTTCATTTATACTCATAGGAAGTACAATCAGTATTGGAAATATGGAAAATATGAGATGAAGATGGATTGCTTCGAATTGAAGATTCTCTTGATACAATATGGTTGGAGTAATGAGCCACAAAAATGGGTAGTTAGCAATATGGTTGGGGATAACTTATTTAGAATGATTAATTCACAGTATCTCCTTATCACTCATGAAAATTGGAGGTTTCCAAAAACAAAAGATTATGTATAATAATTTTTAAAATTATGTTGGGTGATAAAAATGAGCTAATAGTTGTACACGGAGAGTATATTGCCTTCTATCAAACTGTCTTATTGCTTGCACATTTGGTCCTCAAAAAATTCTAGTATGAATATTGTTGTTGTATGATGTTAATGGATGGTCCTTTATAGTACTCTTTCTATCCAAAATCATTCCATGGAGCTACAATTAATATCCTCCAAGTTAAGGTTAAGTTTGAGGTAATCAATGTGCCTTTTGATATTGTGGATCTCTTTTCTCCAAGGGTGAAAGAAGAAATTGTTTATAGAATGTGTACTTGTTGCATGATGCTATTTTTTGATTTTTTATTAAAGTATTTCTATTATAGATCTGTGCATGAAGCTAAAGGTAACATCTCTCAAGTTAAGGTAAAATTTGGGACTTTGGTTGTGTATTCTTGCAATGAAAATTTGGGTACTTGGAAGGAAAAAAGAAGTAATTATTTCCAAGTTATGTATTTTATATTGTGAAGGATGCATTGTTGGTTACAAAAAAAATTTCAAGTATAAAAATTAGATTTGTATCATCATCATTTGTTTCAAAAGTACCAGGTGCAAATTTCCTAATGACAATGCATCACTAGCTAGAGACCCAAAACAATTTATAGGATTAAAACTTAGATTTGGGAGGAGTATGTGTTGCTATTGTATGATTTTAATATCTATTCCTCAACTATACTATTTATGCTATATATTATATTATGAAGTTGTATATAACATCCATCAAGCTAATGTAAAATTTGGAACAAACAATGTTGATTCCTGCAAGTAGTATCCCAAAAAATCCAAGCTAAAAGGGGTAATTATTTTTAAATGTATTAATTATTTTGGATGATTATCCTTTTTCTCTAATAATCCATTGTGTTGCATAAACCAAATCTGTATCAAAGGTTGCAAGGAATTTTGGTTTATCTTTCTTGGTGACCATTCACATACACAATTTTGGAGAAAGATTGAATGGGAGAGGTTATTAATTGAAGAAGATGCTAAGAATGCTACAAATACACAAGTAATACAGGATATGAGGTTGTATATTAAATATTTTTTTCAATAAATTATACAACATAGGGATAGTTATCAGGGATTTTTTCAGGATTCTTAAGGGAAGAAGCAACTTTATACAAATACAGGATCAAGGCTTGGTATGTAGTTTGACATGATTTATCAACATGGCTACATGATATTGGATATGCACATTTTTAATTTCTTTAGGACAAGAAATTTTGGGAAGGGAGGACTTCCCATGTCCCCTTTTTTCTAAAAATAATAGTTTCTATTTTTAGTAAGTGTGGTTGCCCAAAAATAGTAAATTAGGACCGTTGGTTTGACCAGGAGATTAGTATTTTTATTTGGTGATTTGATTAAATAAAATATATTTAATCATAAAATAAATATTATATTTGATTTATCATCCATCTTGGGCATGGGTTTTGATGAAGCAAAAAGGCAAGAAATTTTTGCTTATGACAATAGTTGTCAAAAAGCAATAATTATGGGAAATGGAAAAATTTTGGCAACCAATTGGGAAAGAGGAGTTACAAAATTATTTCCCTCATTTTGGCATGAAATATTGGGACCCAAATTTGGCTTTTGAATGTGGATTTATTAAGGGAAAAAACCATATTTTTCATTCATTCATTCATTGTATTTGCTAATGCACTTTTGTTGTTCTTCAGAGGTTGTCAAACCTGTGGAGAAGGAGGCTCAAGAATGGGATGTTTGAGGGTTTTTAGGTGGACTAAGGATGGGATTCATAGGTTCACTATGGTGTAATCTTATGTAGAGATTATCATTGTGCTGAATGGAATAGTTTTCTTTAGTTTTTAGTGTGTTGTAGGTGTGGTGTGCAAGGTTTTGGTGTGAAGTGTTTGGAGAGTGTTTTTATTTTTGTTTATTTTCTATAGCTTCTATGGAAGCAATGGATATGTAATTTTTCTGAATTTTACATAAGTAAATAGTGTTTATTTCATTCCTGGTAATGGTGCTATGTTGGTGCAGTCATTTAGTAATTTCTAGAAGTGGGTTGTAGAGTTTGAGCTCCTGTTTTGGAGCAGTTTTGTAATCTACCTTAGAAAATCTAGAAGTTCCTTTTTATAGACTATTATGCTACCAAAATTTCTATAGAAATAATATTTTAATGCTACAAATAAAATATGGAGTTTTATGCTTATTTTGGTGCTAATTTTTGCATACCCAATTTCACTATTTTCTATTGTTTGCAAAATTTAAGCACAAAGGTTTTTAAAGGAATTTTAAAATATGATTTAAATATTTACCAAGGATATTACAGTTTCTCAAAATAAGGAATTTTTTCTAACTCTTTTCATCGTATTTCGAGGGGAAAAGTTTTGTTCTATCATTTATTAGTTCGCTGATAGGTAACAATATCGAAACTCAAAGTCCAAATATTTGGAAATTGAGACTTGTGATCAATTAGAGGCGATCGGGGATTGGGGCTCGAATGTTTGTTGTATCATCACATCCTCTACTTAAGAAGTAAGTTGATCATCCAAAACCCAACATTTGAAAGGTTGGAAAAAATGCTAAGGCAAAGAAAACATCAACAAGGATGAGGCTTGATGCACAATTGAATGATGTCCTAAACATCCTCGAGCAATGCATTGGGAGGAGAAGTTGATCTGGTAGAGCAAAAAATAAACAAAATGAAAGAGAAAAAATAAATATTGAATAAGGAAGAACTAAGGGAAGAATAAAAATGAAAATGAGCACAATGCCAAATTGATCCAAATATAGAAAGAAAATGCCACAAAGGGATAAACCCACATGCAAACCAGGAAGGGAAATCTCATAGTTTAAACACTTGTAGTAATCGAAGCCAACCTAGATAAATCACATGAGAGGGGGAAAAAGAAAACACAACATGACACAAACACATAAACAACAACAAACATAAACATGAATGAGTAAACATGACCCAACAAATCATGAGCAAAAAATGTGAACCCATGAGTGTGAGCACCAACTAGCGAGAAAAAAGCAACAATAATGGTGGATGGGTACTCACAACAAAGTTTCTCTCACACAAGAAATAATTCATAGAGCTCTTTGAATGCAAATGTCAAAGGTTAAATGCAAAAATGTCAAATCAACTTGATAAACTGTTTTAACAACCTCATTTAATTGTATTAAATTTTTGCATTCAAATCACCCTATCAGTGTAATTAATTCACATGGCTAATTGGATTGATGTGGGGATCAAGGTGACAAGACATTGCCACCATCGGGCCTTTGGAGTTGAGCATTCTATATGATGAATGTCTGACACTCAAAGTAAAAACGAACAAAAGAAACACACACTGAGCACCAAGATAGGGGTTAGGTATCAGGCCTGATATTCTTGGTATGCCAATATGAAGAAGCCTAATTTTTCAAATCCTAACAAGATACTCAAAGGAAAGAAAAAAAGAGGAGGAAAAGAAAGAAAGAAAGAATAAAAGGAAAGGGAAAGAGAAGAGAAATAGGAAGAAAAGAAAGGAGGAAGGAAAATGGAAACACACCAGAAAGGAAAAGAGGGGGTCCTTGTTTTGTCAAACAATAAAATGGGGTGTGAGTGCAAGGTACAAAAAATATCAACCAATGAATAAAATTCTTAAAAAGGATTTCCTCTTCAAAAAAATTTAGACATGATTATACTCAGAGGGAAAAGAACCCAAAATTATGCAAAGGATTCTATGCCAATCTAAGTACTCTGATCAATTCACCCATCACAATAGGATACGTGAATCTCATAGTGTGTGCACATGATTTATTCCCTCAAGATAGGATATGAATGAGATGTAATGAATTATGTATCAATATAACTAGTTTGATATTTCCTTTCTCCCAATTGTTTTTATTGACACATACATATTTTCTCACTTTCTTTAGTTTTAGGACCTAGTTGGTGTGACCTAGGCATAGATCTGCAACCAAACAGACATTCATAGCCCCAACAAAGATACCTTTGATTCCATCAAACATAGCTATGCTACCAGTTGGGCCTACATAGCCCCGATAGAGATTATTTGAATCACCCATTTATAGTTTATTCATGATTTTCTATTTCTTTTCTTTATAATATTTTTATCTAGGCTATAACCCGGTGTTGGGTTGGGAATCACAGTGGTCACTGAGAAATACAACATCTTTATATTTCCCTTAGTTCAAAGGTCATTACCACCCATCCTGAATCCAAATCTTGATTTATTTAGTTTGTAGATAATAAGATTCAGACAACTAAATTCAGAGGTTCACTAGTTGTGTACATTAGATCATCTAAGACTTCTAGGATTAATAACATATTAGTAAACTCTAAATTTAAACAAGGGAAAATTTTGGAGATATAAATACCACAAGCATCCTATTCATGGTTGATATTTGGACCCATAACATTCACGAAACCCACAGACAAACAAGGGAAGAACAAGAAAGAAAATAAAATGAGAATATGAAACAACACAACAAACAAAACCGAAAAGGAAATGGAACAAAAAGTGAAAAACCTACTCTAATAATTTACAAGGATCAAACCTCCCACCTAAGATCAAAAATAATGATTGATAAACTACACATTGATAGACAATGTGGTTGGTTCTCTAGTCATAGCATTGATCCTAAATGTATTTTCTTGTAAAATTTTAGATATTTGTTAAGGGCCTATCCAAAGTCGATCGAACTTCAAATGGCTTCCTTTCTTTTCATTGGACTTGTCCCATAGCAGGACAAGATTTGAGATCCTAAAATATTTTATTCTAGATCTTTTATTAAACCATTTTTTGAATACAAATTGATGTTTCAAAATATGCTCAAGAGAAGCATTCCTCTTTTCATCCAAATTTAGCATGTTCATCAACCTAACCTAAACTTTGTTATAAGGTAAGAATTATGAGATTCATGGTAAATACGAGTTCCAAAACATAAACCAAATAGTAAGGGGATGTCCCTAAGGCATTCTTGATTCTAGTTATGCCATCCCATAATGCAAACTTGTTGTGAGAGTGCCAATCTTTTGGATTCTTTTCTAATAGTTTCTTGATGACACCTATTAAGTTCTTATTGTTGAAAGCATGAAGGTGTTGTAATTGATGTCAACAGGATGTCTACTATCTGTGTTGTCATTAATATCAACTATGTTGAGGAAGTTTGTTGCATATGAAGGATATTGAGAAAATTGTGAAAAAGAGGAAAATAAGTTTTTGCGGGTTGTGCATGTGTAGTTGAGATATTGAGGAATTTTTATGAGTACATGGAGCTATCTTTTTGTTGTAGTGTTTGAAGATAAGTTGGAAAGAAGTAATCAACTGAGATGACATCTCTGATACTTAGTTTCCAAGTGCTTTTGAGAAAAATTGACAAACAAAGTAAACTATTGTTGATGGTCAAAACAACACAACATTAAACAGAATATTACTATTCTTTTTCTCCTGAAAGAGAAAGATAACACATGGATATCTGACTCCCAAGGTCCTAGTAATCGGTTCTCGACTATGTTGATTTCACTCAATGGTTGATGTAACTATAATGTTCAAGGGGCCTCCTGGTGTTGAGCTTTTGGATGGTTATAAGATCAAACATGTATTTAAACCTACTTTAACCGGTGGTTTTAAAGAAATAGAAAAAGATAGGTCAAAGCTTTTAAACTAAAGAGAATGTTGATTCATCCAACTTAATCAGACTTATTACCTTCCAAGGAATTCCTAAACTAAAACTGCAGAATAAAATTAACTTGTAATTAATACACAGTTTCATTCATTCATAGTATAAACTTTAACAGTAGATTGCAAATTATCATTTAAACAAAACCTAAGATAAAATTTCATTCCTTGAAAGTTTTCCAAATCAAATAGTTAACCCAAGAAAAATACCATTCCAAAGCACAATATGAAGTAGATTTAAATCTGGCTGCTTCTACTATTGGTGAAATAGATAAACAACATTTACAAGTATGGAAAAATCACCAGTGTACAGAAAATCCATGTCTTCGAATTATCTCCATTTATACTAAGAAAAATTGAAAGATACATCACTTCCTTCTTCTGCACTTAACTTCTACTCCACTTCTACTCTTAAGTTTCTATACCTTCTAGCCCTACCTTGCTAACTCTTTTCTTTGAAAAAAGAAAAAGAAGATCCTATTTATCTATGTTTAGAAAAATATTTCTATGTGCATGTCTCTATATCTTACAAAGAGGTGAAAGTGCCATATATAAAAATGTGCCAAAAATGTGTTAGCCCCTATTTTAGGGTTTACAAAATAAGTCGGTTATAGAAGGGTCAGCCCTAGAAGAGTTTTGGAATAAAGTCAATGATACATTAAATGTGTATACTCTACTCATGTCGATGAAAAATTGCCCTCAAGTATGGTTTCTAGATCTTTTACAACCATTGTTATCAACTCGCAGCCTCCGAGTCTACCATTAAGACTCCATGCGTTTTATCCTCAACCTTGAAAACCGCTCCCACATAGCTACTTTGAATGTTCCAGGGGTATTTTCATTTGTATCCATCTATTTTTTCTAGTAGACATCCCATCAGTCATTAAGACTCACGACTTTTCATCCTTTATGCTTTCCTCTCGTTACAGATCTTTCTGCAAGTTGATCTTCTTGTAAAGCAGCATCAGGTGTTCTCGACATGCTTTAACCCTACAAAACAATGCCTTCATTAGTCCTCTAAAGCATAGAAGATATCATCATTCATCCCACCTTTCATATATCCTTCATTCAATTATACTTAGTGAAAAAGAAACCCAACTATGGCAGAGGCGGAACCAAATCCGAACCAGAAACACACTTACCTTTAAAACCAATGGGGGCAGAGCCAAGATGAAACTAGAACTGGGACTGGGGTTGGAAGGGGAACCAAACATGGAAATAACCACCATTCCAAAGTTTAGCCCACACTCCGGCTCCACGTCTGCAAAAGCAAATAAACCCAGGAACAAATGCAAGTGGGATTGGAGCAAAAACTGATCCCGGGCAAAACACAATGGGGGTAGGGGTGGAACCAAATCCGACACTGAAACTTTTCCAAGTTTCAAGTTCGGATTTTGTCTCGACCCCACCTCTGACAACATACGAAGAAATGATGAAAAAGGACAAGAAAGAAAAAAGGGAAGGGAAGAAAAAAATCCCACAACCAAAAAACAAAGAACAAAGGCAAAACAAACAAACAAGACCGGCGGAACTGGAACCTAGAACTTCATAAAAGTTTCAGAGTCTGGTTTCGGTTTGCATTCTAATTCTGCCAAAACAAAAGGAAACAAACGCAGAAAATAAAGGAAACTAGTGGAACCAAACTTGGAAACGAAATGGAAACCAAAACTTAGAAGAAATTCCAAAGTTCGGTTTCGGTCCCGGTTCCGTGTCCGCCAAAACAAAACTGAAAATGCCAAAGGAAGAAAACAAAAGACCAAAGGAAATAGAATAGAACAAGGGTGACCTATTTTAAACAAGTTTAAAATGGGGTGGTTATGCAAGGCATAACAATTGGTGACTTGGCTGGGAAAATGGTTTAACCATTTTCAAGAAACTGAAGGATTCAGCTACCAAGAACTCCTGGTTTATGGACATCACAACTTCAGTTGGGTCAGTTTTAACAACCAAGGTTGAGCTAGAATCTCAAATGTAAATCAACACTAGCTACCCCTAAATCTTTGTGTGTGCTTGATGGTGCATCACTCTTTTATAAAGTTCTCCTCATCTTTTGAACAACAATGTGCAAGATTCGACCTACATGAGTTGATTCCCTTTAGCTGTTGTGCAATGACATCCTGGGCATTGCTCCGCTGCCAGTCAAGCGTTCATAGCCCCAATGGAGATACCTCTAGTTTTCTCGCAGCATTGCTCTACTGCTAGTCAAGCATCCATAGCCCCAGTAGAGATACTGGAATCACCCATTCATATTGAGTTTTATTTTCTTAGATAGTTCTCTTTTCTTCTTTTCTCTTGGAATTTTAGATATTTCATTTAATTCTTTCTCAATATGTCAAATGTTTGACATCTATTCTAGGTTGAAAACTACCATGGACCTCACGACACCATCTGGGGAATCATATTTTTCACTCAAATCTTGCAACACCATCGCCCTAAGACAAATATTCCATTACAAAAGGAGATGTTTCTATTGATTTGTGGCAGATTCAGTTGTAGTTAATGAAGATTGTTTACTTTGCACCTTGTTTTCAAGACTTTCCATAACTCTTATTAATAATGGACATAAAACAACAAATTTAGGACAAAATCATCCAATCAGAAAGCTTGAAAATATCTAAACCAAATTCTCTCCTAGTAACCAAAGTATACTTTAGATAACAACCCCCTTACAACTGCATAAAATGAAGGTTCCCACAAAGAAAAGTGAGGAACAACAAGCAAAGGAACAAAAGAAAAGGAAAGCAAGGAAAACAACAAAACTATTTACAAGCGAAACAACAAATTATTCACATATATACAACCCACCAATAATATCAAACTTTCAACAATTAAACTATATATAGGCAATGGAACAGGTTCTCCCATTAAACTATTCAATCGGAAAGCATTATCTCCTAGGATTTCAACAATTTGATAGGGACCCAACTAGAGCTTATCAAATTTCTAGTGATCGCCCTTCTTTTCATTAGCTTTATCCCACAGCAGCACAAGGTCTAATATTCTGAAAGCCTTGAATTTGGCTCTTTTGTCAAACCAACATTTGAAAATAGCCTAGTGTCTAAAGAATTGCTGCAAGGCAGTGTCTGTCTGCTCTTCTAATTTCAACAAGCCAACTAACCTTACTTCAATCCTATCATCACTAGAGTAAAATTTCTGCATAAATTTTAGGATAGGTATTTGCAAGTGAATAGGGAACACGGGCTCTTGGCCATATACTAGCTTAAATGGTGAGGTTTTTAAAGCAACCTTGATCCTAGTCCTATCTTCCCATAAAGAAAATTTTAATTGGGTATGCTAGTCCCTAGGATTGTTTTCTAACATTTTTTTAATTACTCCTAGGATATTTTTATTAGTAGACTCTGCGACTCCATTTCCTTGTAGGTAATAGTTCAAAGAATAAAACAATTTAATAATCATAAGTCCATGAAATGAACTCGACAGAAGAAAAGGAAGAGACATTGTCACATACCAATGCGAAGGGTACTCCAAACCTAGTTGTGATGCATTCGGTGAGGAACTTGATTACTACCTCCATTGTGTTATTCTTGCAAGGTAAAACCTCTATCCATCTTGTGCAGTAATCTGTGACAGTAAAAATAAATGTGTGTCCTGTAGAAGAATTTGGGTTAATTACCCCAATAAAATCCAGTGCCCATTGGGCAAATGGCCTTACCTCATAAATAGGCTGCAATGGCATGGTTGAATAGCGCTCCCTTGATGTAGAAATTTGACATATGTGACATGTTCTTACATGTTGATGTGCATCCCTAAACACACATGGCCAATAATAACCAAATCTGAGAATCTGATATGCTAACAAATCTGTGAAACCATGACCTGTGCCATGTTTCCCATGAAATTCAGCAATTACATGCTTAGCCTCTTACTGATCAAGACATCATAGGTAAACTCCCTCAAAAAAATTCCTGTATAAGAATCCTCCTTTGAGCATATAATGGGAGATTTTCATTCTTATTTCTCTCCTTTGAGTTGTATTCATTCCCTCTAGGCACCGATTATCGAGCATGAAGTAAATAATATCGGCATACCACGGGTCATTAGAAAAGGACTGTGTTGTGTATTGCTGACAAATAATGTTCTCACCAGCATCCGCCATTGATTTAGATAGGATTTGACCTTAGACAAGTTTCATAGGGTGAATCTGTAGATCGAACTCTTGTAGAATAGCCATCCATTTCCCCCTTCATTCTCCCAACTCGCTTTGCATAAGTAGAGACTTCATAGTAGCATTAAGAACTACAACAATAATCTGACTTTGAAGGATATAGTGCCTGAACTTCTTGACAGCTCTAACCAATGCAAAAGCTTGTTTCTCAAGATGTGGGTACTTGAATTCTACATTCTTAAATGGAAAACTCATGAAGGAAATTGGCCTTTGATCCCCCTCCTCTCTTCGTTGTGTCAGGATAGCTACACATGAGTGTTCAGAGGAAAAAGAATAGACATAAAATGGCTTCAAGTAGTCAGGGCTGGTGAGGACTGGCACTTTTGAAATAGATTGCTTGACTTGAGAAAAGACAGCTTTTTCCTCATTATTCCATTCTATTCTAGCATCTTTCTTCATCATTTTGTTTAAAGGTTTAACAATCTCTGCAAACCCTGTGATAAAATTTCTCACAAAGTTGATCTTTCCAAAGAAAGATCTCATCTCCTTCTTACTTCTTGGCATGGTTAACTTCAAAATAGACTCAACCCGGTCTAGATCTATTGATATCCCCCTCTCTGAGATTATGTGTCCCAAAAGTTTCCCTTCAGAAACCTCGAACACACACTTTTTAGGATTTAGAGAGACACCGTATTAGATACATCTTTCAAGAAATTTAGCCAAGTCTACAGCATGGTTTAATCTATCTTTAGAGAATACTGTCAGTTCATCCATGTAAACAATGATGCATTTACCAATCAAATATTTGAATGCTACGTCCATGGCATGCTGAAAGGTTTCTCCAGCATTTATCAGACCAAATGGCATCCTCCTATAAGCAAATGTTCCCCACTTAGTAGTGAAGGTTGTCTTCATTCTATCTTTGTAATTAACAATCACCTAATTGTACCTAGAATAGCCATCCAGGAATGAAATCATCTGAGATCCATTAACATTTTGCAAGATCTCGTCTAGAGAAGGGAGTGGGTAGTTGTCCTTTTCTGAAGCTCTATTCATATTCCTGAAATCTACACATAGCCTAATCTCTCCATTCTTCTTATGAACTGGAACCAAATTAGCCACCCATGTTGAATGTCGTACATGGAAGATTATTCTCATAGAAAGAAATTTCTAAACTTCCTTAAAGATCAATGGTTCAATCAAGGTGTTGACAAGATGTTATTTCTGCCAAAATGGTCTAGCTTCAGGCTTAAGAGGGATAGTATGAGTTATCATCGAAGCATCAAATGTTTTTAGATTTTCGTACCCCCAAGCTATTGCAGCAATATCTTTCTTCAGTGCCCTTAGTATATCTTTTCTAATTTCTTTAGGGCAAGCTTTTCCTATGTAAACATTTCTTTTAGGGCCAGAATCAACTAGGTTAACTGTTTCATATTCACCTCCTTTATCCTTAGTTGACATCTTTTCCCGAGCCCTTGAATCTGAATCAAAAATTCTTTCTAAGGCCACCATTCCCTTGGGAATTCTATTACCTTTTAGATTGATGACACCTTCTTTATTGCAGTCTTTGGGGTTCCAATCTCCTTGATCCCTTTCAGATTCATCAATGATCTATCCTTCAAAGACATTTGAGCTTGCTAAAAAAGTAAGGATATGTTGATCATCATCAAAAACTTGGAAGTTCTTGATGTTATCGGGAACAGCCAGAGTGGATATCAACTCTACTGAGAATCTCTTAAGCTTAGAGTCTTGCATGGGCTCCAAGGTACTTGTAGCAACAACTAACGAATCAGTTATCTAATTTTCCTCTCTAGGAATTAAACTAATCCCAAAAGCATCAAAGTCTTCAATTAGGTTCCATACCCGATTTCTATAAGCTGCCAACCTTTTATTATGACGTGTATTAGCTGCGTACTTGCTTGATAATCACTTCCGAATCTCCTTTAACCATCAAGGCAATAAATTTCTTCTGATGTGCCAACATCAATCCCTGAGCTAATGCTTCATACTCTGCTATACTATTAGTGCATCCAAACTGCAACCTATAAGAGGCAAAGAAAGTTTTCCCTTTCGAATGAGTTAATTCAATTCCAGCACCACACCCTATTTTAGATTTGGATCCATCAAATGTTAGGGTCCACAGCTGATCATGTGTTGGGGTTGATCCCTTGGAGGTTGTTATGGGTGTTTGGATAAGATGAACCATAGGTGGGGTCACCTGATCTGTTGAATCAAATATTGGGGATGGTTGTTCAATAGGTTCATTAGGTGCAATATCTAATTCCTGCTCACATATATCATGTAATCCTAAGACATCTTCCTGATAGTCACTTATATCTTTGATTAATCCCTTGGGTTTTGGTATACTTGTGAGTGCAGGGGTATCAAAAAATCCTTGGGGTTGTTCATCGTAACTATTTTGGTTTGGTATTATAACCGGGGTAGGTTCAACTTGGGGAGGGACTTCCTCTGAAGGTATATTATCCATAGTTAACATTATTGCATTTTTGGCTTTGAATGAGAAATGATCTAAAGTGGCCTTAAGGTGACTTGGGTAGGTCTCTTCGGTTTGGGAGACATGGTTTAAAACACTAATGTAGGGTTGGCAAGTCAATTCCAAATGATTTTGGTAGTGTATCCTGCACCAATTAAGGAGTAGAAGACTCTACAAATCAATGTCTTCCCCTAGGACAAGCTGATCCTCTTGCAACTTCCTAATCAATATCTGTTGATTTTCATTAATCATGGGATTAGGGATTTTTATATTGGAGGATCTTTAGAATCAAGAACTGAAAAGGTCAGAATTTCTTCTCTTTTATAAACCCTTTTCTCAATTTCAAAATAAGCTACCTCATTGGGGTAGTCATACTCAATGATGATATGTTTGAGGTGAGGTTCACTTTCAATCCTAATCTGCATAGATATTCCCCTCCATGGCAGCCACATGCATGAAAAGTCGAGAGAGAGGTATCCCCCTATACTTTTCATCAAATCTCTGCTCAACAACATACCATAAGTCTCAGGAATGTCTGCTACTTGTATATCCATATTGGTTAAGATCCTAGGGTCAGACCCTACTTGCACATTTATATTTCTCAATTCTCCAACTACATTAACCTCTGTTTTATCAAGTTGGATGACCTTCTTGTTTGTTTGGACAGGGTTCAATCCCAATTTCTTACATATAGAAAATGGCATAACATTGTCAGAAGCCCCTGAATCTAGCAGACAATTATGTAGATTCTTCCCACAGATTCTCAAACTTAAAAGAAATGGTGGGGTACCTACCTTTCTCCTATATAAAGTTGTGTTCATGTCTACAGTGGGTGCCACCTTGGTTTTCCCTTTTGATTTATCAGCTTCCTCCAAATCTTTCAGCACTATCTCTTGTTGGGCAGGGCACCACTTTAGGATGTCAAAGTATGATAAAGAGGTTTTATATTTCTGCATCTCAAAAACAATATCAAATTCTATGTTATAGCTTGCATTACCTCTAAAAACACCAAATGAATTACCTTTTCCATGAAGTTAGGTGGACCCTTTGGTGGAGGAGGGTTGTTATCAACACCCTGATTCAGAGGAACCATATGGTTAGGTGGTGTTGATGTAGTGAATTGACCCTTTTTTTGATTTCTTAAAAAGTGTCCTCCCTTTGTCTAAAAGGCTTGGGCATCATACACATCTTCTTCTAGTTCATTCTCATTCTACATTGGGAACGAAGGTTCTTCTTCAAAGAGGTCATAAGTCATGGTTGTATCCACTGAGCCACCTCCTTTGTTTGAATTCCCTTGGAATGTTTGGGAATCTACCTATGTCATCTTTATGACCTTCTCCATTTCAGGGTAGTTTACCTCGGAATGAGTTGCAATATCATGCAACCTGCACTAGTTAGTCATAAAATTGAGGTCAGCCACATTCACAATATGTGGTATATCCTCATTAGCTTGATAATTGTGAGGAACCCCACCATTATTTTGCCCTGTATTCCATTGTCGGTTGTTACTAGGCCTCTGGTTATATCCTCTATTTTGATTTTGATAGCCTTGGTTAGGGAAGTTTTGGCCTTGATAGTTCCTCTAGCTGTGATTGTAGTTGTTCAGATAATTACCCTGATTATTATTACTCTGATTAGGGTAATTACCTTGGTTCTAAGAGGGGTTCAGTTTAAGCTGAACCATATCATTTGTGACTTGAGATAGCATTTTCTTTAAGGTCTCCACCTTGTTTGTGAGTTGAACTATCTTTTCACTCTCAACACTCTTAGCAATAGGTGGTTGACCGACGAGATTTGGTATTCCAGCTTGGTTATGATGACCATGTGGGTTGTGATGAGCTTGTGATTGTTGAGAGAAGTCAAGAGATCCATTGGCAAAGAATGGAATAGGAGATTGATTCTGCGACTTAGATATAGGTCCATAATGGGAAGGAGACATCCCTGGGATAGTATTGAATAAATGGGTTGGGTTAGGCATCTGATATCCCATTGAAGGAAAACCTCCTCCCAAGTTCCCTTGTTGAGAGCTAGTTTGTTGTTGCAGCTTGATGGCTAAATGATAAACTTTAGATAGGGAATCAATATCCGTGGGCTGATAAGTCCTTTGTAAGAACAGGCCAAGCAAAGGGTCTATAACTCTAAAATATGCCTAAATGGCACTATTCTCAGCAACTAGATAGGGGTTCTGTAGTCTCCTATACATTCATTGAAACCTGGTATTAAACAAGGGCAGGGATTCACATGGCTCCTTCCTAATGGTAGAAAATTGGTGGAACAAAATGGCTGGATCCACATAAACTCTAAACTGATTGATAAAATCATTTTCCAGATCTGTCCAGCTTAGAATAGAACCTTTTGGAAGATTTAGGTACCAGTTGTACGCCATATCCCCTAAGGAATAAGGGAACAACCTACAAACTACATCATGGTGAGCTATTTGGGCTCTGGTACAAGCATCCTTAAAAGCTTGTATGTGCTCTTTAGCACTCCTTGATTCGCCATGAATGTATTTGGGACAAAATCTCTCAAGATTCTTAGGCATATCATGAAAGCCTCCAGGAATAGTCCCCTATGGAGAGGGATTATTCATAAAAATTGCCATTGGTGGTGGTGGTGGTTGAGCCATCTATTGGATGGACTAAACCAACTATAATGGCACTTGAGATGGATTTGGTGGTGGATTGACAAGTCTCCACCGGGGTATTGGTGAAAACCCTGGTGGAGTGAGTGGAGCTGACAAGGGTGGTATAATGGTTGCCCCAGTCTTATGAATCTTGTGTCTTGTTGAGGTCTTGAGTTCTATCAGAGGTGGTGGGTTATTAGTTGATCGAAGAACTCTATGGGACCTTTCTGGTGAGGAAAACCCAATATTATCCAATTTTCTCTTCTGGGCCCTCCTTCTAGCGCCGGTTCTGTTGATGGTCAAAACATCACAACAACATTAAACAAAATATTACTATTTTGTTTCTCCTGAAACAGAAAGATAACACATGGATAACTGACTCCCAAGGTCCTGGTAATCGGTTCTCGACTATGCTGATTTCACTCAATGGTTGATGTAACTATAATGTTCAAGGGGCCTGTTGGTGTTGAGCTTCTAGATGGTTATAAGATCAAACATGTATTTAAACCTACTTTAACTAGTGGTTTTAAATAAATAGAAAAAGATAGGTCAAAGCTTTTAAACTGAAGAGAATGTTGATTCATCCAACTTAATTAGACTTGTTATCTTCCAAGGAATTCCTAAACTAAAACTACAGAATAAAATTAACTTGTAATTAATACACAGTTTCAATCATTCACAGTGTAAACTTTAACGGTAGATTGCAAATTGTTATTTAAACAAAACCTAAGATAAAATTTCATTCCTTGAAAGTTTTCCAAATCAAATAATTAACCCAAGATAAATACCATTCCAGAGCACAATATGAAGTAGATTTAAATCTGGCTGCTTCTACTATTGGTGAAATAGATAAACAACATTTACAAGTATAGAAAAATCACCAATGTACAGAAAATCCATGTCTTCGAATTATCTCTATTTATACTAAGAAAAATTGAAAGATACATCACTTCCTTCTTCTGCACTTAACTTCTACTCCACTTCTACTCTTAAGTTTCTATACCTTCTAGCCCTACCTTGCTAACTCTTTTCTTTGAAAAAATAAAAAGAAGATCCTATTTAGCTATGTTTAGAAAAATATTTCTATGTGCATGTCTCTATATCTTACAAAGAGGTGAAATGCCATATATAAAAAATGTGCCAAAAATGCATTAGCCCCTATTTTAGGGTTTACAAAATAAGTCGGTTACAGAAGGGTCAGCCCTAGAAGAGTTTTGGAATAAAGTCAATGATACATTAAATGTGAGATCAATGCAAGTGATGAGTGCGATGAGAATTTGAGCAAATCAATATGAATTTTAGTGTTAGGGTTCTTGAAGTCAGTGAGATGAAGGCATCTGAAATATTTCATGTAAGACTATGAAAGTGTGCAAGCAATTGTGGTGGATTCCTTGTTGCATTGAGAAGTGTTCTTTGTGTAATATTTCTCTTCTATCTTCTTGTATTCTTTCTATGGTAGTGAGCCTTGGCTATGAGCCTTTCTAGACAATGTGTCATATTTTGCCAGTGAGCCCCTTTGTACTAATTTCGCTATTACTTATATTGTGAGCTAATCCTCACTGTGGTTTTTCCCTCATTGGGTTTTCCATGTAAATATGGTGTTCTCTTGTGTATGGTGTTGTTATTTTAGTTTCTATTATCTACATTTCATGTTCAATCATACTAACAGAATAAGGGTTTAATGAATGCATGTTTATCTGATTATTATTGAGGGTTTTGATGTTTTAATTTGCTACAACTGATTCACCCCCCTCTTAGTTTTCTTGTTCATTCAACAATTCATATTAGAGAAAGGTTTCTTGGAAAAGATCTTAACCACTTGAGGTAGATCCAAGATGGTGAACAAGGTTGCTTTGGAATGCCCTAGATTCAATGCAACAAATTATGCATTCTAGAAGAAAAATATGGAAGGATTTTTGGTAGCTCAAGGATATGAGATTGATAAGGATTATACTATTATACTCCACCTCCAAATGGTCCAAGTACAAGTGTAGAGATCAAGGCACATGAGATCAATGCTAAGGCAAGATCTATTATTGTAAATAGTCTTTCAAATACTGAATTATTAAAAGTTATGAGTTTGAAGAATACTAAAGAGGTTTGGGATAAGCTAGAAAGCATCTATGAAGGAGATATAAAGCTCAAACAAGAAAAGTTGCAGAACTTGAAGGCATAGTTTGAAATTATGCGACTGTTTGAGGATGAAACAATTAAAGTCTACATATAGAGAGTTGATGAGTTGGTTAGTTCTATGAGATTTCTTGGTACAACATATAAAGAATCTAAAGTAGTGAATAAAGTTATTAGATCTCTTCCTAGTTGTTAGAGTGAAAAGGTATCAGCTATTGAGGAAACTATAGATTTTGACAATTATTCCCGAGATCGGTTGATTGGTACACTAACTACATTTGAAATGAGAAAAATTGGTTTGAAGAATATACAAAAGTAGAGACCGCTTTCAAGGCTAATAAATCAAAGAAGGTTGAAGATTGAGATGGAAAATATCTTGATGATGTGGAAGCTAACTTTTTGAGAAGGATGAAAAAAAACACCAGTAAGTACAAAGGTAAATTACCTTTCAAATGTTTTAGTTGTGGTGATATACGTCATTATGCTTCAAGATGTCTAAAAAGATATATAAATAATAAGAATAAGGAAAATAAAAGAAATATGATTAAAAGAGGTTACTATGTTAGAGAAGATGTTGGCATTTCTGATGATGAATGCTTGTTTCTGGCTATAAAAGAAGAATCTGGTTCTATTAACCCTGAAAGTTGTGTGAAGGAAAGTGTTCTGGAGATGAAGGAAAAGGTTGAAGGTACTTTGGTATCCGCTTTCCATGCTAAAGAAGATAAGAATTACTGGATTGTTGACAGTGGATGCTCTAATCACATGACTAGAGACAAAAGTAATTTTGTTAAACTTGAAAAGTATGATGGAGGATTAGTTAAATTTGGAGATGATTCAAGAGCTAAGATTTGTGGAATAGGTTCAATCAATTTTGATGATAAGCATAGCATTGAAAATGTTTACTATGTTAAGGGTTTAAGGCATAACCTTTTGAGTGTTGGAAAAATGTGTAGAAAAGGATATAGTCTTGTGTTCAAGGATGAAACATGTGAGATCAAAAAAGGGTTTGGAATTTTAATTGCTCCTGGAAAGAGAACAGATGGAAACATTTATTGGCTTAAGGGTGCTAATGGATATTGCTTTATGTCTCAGATTAGTAACAGTTGGTTATGGCATTGGAGGATGTGTCACACGAATTTTGATAATTTGGAAAGAATTATTTCAATTCAGGCAATGAGAGATCTACCAAGAATCGCAAAACCTATCAATGTTGTTTGGGAGAGTTGTCAATTTGGAAAACAAGCAAGGAGTAGTTTCAAGGGAAAGGAACAATTTGCTACTAGACTACTGGAATTAGTAAATACAAATATTTGTGGTCCCACAAGGGTGAGAAATCTACAAGGTGACATGTACTTTACAATTTTTATTGATGATTATTCTAGGATGACATGGGTTACTTTTCATAGAGCAAAATCTGATGCATTAGATAAATTTAGGGCATTTAAAGCTATGGTTGAGAATGAAATGGATTTGAAAATTGAATTTTTGAGGTCTAAAAAAGGTGGTGAATTCACCTCTAATGAGTTTAACATATTTTGTGAAGTTCATGGAGTAAAGAGACATTTGTATGCCCCTAGAACTCCTTAGCAGAATTGAGTTGTTGAAAGGAAAAACAAGACTATTCAAGAAGCCATAAGACTTATGTTGAAAGAGGAAAAACTACCAGAAGTATACTAGAGAGAATCTCTTCATACTACTATTTATATACTTAACAAAGGTCAAGCTAAAGCTAACAACATGAAGACTCCCTATGAGATATGGTATAGAAGGATTCCTACTATGAAGTACTTTAAAGTGTTTGGAAGAAAATGTTATATCAAAAGAGAAGAAGAAAACTTAGGAAAGTTTGATGCAAGGTATGATGAAGGTATCTTCCATGGATGTTCTACTAGAAGAAAATCTTATAGATGTTACAACAAAATGATGAGAAAGATAGTTGAAAGTGCAAATATTAAAGTTGATGAAAACTTGTAGAATTCGATTGTAGTGGATGGATATGTGTTAATGAGCTTGATTGCATAGAACAAGAAGAAAAGGTTGATGAAAAGGAAGTGTAGAATGAAGAGGAGGAAGCCCCAGAGAAGACCCCTAAAATCCCTAAGTATGTGAAAAAGAATCATTTTGAAGATCAAATCATTGGAGACAAGAGGAAAGGTGTATTGACAAGAAGAAAAACTATTGAAGTTGAGGTAAATCTATAATTACTTTCTAAATTTGAATCTAAAACAATGAGTGAATCATGTAAAGATGTACATTGGATGAAGGCAATGGAAGAAGAACTTATGCAGATAGAGAAAAATTAGACTTTGGAATTGGTTCCTAGACCGGCAAACTAAAACATAATTGGATCTATATGGGTATTCAAAAACAAGTTGAATGAAAATGGAGAAGTGGTAAGAAACAAGGAAATACTTGTGTGTAAGGGTTACTCACAAGTGGAAGGGATAGACCTTGAGGAGATTTTTTCTCCTATGGATAGGATGGAAGCTATTAGAATGTTTTTGGCATTTGTAGAATATAAATATTTTAAGGTTTATTACATGGATGTGAAGTCTACATTTTTGAATGGTGAATTGGAAGAAGAGGTTTACATGGAACAACTGGAAGGATTTCGGTTGTTAGATTTATCAGATATGGTACGTAATTTAAAGAAGGAACTATATGGACTGAAGTAAGCTCCTAGATCTTGGTATGCAAGATTGGACAGGTACTTGATATAACAAGGATTCAGTAAAGGCACCACATATATTAATTTTTTACTTCAAAATTGAGGAAGACAAAATGTTGATAGTAGTAGTGTATGTGGATGATATTATCTTTGGAGTAAATGAAGCTATGTGTAAGAAATTTATAGAAGATATGTAGAAAGAGTTTGAAATGTTAATGTTTGGGGAGATGAATTTCTCCCTTGGACTACAAATCAATCAAACAGATAAAGGGATATTCATTTCACAATTAAAGTATGTCAAAGAGATGTTGAAAACGTTTGGAATGGACAATTCCAAACCAGTATGCACTCCTATGGTGACTAGTTGTAAATTTAGTAAATATGATGACTCACCTAAGTTGATTAACAAAGTACAGATCTATAATGGTGGACTGCTATATTTAACTACTACTAGACCGAATATCATGCATGCATTTTGTCTTGTGGCTAGATTTCAAGAAGATCCTAAAGAGACACATGTTGTAATTGTGAAGAGGAAATTAAGATATTTAAGAGGCACTCTACATTATGGGTTGTGGTATCCTAAGGGTATTGATTTCACATTAAATACTTATACTGATGCAGATTGGGCTAGTTGTATTGATGATAGGAAAAGTACAAGTGATGGTGCATTCTTTCTTGGATGTAGATTGGTGTCATGGTTGAGTAAGAAACAATATTTAGTTTCTTTGTCTATTGTAAAGGTTGAATATATTGTAGTAGCATCATGCTACAAGTAGGTATTATTGATGAGATAGACATTGAAGGATATCAGAGTTGTGTATGATGAGCCTATATCTATCTTTCGTGATAATACAAATACAATCAACATTTCAAACAATCTAGTGATGCATTCAAGGGAAAATCATATATCAATTAAGTATCACTTTTTCAGAGAGAAGATTATGGAGAATGAATTGAATCTTGAGTATGTAACTACAAAGGATAATATTGCTAACATATTCACTAAGGCTCTTCCTAAGGATACTTTTGAGTATCTTCAAGAAAATTTGGGGGTTATTTTCCATCCTTTGAACTATATGCATATGAAGATGCATCAATCCAGTGGATCTTTGGATCTATCTCTTTGCTTGAATGATGTTGGTGGCTACCTATCAGGGGGAGCAAGTAGTATCATGTGTTGTCATTAAATTACTGATTTAATTGGGCATACTCCCAAGGGGGAGTATTTAGAGAAGGTATTTTGGTTTAGTTTCAAAGGGGGAGAACAATGCAAAACATTCTATCCTTTTCCACTTATGTCAAAGGTTGGAGAGAGAATAAATTTCATCTACTCAGGGGGAGAGAGAATCATGTGAAAAGGCTTATCGACTAAGGGAAAAGAGAGAAAGTTGTGTATGTTTTCTAATCATTGTTGTCAAAGGGAGAGAATCCTGTAAGGAGGGGAGAGTTCAAGAATGTTGTGTAGGCTATCTAATCTAGAAAAAAAATGAGAGTGTGTATGTTGTCTTTGGTGGTTTTTCACATCTTGTTTTGTCATAAATGACAAAGGGGGAGATTGTTGCAAGTATGAAGGTGTTGTCATTGATGTCAATAGGATGTCTACTGGTTGGTGTTGTCATTAATGTTGACTATGTGTTGAGGAATTTTTTTTCATATGAAGGATATTGAGAAAATTGAGAAAAAGAGGAAAATAGGTTGTTGCAAGTTGTGCATGTGTAGTTGAGATATTGAGGAAGTGTTGTGAGTACATGGAGCTATCCTTTTGTTGTAGTGTCTGAAAATAAGTTTGAATGAAGTAATGAGCTGAGATGATGTCTCTAGTACTTGGTTTCCAAGTTATTTTGAGAAAATATGATAAACAGAGTAAACTATGTTGTGCAAGTGGTCAGAGTGTCCTCTGGTATTGTGCTCCATGTTTCTTCTGTGTTGAGGCTATGCCTATGTGGATCTAATATGTTGTTTAAGGATCATTATACAGTGAGATATTTTCCCAGTGTGTGAACCATTCTTTGAGTGATGTTTTCTATGACTATGGGAAATTCTTAGGTTAGTAGATTAGTAGCTAAATAAATCAAAACCCAAAGCAATAATGAAGCATAAAGGAGGAAATAACATGAAAACAAGAAATATATCACCTTAAGTCTTCAACCTCCACGATTGACCTTCATTACACCTTCTTAACTTGCTGCAATATGTAGTTTTCCCTCATATTTGGAGTGAGCATTATGTGACAATGCCAAGACCAAAGAAAATGTTGAAGGACTTGAATGAAAAAATACAATACTATGCAATTATGCAACCAATAAGCAAACCTAAACTATGTCTAAAATATGCCAAAATTCCAAGAGAGATGTGAAGTATGCCTATGACAATAGCTAAGATGACAAGATTGCATGAGCTCTAAATAGCATGAGGTGACAAGATTACAAGATGACATGAGATGTACAAATGAGACCAAAATTTCCATTTTATAGAAATGCAATTTTGAATGAATGACCAAGATTGAAAATTGACAAGTGCCCTAGAATCAATGGACAAGATTCAATATGACAACCCACACTTAGGGTTAGGGCAACATTAGGTCAGATTTGAGATGAGTGGACAAGATTCAATTTGAGAAAATCAAATCAAGGGTTGACAATGCATGTGACAAGGAGATAAGATTGGCAAAAAAACAGAGGTGGCTGGAAAATCAAATAATAATAGAAATTATTTGATTTTTGGAGGAAAAATACTATTTTCAATTAAAAATTAATTTAATTCAAAAGGTGGGATCACATGACGGTAAATAATTAATTTGAATTATTTACTAAAAGAGGAAAAAATAGAAAGTGGGGCCATTTTAAATAAATAATTCTATTTAAAATGAGGAAATGTCAAGGTGGCAATAATTAAATAAATTAAAGAATTTATTTAATTATAAGAAGAATTTTAAGAATTATTAACATATTTAAATAAATAAACAAAATTTATCTATTTAAATAATTAGGACATTAGTGGACCAAGATAAATAAATGAATTAAGAAACTTATTTAATTATGGAGAGACATTAGACAATTAGTGACATATTTAAATAAATAAATAACATTTATTTATCTAAATAATCAAGAGGAATAAAGACATGAATTAATTAAATAATTCTAAATTATTTAATTAATAGTTGAAAGTGGACCAAGGACATAATTAAAATGTATTAATTATGCTAGGAAGAAGATGGCGACAATAGAGCTTGTAGGCCTAGATCATTTTTATGTGTCTACATTTTGCCCCTCTTTGTCATAATTAGTCTATTACATTGTGACAAAGAAAATAAGTCAAGAACATGCCCCAACAAAGGTACGAAGTATCTATCCCCTCTCGGGAGAATTTTCAAATTTTGGCTTGGTGACAGAAAAATTTGGAAAGTGTCCCGATAAGTCAATTTGATGACTAGGAAAATAATGGTGCAAGTGGTTTCAGATTTTGACATGTTTAAGTGGTCAACTAGCCAGTCAAAGGTGGTCAAAATAGTCTCCAATAATAAAAAGTTTGAAAAATCCCACTTTGACCCTATAAATAGGTTGAAAATGGGGTAAAAGTAAATTCATTTTCACATTCACTATAGGAAATTTAGAGAGCTCAGAGCGAGGAGAGTAGACGCGAGGATGGTGATTCCAATCATAGAGCACCACAACTACATTGTTAGGAACTTTTGACGGCTAGAGGGTGTGGACCCACCAGTGAGTACCTCAAACCCACCTTGTCATTTTGTCATTTTACACGCATTTCTAGGGTTTTAGGGTAGTTAGGCGAATGTGTCGTGATGCATCTACATTTGCGTAGGCTACATTTGATATCGGGTTCAATGCATTCAATGCGTTGCAACACAAATGTCAGAGGTCTATCAAGAAATTTGCTTAGGTGAGACGCATTTATGGAAAATCGAGCCACATTCGCCAAGTCAAGCCACAAATGATAGGTGTAAAGCCACATTTACAATATTGCAACATAATCATGTACACGGGTGACACATTCATTTTACAAAGATGCATTTGATTTTGGAGTGACACAATTGACTAAGGATGACGCATTTGTGATGCCAAATGACACAAGTGCGATGGTGATACACAACTACTATATGGAGCGATGCAAACACCATAATGTGACATAAATGAAGTCAACATGATGCATTGGACTTTGACCAGGGTTTGACTAGGGTTGACATAGTTTTAGACTTCATTTTTGCTCATGTTTAGCTAGATAGATGATAATAATGATTTGTAAGAATGTGCTAGCTCATGTTTCTGCATGTGCAGAAATGACTAGTGCTGATTTATACATGAGAGTTCATACCATCGACATACACATTTTGAGATCAGCTGACAGGCTAAGAATGGTGATGTTTGATGTGACTTGGCTTATACTACATCACCTATATGCCCATTATTCATGCTAATAGGGGACTACTAACAGCACTAGCCAAGTGGTGGCATTCTGAGACTTGTTTGTTCCATCTACCAACAGGAGAGGTGACTATCACCTTAGAGGATGTGTACTATATTTTACACATTCTAATCTGAGGGGAGCAAGTGGTCTATGATCTTCAACGAGGCGTGCAGGCTATGACCGAGTTGTATGAGGTAGATGATGATGCAGGGCTTGGTGTGATAGGATATGAGATTTGATGGGAGTTCCTTGTAGAGCACTACCCACGATGGGACTCCATGTTGTGCACATTGATTGTCGGGATCCCAATACTAGATCATTGGGGAGATGGATTCAAAATCTGATGGGGTGATGTGCTTGTGTAGATGCGAAAAGATCAAATTGTTTTTGCATGGGGACCTTGTCTTTTGGACATGCTATACTACTAGCTACATGAGTTAGCCTACAGGGGTGGGAGCAGTATTAGCTACAGTACGACATTATTGATGATCTAGGTGTGGGAGCATATTGTCGTCTTCCAGCCACTAATTTAGAGGCCACAACTAGAAAATGAGATGCCATATGTATATCTTTATGCAAGGGCCCTACAATAGACTAGAGTTGGAGAGACTGACTACTAGAGGCATAGGATTAACACTATGACATCATTTGTGTGGAGGTCGTATAGGGATTGTGCGCCATGGTCTGATGAGGGGCACCATTTTCCATTCTATTGAAAGTTTCGGTACCTGATTGGTTATACTATTCTAAGTCAACTAATTATAGATTTGTACCTACCTCAAGGAGTTTTGCAACAGTTTGGTGAGCAGCAGGGTGTACCGATGGGGACAATTGAGTATGCTAGGTCATCATGAGAGCCTGGTTGGGGGTCAACTATATCAGTGTCATTTGCTCAACAATAGATTAACAATTTAGTGGCACAATGATGGGGGTGGAGTAGAGGAGTGGTTGATCCAGGGACAATGCCAAATTATGACTTGTGGTGGAAAATTCATAGACTGATTCCGCTGACTAATCCTAATGCACCAACACCTATGGACTAGATATTTGTTATCCTGAGGGTGCAGTGAGGAGGACAAAGAGGTAGGGGAGGAGGTAGAGATGGAGGCTGAGGTGATGGTGGTAGGGGAGATGGTGGGAGAGGAGATGGCAGGAGAGGTGGTGGGGATGATGAAGGGGATGATGTAGGTGATGGTGGTGGTGGTGGACGAAGGAGGAGAGTAGGGGATAGGGGGAGACAGGCCAGATGAGTCCGACAGAGGGTGGAGAGAGTGTCACTAGAAGTTATCCCTGAGGTGCATGAGGAGGAGGAGAGGGAGGAGGGGCCAAGACAGGAGGAGGACAGGCAGGAGGAGGAGGAGAGGTGGGAGGAGGAGAGGAATCTAGAGGGAGAGGGGCGACAGAAGGAGGATGGACTGAGACAAGAGGAGGAGACCCTTGAGGTCAGAGGAGGAGAGGAGGGATTTATCAGGGGTGAGTAGGATACTAGCGATGAGGACACTGATGTGGGAGAGGATATGGATGAGGCAGAGAGACAGCTCTGTGAGAGGATGATTGATGGAGACCTTGAGATAGCCAATGTGTCATTGTGGCCTCGGGATGCCACTTTAGATGAGAATTTGGCCGACATGCAAAGGAAGCTTGATGAGAGCGCGACATAGGTGAGGGCCTTATAGTCAGAGCTAGAGGTCATTAGAATAGAATAGGATCAGGTAATGATCCATCAACAGGAGTCAACTCGATGGTGCATAGAGTTTGCAGAGTTATGTTCAGGACCATCAAGAGACTTGGCAAGAGAGCTGGTTAGGGTTAGCACCCCTCTAGGATGTTACAGATTATTATATGAGTAGGCGGTGCAACCTGGGAGATGGGATCCTACCTTAACACATTCTCACACGAGGACAGGTAGTGGGAGTAGGACAGGGGGCAACAATAGTAGCTGGAGCCAGAGCAGTGTTGGGGGCTCGACATCCTCAAAGCACTCTTCAGGTTATAGGTCTCATCACTCTCACAGGCACTCATCAGGTCACAAGTCTAGCCATAGCCATGGGTCAGGGCATAGATTAATGCCTAGTCAGCCATTAGTGATAGATCCTTTAGCCTCTCAGACTCAACTAGCAGTTACTATGATGGCCTCCACTCCTCTTACAGAGCATCAATCACCATGGTCTTCTCCCCATAGGGATGATGAGAGCACAACACAGGGAATTTCTGGATACTATTATTTTTTATCATTCTTTAGACACTTTATATATTGACTATCGAGCCTGCGAGCTCTATTTTTTGGGATATCTCACAACTCTATCCTATGACAGTCTATTATTTTGAAATGATATATATATGCGATGCAGTTTTGATGCAGCCTATATGATTTATGTTATGGGAGGATGCATTATGTGTTGACTATGTTTATGATATATGCTTATGTGATGATGCAGTTATGATGACCAAATGATGCCTATGTGATGTGATTTATGTATTTATGATTTTTATGATGATGTAATGATGATTATATGGATGAAGATATAAATAATGTTCTAATTGTAATGTTTTATGTTGTAATGATGGATGTCTAATAATGATTATATGAATGCATAATGTATGATTGTAATGAAGGTTATGTATGATTATGGATATGTTGAAGCATGACTATATTTGTATGAGCAATGCAATTTTATGATGTGATATATATGCTTTAATGATATAGATGATGTATACGGTTACCTATTATGCGTACAAAACTAATGCAATGCTTATATGATCATGTATGCATTTATGTTTTTGCATGTCACAGGATATCATCATGAGACATACGAGATGAAATGATGAGAAAGAAGGAGATGAGTGTTAGCCTGGAGACCAAATCCTTCAACATGTTACCACATGACTTAACAATCATTTCTCTAAATCATCATTGGGTAGATTATTGTACTGGCCAACAAACATCATGATATGACCTAGATCAAGGTGTGCACAGTTGTACCATCACATGAGACAAGCAGTCACAGAAAAGGATGATCATTACTCATACTAAGAGCACAATTTCCCCAATCTTTTGGTCACAACCAACCACAAGAATAAGATAGACAAGAAAGACAAGTCATGAGATGTCGTTGCTCCTCTAAATCTTGTTGCTAGGACATCCTCGAGGAACTAGCAACATGACTTCCTAAAAAAGACAAGACAAATCTATTATTATGATTCGTCGTTGCTTCTCTAAATCTTGTTGCTAGGACCTCATTGAGAAACCAATAGTGTGATAAAAGATCCTAAGACAAATTCCAAGTGTTTTCCAAATGCGTTTGGATGTCAAGTGTGTTATTGTCAAGATACTAGGTTTGACGGTGTCAAATGTCAAAGTTGTCAAGTTTGACGATGCCAGAGTGCCAATTATCAGAGTTTTTCAAATTCAAGAAGGACAAATCTTGAATAAATTTGATGTCAAGAGGATCAATCCTCAAAATTCAAGAGAATCCCTCAAAATGCCAGATGATGGTGATGATACCCAAGAAGGACACCTCCTAAGGTAAATATAAATGACAAAGGAAATCCTTCAGAAGGACACATCTGAAGAATGACCAAGAGTTGATTGGTTGACTAGATGTGACAAGTTAACTTTTTTTTACTGAGTTTGAATAAAGTTGACTGAGTTTGACTGAAGTTGATAGAACTGACTACATGTCAATGTTGACATGTTGATAGAATTTGACATGTTGATTAATTGAATGTCAAAGTTTGGTTTAGGAGTTTGTCCCTTTTGAAATGACTTGTTTGACTTGGAGACATTTGACATGTGTGCCAGTGCAGTGTCATGAACCATAATGGACTGACCTAGTGCGGCCTCGGGGGCTTAGCAACAAATGGCCTTGCCTACGCCATACACTCATAGACCTTGTAGTTTAACACGACCAAAGACTTTGTCATGATGACCAAAGATTGAGTCATGATTCTTATTTTGAGAAACCTAAAAGGACTAACCTAATGTCTTGGGGGCCCGAAAGATGAGCCTTGCCTACTTACCAAATGCGTAGAGACAACGTAGTTCGACAAATGACAAATATTGACTGACATGACTAACTCAACAAGACATGACTCTATTTTTGTGTTTTTAAGATATTTTTATTTTTTTGTATTTCTTTAGGACATTTTTCAATTTTTAGGTCTTTTTGTAAGACATTTTTTATATTTTTAGGTCTTTTTTAGGACATTTTTCAATTTTTAGGACATTTTTTAATTTTTAGGTCCTTTTTTAGGACTTTTTTTTATTTTGCAAAACCATATGTGATACCCATTGTAGTCAGATGATGAGAAAATTCCCCCAATCAAGTCCCAGATTAGGCAAGTTTGAAGGATGCAGAAAAGTTGGGCTTGGAGTGACGACTAGGTGGTGTTAAGGACTAGATGTCAACCATCATGAGCCATGACAGGAATGGTAGATTGTCATGATGTGGTGTTAAGATGGTGCCGAAAAAGTGAGTATTTATTATGGACAAAGTTAGATGGAGTGATAGTAGATGGCAGAGTAAAAACCGACTACGCATGGCCCCTGTTTGCTAGGTTTTCACCATGGTACTTACCCAAAGTACCTGTTTACCAGGTTTTCACTTTTGGATGAATTATTTCTCTTTACTATTTTTGTCATTTTTATTTGCTTCTTTTTTTGGTGTCACCAAGATGCCTGTTTGCTAGGTTTTCATCAAGGTGACGATTTTTTATATTTTTCAATTTTTTTGTATTTTTAAGGTTTTCAGCTAGGCTTTCTGATGCTATGCATAGAGGTTTTGAAAATGTACACTATTTATAGGCTCTGTCAATTGTTGACCATATGGAGTAGCTAGTTGATATGCTCCAAAACCAAAAGAGGATGTGATAATGTATGGACCCAGCCAATTTGGTTCAAACTTGCCAAGTTTTTCTCTGGCAAACTGATTTTTAGGATTTTGCATAAGGATCAAGTCACCAATGTCAAATTTTCTGACCATGACTCTTTTTTTATAACTGCGATAGAGCTGATTCTGATATGCTTGCAAATGATTGAAGGAATTGTGTCGATGTTCCTCTAACATTTCCAATTCATGTAGTTGTGACTGTGTATACTCATCATCAATTAGACCCTTTAAGGAGACTCGTAAAGAAGGAATTTCAACCTTGATGGGTAAGATGGCTTCGAATCCAAACACTAAGGCAAATAGAGTGGCTCATGTGGGTGTGTGCATGCTGGTGCGGTAAGCCCACAAAGTAGGGTTGAGTTGAATGTGCCAGTCACGACTAGGGTCATTGACTATCTTCTTAAGAATTTTAATGATGGTTTAATTGGATGCCTCAGCTTGACCATTTCCTTGTGGGTAATATGGTGTGGAGAAATGATGTTAGATATGGAAGCGCTCACATAACTCAGGAATATCTTGATTTTTGAAAGGACACCCATTGTCTATGATGATGGACTGGGGTAGACCATACCAGCAGATGATGTAGTTGAGAATGAATTTGGAAATTTTTTTACCGGTTATGTATGTAAGGGGGATGGCTTCGATCCACTTAGTGAAGTACTCAATGATAGTGATAATGAATTTTTGGTCGTTGGAAGAGGTAGGATGTATTTTTCCCATGAGGTCGAGTCCCCATTTTGCGAAGGGCCATGGAGAAGTAATTAGCTAAAGTTCCTATGTTGGTGCATGAATCAAATCACTATGTATCTAACATTGGCGACATGTCTTGACAAACTCAAGTGCATCTTTTTCTATTGTCGGCCAATAATACCCAAGTCTCATTATTTTCTTGGCTAAAGTAGGACCACTAGAATGAGACTTGCATATACCCTCATGTACCTCACATAAGTTCGTTTGTGCTTCATTAGTGTCAAGACATCGAAGAATGGTATTGTCGAAGCTATGATGATATAGGGTGTCACTAATGATGATGTATTGGATGACTTTTTGGATAAAGGACTTTCATTGGTTGTTGGAGAGATTCGGGGGAAAGGCTTGGGATTTGGGATAGTCATAAATGTCTTGATACCATCGAGAATTGGGACCAACAAGCTCGCAAACCATCTCTAATTCTAGAATATTATATGCAGGGACCAAAACTTGTTCTATCAAGAACTCAAATTGAGGCACATTGCTTGGAATGTCTAAGAGAAAGCCGATTGTAGCCATTGCGTTTGCTGCCTTATTTTGTATTCTTGGAACTTGTTCAAAAGTAAACATGTGGAAATATGTCTGAAATCTATCAACCATTCTTTTGTAAGGAATTAACTTCTCGTCCTTGGTGTCATAGTCATCATTGACCTAGTTGATGACTAGTTGAGAATCCCCATAAACATGAAGTGTCTTAATTTTCCATTTGATGGCCATTCTAAGTCTCGTAACAAGTGCCTCATATTCTGCAACATTATTTGTACATGGAAAAGTAATGTAGAATGACTTAGGGATAGAGTCTCCTTGTGGTGTGATAAATAGTATTATGGCTCCTGAACCATGGCTAGTATGTGATCTGTCAAAGTATAGCTTCCAAGGTGACTTAGGTTCTGTATGAAATATGGACTCATCAAGAAAGTTTTCCACTAATGGGTGATCACTTTGTATAGGTGCATCTGCCAATTGATCTACTATCACTTGCCCCTTTATAGCCTTTCTCTCTACATATTGAATATCATACTCACTCAAAATCATGACCCATTTTTCTAGATGACCTGTCAATGTTGCATGACTTAGGAGATATTTCAGGGGATCAATATTTGCTACCAGCTATGTCTTGTGACTCAACATGTAATGCCTTAGTTTCTGAGCTGCGATTACAACTGCTAGGAAAATGCATTCAATGAATGTGTAATTTATCTTGTTTCTGACCAGTGTCTAACTGGCGTAATATATGGCCCTTTCTTTCTCATCATGGTCATTTTGTGCTAGTAATGCCCCCAGTGTCTAAGTTGTAGAAAAATATAGAATCAAAGGTTTCCCTTCGATTGGTGGCATTAAAAGAGGTGGTGAGAGTAGGTAATCCCTTATTTTTTGAAAGACCTCTTGACATTTATCTATCCACACAAAGGGGATACCCTTGTGTAGGAGATACTAGAATGGTTGACACTTGTTAGCCAGTTGTGCTATGAAATGCCAAATAGATTGTAACCTACCCTGTAATTTCCTAAGTTCACTTATTCCTTTTGGAGGAGGCATGTCTAATATGGCTTTTACTTTAGGAGGATTGACCTCAATGCCTCTTCAAGAAACTATGTATCCCAAAAGCTTTCCTGATGTCACACCAAAGACACATTTATTGGGATTCAGGCAGAATTTGTACTCTTCCAGTCTCTTGAAGATTCTTTCTAACACACTCAAATTATCTTTTCGTGTCAAATATTTTTCCAATAGGTCATCCACGTAATCCTCCATTATCTTGTGCATCATGTCGTGAAATATTGTTGTCATGGCTCTCCAATACGTGGCACCTACATTCTTAAGACCAAAAGGCATGATGTTCCAATAGTATGTACCCCAAGGACATGTCAATGTTGTTTTATGCTAATCTTTAGGGGCAATACGGATTTTATTATAACCCGAGAAACCATCCATGAGGGACATCTCATATCCTGTCGTGAGGTAAACTATGATATCTATGTTTTCCAATGGAAAGTTCTCCTTTGGACATGCTTTTTTCAAGTCTATAAAATCTATGCAGATGCAAATCTGACCATTTGGCTTTGTGACTAGTACAAGATTGGATATCCATTTAGCATAGTCTATTGACCATATGAATCCCACATCTAGCAATTTCTCGAGTTCAACCTTGACTAACAAGGCGATCTGAGGATGCATTTTACACAACTTCTATTTTATTGGCTTGGCATCTGGAAGTAGTGGAAAATGGTGTAAAACTAGTTTTGGATCCAACCTAGACATATCAGCATATGAACATGCAAAATTAATCTTACGCTCTAAAAAGAATCTATGGAATTCAAGTTTCTCTTCTTCTATCAAGGATGCCGCAAAGAGGAAAATTTTGGGATCTTCTGTTGTAGATATGTTGACTTCCATGGTATCCTCTATGAGCATTTTTTATTTCTCTTGAGTCATGGGAAGAAAGTACAGTCCTCCATCTTTGGGCACCTCGGAGAGGTTTACTTTTAATTTTTTCTTGTCAGAAGGTGCCTTTCAGTTTTCACCTAAAGACGTGCCATTTTTTTGTTTTATTTTTATTTTGCATTTTATGACTAGAGGACAGAGTAGTCTCCCCAAAGTAACCTACACAATCTAGGTCAATAGCAAATCCAACCTTGTGATCTCCACTTGGTATGCCCTCACATAGTCCCATGAATTCTACAATGGCCTCATCATTCTGAAATATGTCCATGACTAGCGGGCCTTGTTGTTCCCAATCGATTAGTTGCAAGTAGACTAAGAAAATACCATCATCAGTATTGGTGAATTGTGAGGAGGACAAAAAAAGCATGCAGACAAATTCAAATACATTGAAAATGAAGTTGTCATCATCCAATTCCCAGTCGAATTCTATCCAATATTCTCCTTCGCTTGATTCATACTCATTGTCAAAATAAGGGACAAAAGGACTATCATTGGAGTCAATAGTGCCATGTGGAAATTTGGAGGAATATGGATGATGGTCATTGTTTCTAGATGTATGGGAAGATATGTCGGGGTTATGACCAATAGGACTGGAAGATGATTCAGGTTTGTCATTGTTCCTTGGGAAAAAGAGTCTATCCCAATCTTCTCATTCCGTTGGGATCTTAAGATTGTCATTATTTGATGCTGGATCAATCTTAAATGTTTGCCAAAATCTTTGTTCAGCTGTAAGTTCTCTAGGTTCAAGGAACAATTCATCAAGGCAATAGTCGCTTAGGGATTGTTGGGAGCCAAATTCCCATTCATGGGATTCAGTTTCAATAAGGGATTCCTCAATAGTCTCGACACTTTTTGAAGCATTCACACTCTCACTCTAAAGTCTATTGGTACGTCGATCATCATTTTTTGGTAGTCCATATCCTTGTCCAAGAAGCTTTGGTCTATGGGGAGGCATGATTAGTTCATGCCTTCTAGTCTTATTTCTACCAAGGCTACTAGTTCCATCATAGCCCTTTTCCTTTATCATGTCATAACCTTTGTTGTATATCTAAACTGGTAAGGGAGGCAAGTTTTCCATTTCTTTGTAAATCCATCCTAATATATCTTCAATTTCTTCGTTATTCATGTCTCCCCATTTTGATGAAAATTGTTGTTGGTGGAACTTTAAAAATTTCTTTAGGTTCCATTCTGAAACAGGGCCAACCATAGAACTTAGGAGACTTGGGTATTTTCATGATACAATATGCCATATTCAATTTGAATTCTCCATAGCCTAGGTCCTGGATCTTGACATTGGAATCAGCCTTAGGAGGCAAGGAGGATGATGGTATGGTTGAAGATGTGGAAGGAGTGGATGTGGACAAAGAGGCGAGTGTGGAAGGGTCAATGAATTTGGAAGAAGATGAACTAGGATCTTCTCAGTTGATGGGAAATTGATGTTTTGAAATACCCCTTAGATTGGTGCAATACTGAAAGGGATTAGGGTCTCCATATATGGTCATTTATATGCCATCAAAGGGAAACTTTAGGCATTGGTGGTAGGTGGATGGAACGACCTTGAGGGTGTGAATCCAAGGTTGATCAAGCAAGATGTTACAAGGCAATTCAAGATCCAAAACTTGGAAAGTTGTGTCTACAATGATTGACCTAACTTTGATTGGAAGAGTGATAACACCTCGAGAGGAACGTTCTTATTCATCATACACCTTTATAAATATTCTCTTTGTTATATCTATGCAAGCATCAGAAAATCTTAGAGCCTTAACTAGTTTTAAGGAGCATATGTTCAGTCTTGCTCCACCATCTACTAAAACTCACCTGACCTTATGCTCATGGATGAAAAATTCAATGTGTAATGTGTCATTATGGTTAGACTTAGTGATGAATAATCTTGATCTAAAAAATATTACATGATGAGGTGTAGTGAGGTATCCCACCATGGCTTCAAATAGGTTGACATCAATATCTTGAGGGATATAGGACTCTTTCAAGGTTTTGTCAAGTATAGCCTTATGTGCAAGAGAAATACGAAGTAGCTTGAGTATAGAAATTTTTGCAGCTATTTTTCCTAGTTGCTCAATAAGGTTAAACTGACTCTTAGGTTGTGGCTACTTTGTAGATGGGCCTAATTGTGATTGTTTTGTGGATGGACCAGGTATTGTAATTTTTGGCTACTAAGGAGGAGGACCAGCTATGGTGATTTTTTTGCTTCAAGTAGTGGCATTACATTTGGGTTCTCTTTTGACAGTGATGGTATTGATGTACTCATCATCGGATCGGAGGTGGTTAATAATAGTTCCTCCTAAATAATCAAATGTGATGTGGGTATAGTTGGCATGGTTATTATTTATCTTAGGACCTGATGTTGAGGGGTTATTTGAACCATGGTATTGCAGTGGGTTTTTATGAATAGTATGGTCTCAATTTGATGCAAATTGTGGCCCACCCAATTCAATTGTGCAATTTTCAATGAGGTCTTGTACAATATTTCTTAGTTTCCAACAAGAGGATGTCTTATTCCCTTTAGACCGATGGTAATCACAGAAAGCGTTGTCATCCCACCATGATGGTTTAAACTATCCCGGGTCATATGGCTTAGGGTCTTCTAATGTGATGAGACCATTTTAAAGGAGCTTCTTAAGAATGTCCTCAATTGGTTCTCCCAAACTAGTATATGTTCATTTTTTTAGGAATTGTCTTGTCTAGCGAGGTTGTCCTTGACTTTGACTATTTTGACCATTTTTGTTATTTGGAATGACATTGGTGGGGAGTGTCAGTGTCGTTGTTGGTCTATTTTGTGGCTAAGCTCCTTTAAGAGAAAGTATAGGACCCATTGTGTTTACAGCCTTAGCATCAACAATTCCATCATTGGTGACATGTTTATTTTTGACCCAATACTTATTTTTGTCTATGGATGGGTTTTCTTTTGTGTTTTAAGGGCCATATTTTGATTCTCCTTTAGCAATGAGGGCCTTCTCAAGTTGGACACCCTTTTCGACTAGGTCCGTGGAGGTCGTGCAATAATGAACTTGCAATCCATATTTCAATGGTCCTAGGAGAGTCTGAACAAACATGTCAACCTTTTCTTTCTTAGGTATATCAATATGGCAATGAATTGCTAGGCTTCTCCATCTTTGGAAGAATGGGATAAATTTTTCACCAACATCTTCTTGCGTAAGCATGCATAAGCTAGTGATGGAGGTGTTTGTGTCAATGTTATAGGCATAATTTTTCACAAGTTTGTCTACAAGTTCATCCCATGTTTTTATCCCTTTTAGACTGGAAAACCATTCAAGCGTAGGTCCTGTAAGACTCTTGGAGAAGAGTCTCATCAAGTGTGTTCATAGGAAATGTCCATGCAGTTTGTCATGAATTCTCGAACGTGTTTAATTAGATTTATCTTGCCCTTCTACTTGGTGAAATTTGGTGCCACATACCCAGGAGGAAATGGTGGCATGTATAAACTCATGTCAAAAGGATATGGGTATAGGTCATATGACATGTGTGACTTTTTGTCGTACATTTTCATAGTCTCTATGGAATTTTGCAAGTGAGTCACTTGAGTTGTCAAGGCATCAATTATAGGATTGTTTGTTGCATCACACATGGGGGTGATGGGTATCCCATGGGTCCCCATTTGTTGTGAAGAGATGTTGGTGTTTTGTTGTGGGATGTGTTGTTGTGAGATGTATGGTATGTTTTGATTTGAATGTTTTTGGTATTGAAAGTTTTGATTATGGACGTGTTGATGAGTGTGGACATGTGATGCATATGTAGGAATGTTCCCTCTAGCCATTTGAGTCAAAGTTTGTGAGATATGTTGACCATGAATACTCTGGTGTCCAAATGATGCCATATGTTGTTTATTCTAATTTCCTTGTCCAAATTGTTGGAATTGTCCATGGGAAATGTTCGTGTTTTTCCCTTGGGAAGTATTGGTATTAAATTGTGATGACGTGTTAACATTTGGTTGTGGTCCTCAAATGAAGATGTGTCATTTATTTCCTCCGAAGGGATTGAATGTGGTACCAATGAAAGGATTTCATGATGCTCCCATGGCACTAGAAGAATCTCCAAATAGAGGATTTGAAGAGCTTTCCCCCATTGATGAGGACCTGAAGGTGGCTCCCATTGATTGTGAGGATGTTGTTGACGTTGTTGGCATTGATTGTGACATGCCTTGTGACATAGTTGGTGCTCCTCCAACAGATGTTGCATTGATTGTATTGGAATTGTTTTGATTGGGGGTGTCATTGGAGGTGACATTAATAGTGCTTGTGAAAATTTGTGAGGTGGCACCAATGAAAGTATTGCTTGTATTTTTTTGAGGTTGACTAGTGTTGGGCATGTTATTTGTATTGTTCTTGTTGTTGTGATCAGGAGAGGCCAGTCTCAAAGTGTTAATGTCAAAGCCATGTGGTAATTTGACCCCTTGGTCCAAGAGCATGGCTAAATATCTTTGTGGGTCATGTAAGACTAAGTCTTCTACAAAGGAGGCTACACCAGGATTTTGTGTTGTGGCTTCTAAGTCTTCCATAAACACATGTCCATGTTCGTCTCTATGCATGAATGATTCAAATGGGTTTCATGATGAAAATGGCATGTTCATTTCACTGAAAGGGTTGACAAAGGTTGTGTCTTGATTCATGTTTTGATTCATGACATTGGAAAAGATGTAAGTGTTGTTGTCTTGTCCAAAATTAGCCATTTGTCTTCTTTTTCTTTGAAGCCTGTCTCAACCATATAAGGAATTACTCAAATTAGGAAGAGGATGGGAAATGAAAAATAAATGACACTATGTTTTTGGATTTTGGAAATATAAGGGATGACAATGCAATATGACAATGTTGCCCAAGGGAAATGACAAATGCCAAAGGACAATGAGAACTATGTTTTTTGGATTTTTGGATAAGATATGCAAAATGACGACTAAGATGATTTGAATGTTTCTAAGGTATGCAAATGCAAAAGTCTAAATGATTTGGAGGAAGGTTACTTAACCACTCTAGGCTTAATCTATGTCTCAATTTGGGTCATCAAAGGACTTGTTAATATGACTAAAGGAAAAGATGACAAAGTGAGTTTTCCAAACTAGACTTGTGAGTTGGAAAGTCTCACAAAAAGGACAATGACTAAAAGAAATGATGATGACTAAGTCCAATGACCACCTACTCTTGAAGGTAATGATTTTGCAAATTTTTGTAAGGTTTCCTAATCCCAAAATCTAAGAATGAAATCAGGACCGAATGACTGTTTTATGACTGAAAATGAAAATGATGGACCTAAAAGATGCAATTATAATTTGCAAAGTTAAACCTATGGGTAAATGCAAGCTAAAGATGCAAATGGTTGAAGATTTGGGCAATTTTCTTCCTGGTTTTTGGCAGAGACTACTAGAAAAAGATGTTTAATAATAGATTGGGAAAGTTTTCTCTCGGGTTTTGGTCTACAATAGTGTTTCAATTTCTACCATGCAAATGTGTCATTCTAGGTTTCAAATGCGTTACAGGTTGGTAGATGCATTTCAGATTCAGTGAATGCGGTGTTATAGAAGGAAAATGTGACTCAAAAAAGTGATTGTGATATTCTATTAAGTGAATGTGGTTCAAACTAGGAAAATGTGCCACCAGAGATAACAAATGAGACTTAGCAGTGCGATTGCATTACAGAAAATGGAAAATGCGGTGTAGAAATGTGAATGTGTTATAGTAGATGTGTTGCAATAGAATAGTTCAAGTTTGTTTGCAAATTTTGAAAAAAAATTGAAGTTGTCTTAAGTTGAATGGTTGTTTCCAGATCTTTGAAATGATGTTTGTTTGTTTGAATTTCTGAAAACACTTGGAAAACACAATATTTTGTCTTAATCAAGCACAAAGAAGACAAGCACAATCGTAGGTTTGGCAAGGATAATATTTGCTAGATTCCACATGGGTTTCCCTAACTGCACTTATTCTCAGCGGATGAATCCAAAAGCTTGGTTGCATGGGCCCCCCCTTACTATGCACTCACTTCTCATGCCAACTAAGCTTCCAACCCCCATAAATCTCCCATGGTGAGTTGATCACCTCTACTAAGAACTGTGAGAATGTGGATTCCTTCACAAGAACCATTGCAAGGCTAGCAAATAGATGGGATTTTGGATACTACACAAAAAAATTTAGTTTAGGACCCCCGTTTGAGTGGCCACATATGGGGCAAGATTAGCTTCAATAAGGAGGAACTCCATCCTCAAGAGGTTAGGCTCAGCAAGGTTTTTGGGAGTTCACTTGTCTGTGTGACACATCCGCACTCGTAATCCTAAGTTTTCCATTAGGATTCACATTTATATACCGGTTGGGGCTAGCTCGGCCAAAGAGATCCATTGTAGGTTTGAGTCACCTTGGGGTGAGTACTTTTTCCCACCAAGGAAGGCCTAATTCTTAGAGTCAATAACCATTTCTTTTACACCCAGGATCTCACAAGTGTGCAAGGGGAGAGGATACATCGATTATTGAATCGGGGTGACACAAAAGTAGATGGGTTTAGTTTTTTGATCACCTAGATTGCACAAGGTGAGAGAATAATCACCTACCACCTTCAAGTACAATCAAGAAAATGACAAGAAAATGTTCTTTTTAAAGCACCAATGGAAATTTTTTCTAATCTAAAAACAAACAAACACAAGTGTTTCAAAATAATAGCCTTGGACAATCGAACCTACAAAACCACTTGTTAGTAGTTTCAAAAAAAGATACCTTGGACCCACGAAAGACTCAAAGTCACATGTTGCAACAGCCCATTAGTAACCAAAAAACCCCTAAACTAATAGGTTGTAGAAATAAATAATAGATTGCAAAAACAAATTAAGAAAATTCTAGAAAAGTCTAAAAGCAAGAATTTACCAGTCAAATGCAGCACAGCAGAGCGAATGCGTCACTCTACAATTTAGATGCGTCTCGAGTCAGTATGCCATGATTTGTCAATTGAATGCATCAAGATGCAAAACAAATGCATCTCAATGTTCAAATGCATCATTCTGGATGTCTATTGTGTCATAGTATTGGCGAATGCATCTATGAAAATGTCAAATGTGGCTTGACTCTACAGATGTGTCATTCTATTTTTTGAATGTGTCGCAATGCATTGATTGCAGTTTTGGGATCTACAAATGCGTCATTCCATTCCTATAGCTACAAAAAATAACAAAAATTCATATGAAAAAAATAAAAAGTCACAATTTTCACATTAGGTTCACCAATGTGACTATGGAAAATTCTAGGTTCATAGATTAGTAGCTAAATAAATAAAAACCCAAAGAAATAATGAAGCACAAAAGAGGAAATAACATGAAAACAAGAAAGATATCACCTGAAGTCTTCAACCTCCATGATTGACCTCCATTACACCTTCTTAACTTGCTGCAATATGTAGTTTTCCCTCAGATTTGGAGTGAGCAATATGTGACAATGCCAAGACCAAAACAAATGTTGAAATATTTGAATGAAAAAATGCAATACTATGCAATTATGCAACTAGTAAGCAAACCTAAACTATGTCTTAAGTATGCCAAAATGCCAAGAGAGATGTGAAGTATGCCTATGACAATAGCTAAGATGACAAGATTGCAAGATAACAAGATTGCATGAGCTCTAGATAGCATGAGGTGACAAGATTGCAAGATGACATGAGATGTGCAAATGAGACCAAAAATGCCATTTTATAGAAAATGCAATTTTTAATGAATGGACAAGATTGAAAATTGACAAGTGCCCTAGAATCAATGGACAAGATTCAATATGACAACCCGCACTTAGGGTTAGGGAAACATTAGGTCAGATTTGAAATGAGTGGACAAGATTCAATTTGAGAAAATCAAATCAAGTGTTGACAATGCATGTGACAAGGAGATAAGATTTGCACAAAAAAAAGAGGTGGCTGGAAAATCAAATAATAATAGAAATTATTTGATTTTTGGAGGAAAAAAACTATTTTGAATTAAAAATTAATTTAATTCAAAAGGTGGGGTGACATGACAATAAATAATTAATTTGAATCATTTACTAAAAGAGGAAAAATTAGAAAGTGGGACCATTTTAAATAAACAATTAAAATAAATTAAAGAATTTATTTAACTATAAGAAGAATTTTAAGAATTAATGGCGTATTTAAATAAATAAATAAAATTTATCTATTGAAATAATCAAGAGGACATTAATGGACCAAGATAATTAAATGAATTAGGAAACTTATTTAATTATGGAGAGACATTAGACAATTAGTGACGTATTTAATTAAATAAATATATAACATTTATTTATTTAAATAATCAAGAGGAATAAAGACATGAATTAATTAAATAATTACAAATTATTTAATTAATAGTTGAAAGTGGACCAAGGACATAATTGAAATGTCTTAATTATGCTAGGAAGAAGATGGTGACAATAGAGCTTGCAGGCCTAGGTCATTTTTATGTGTCTACATTTTCTATGGCCTTAGAGAAATGTATTTGCTCTGCATTTCTCCACTATTTGGGTTCAAGTTGTGCATACTTGGGAAGTTGCTTATAATTCTTATATCTTTCTGTGTGAACCCCAACCTAGGTACCTGCAAAAAAAAGAGAATAAACACCTCAACTTAGATATTGCAAGTCTAAACAAGGATTCCCCATGAAATCCATTTACAAACTCAAATTAGGAAGAAAATATTGAAAAACACAATGTGTAATCAAGAGAAAATTCTAAATTTGTTAGAGGGGTAGCACAATAACATTAAAATTCCTATGAAATAACAAAGCACAAAGGAAATAATGTGAAGACAAAAGGGACAATGTTACCCTAAGTCTCCACCTTCCATGGTTGACCTTTGTTACACCTCCTAGCTTGCAGTAAATAAAAGGTGCCCTCAGATTTGTATGAGCAACTATGACAAATGACTAAGCCCTATGCAAGTGTTGAAGGATTTGCATAAAATAAAATGACCTTACAATGGACTAAAATGACAATGACTGTAAGTGACTATGACTGTAACAATAATAATAGCCTAAGTTAAAATCTGAGCATGGGAGAGACCAGGAGAGTTGAGAGAGCAAAATTGCCCTTTTATAAAAACTGCAATTTTGAATGTGTGGCCAGGATGAAAAGATGACCAGAACCCTAGAATCAATGATCAAGATTAAATGTTGTTGTGTGCATTAGGGTTAGGTCAAAATTAGGGCAAAAGATAAGGATGAAGGGTTGAGATTGAATTATAAAATAATTCAATCTAGGGCTGAAATTGAATGAGATGGCAGGAGATAAGATTGGCACAGAAAAAGAGGTTGCTGGAGAAATTAATTTATTTACTCCAGTTGACCAGTAAATAATTAAATAATAAAGATATTATTTAATTATGGAGGAATGTGACAAAAGAATTGTTTTGAATTAAATAATGATTTAATTCAAAATTCAAGAGAATTGACTAAATTAAATAAATCAAATTTATTTAATTTTAATGAGAGAAAAAGCTAATGAATATTTAAATAATTAGAATAATTATTTAATTATAGTGGAAAGTGGACAAAATTAAATAAATGAGAATTTATTTAATTTTTAGAAGAAGGGGACTTAATTAGTGACGTAATTAAATAAATAAAATTTATTTAATTAATCAAGAAGACATAAATGACAAAGGGAAATTAAATAAATTATGAAATTTATTTAATTAAAGGAAGACTTAGATAATTAATGATGTATTAGATAAATAAATAATATTTATTTATTTAATAATTAAGGAGAAACAAATGACATGAATTAATTAAATAATTATGAATTATTTAACCAATAGTCGAATGTGGACCAAGGACATAATTAAATAACTTAATTATGCTAGGACGAAAGTGGTAAAAATGAAGCTTGTAGGCCTAGGTCATTTTTAGGTGTCTACATTTTGCCCCTCTTTATCATAATGTCGCTTGTCGCATTGTGACAAAGAAAATAAGTCAAAAATATGCCCTAGTGAAGGTACGGAGTATTCCTGCCCCCTCGAGAAATTTTCAAATTTTGGGTCGGCTCTAGAAAAATTTGCAAAAGGTCCCGATAAATCAATTTGATGGCTAGAAAAATAGCGGCGCAGTCGGTTTCAGATTCTGACATGTTTAAAGCAACTTACGGGGAGGTCAAAGGTGCGGAAATGAGCCTCCAGTATTGACTGTGGTTGAAAAATGTCATTTTGACCCTATAAATAGGTTGTCAAAGGGGTAAAAGTCAATTCACTTTCACTATTCACCTTGCGAATCCTGAGAGCTCAGAGCGAAAGGCACAGTAGCGACGATGGTTATTCCAGTGTCAGAGCATCGCAGAGAGATCGTGAGGACCTTCAGACGGCCAGAGGGCTCAGGGCCGGTGGTACGTACCCTAAACTTACTTTGTCATTTTACCATTTTACGTGTTTTTTTTTGCTTTCTAGGGTAGTCAATGAATGCGCCGCGACGCATATGCATTCACGTAAGCCGCAATTGCCTTCGCGTTTGCCGCATTTGATGCATCGCGACACAAGTGCAATGAAAAATGAGTCGCACCGGCAGTTTGTGCCGCATTTGATATTTGTCGCGACGCAAGTGCTTCACAGAGTCACATTTGACCGCTCAAGTGTCGCAATCGCAATGTTGTGACGCAACTGCTTGTTTGAATGTCGCAAGTGAAATGCCGCACCGCATTCTCAAAGTTGCGGCGCAAACGCATAATTTTGTGATGCAAGTGTATTCAAGTGACACACTTGCCTTATTGCAATGCATTTGATGTTTCCAATGACACATTTGCATTTTCAAGACGCAATTGCATGTTTATGACGCACTTGCCTGTTTTCTTAATTTAACTTGCTTTGATGCTTTCATGCCTTTCGTTATTTTCCATGATGGTTACAGTTGTCCAAAAAGGTGCTAATACCGTGTTCGTCTTTTTGCAGAGGTAGCTTGCCCCTATTTACACGAGAGAAAGCAGACCGAGGACCTTTCGGTTTAGCGATCAGCTAGGCCTGCGAGAGTGGTGACGATTGATGAAACTCGGCTTATTCTATGCTGTGTTCATGCCCGCCATTCGGGTGAACAGGGGTTTGCTGACGGCGCTATGCGAGAGATGGCATTCCGAGACCTATTCCTTTCACCTGCCGACAGGTGAGGCTACCATTACTTTGGAGGACGTCTACCATATTTTCTAGATTTTGATTCAAGGGGAGTGGATCGTGTATGATCCATGTCATGGCGAGCAGACCTTTCAGGTGTACTACCAGGATCAGGGTGTCAGACTCAGCATTCAGGGTTACGAGATCCATTGGGATTTCCTAGCAGAGCACTACAGTCGCTTTGATGCATTCCTGGTGACTCTGATTGGTGGCATTTTGGTTCCTGACTGACAAGGACACGGATTTCCGATTGGTTGGGGGGACGTCTTGGTTGGAATGAGGAGAGACAGGACAGTTTATGCATGGGGTCCCTGTTTCCTGGGGACACTTTATCATCAGCTGCATAACATTGTATACAGGAGAGGAGAGAGTATCTCCTGTGGGACCACACTGATGATGATTTGTGCATGGGAGCATATTGCCATATTCCACCCTCCTATCGACATACCACAGCTAGCCGAGGGGATGCCTTACTCCTACTACTATGCTGGTGCATTACAGCAGACCCATATGGGTGAGACAGGGTGGTGGCGGCATCGGATTGATACCATGGTGATGTTCATCTGGAGGCCCTACAGGGATTGCGAGGCATGGGATAATGAGGACGATCATTTGAGTTTTTGCAGGAAGTATCGATACCTTATTGGCAGGATAGTACATACATCCTTGATTATTGAGATGTACCTATCGCAGCGTGTACTGAGACAGTTCAGGGAGTAGTAGGATGTACCCATGGGGACGGAAGAGTATGCCCAATCATCCAGAGAGTATGCATGGGGGCTGGCCATCCCAGTGGCCTTCGCGACACAGCAGATAGATGAGCTGGTAGCCCAGGCCTGGGGTTGGAGAGGTGGAGCGACAGATCCAGGTATGACAGCAGCCTATGACCTATGGTGGCAGGCACACCGACCAGTGCCATTGAAAGATCCTAACGGGCCAGCACCAGTTGACAGGCAGTCAGTGATTCCATGAGTGCCACGAGCTAGACGGGGGGGCAGAGGCAGAGATGGGGGCAGAGGCAGAGACATGGGTAGGGATGGAGATGGAGGGAGGGGTGGAGATGAAGGCCGGGGTGATGATGGAGGTCGAGGTGGAGACGGAGGCAGGGGTGATGATGGAGGTCGAGGTGGAGATAGAGGCCATGGTGGAGATGAAGGTCGAGGTGGAGATGACGATGGAGATGGTAGGAGGCGACGGTGGGACGGACAAGTACCAGTTTTCAGGGTACGACAGCGTGTGGCGAGGGTAGCGTTAGATGCTATCCCCGAGGTCGGTGAGGAGGGGGAGATGGAGGAGTAGCCCAGACAGGAGAGAGAGGGCGAGGGGAGACAGGAGGGGGAGCCAGAGGTGGGGGGACAGGAGGAGGCGGAGGGGGAGAGACAGGAGGAGGATGTGGAGGTGGATGTTAGGGTACCAGAGGTGGATTTGGCAGGGGAGGAGGAGGCGGAGGGGGAGAGACAGGAGGCGGAGGTGGCAGGAGAGGAGGAGGCAGAGGTGGCAGGGCAGGAGGATGATGATGATGACGAGGAGGATGAGGCCATAGGTGAGGCAGAGAGACTCTTGAGATGGCAGATGGTGGAGGGTGAGGAGGAGATACCATCCTTAGAGTTGCCACCGGATGCTACAGCTGATCAGCGAGTGGCCGATCTTCAGCAGAGATTAGATGCCAGCCTGGTACAGGTTAGGTCTCTACAGTCAGCACTGGAGGTAGCCCGTGTAGAGCAGGATTAGGCGGTGATTCGCCAGCAGGATGCAGCGCGGTGGTGCACAGAGTTTGCGGCCCTATGCACAGGACCCATAGGAGACATGGCTCAGGAGCTTGCTAGGGTGAGCACCAGGTTGGGATAGTATAGGACCCTCTATGAGCAGGCAGTGCCGCCAGAGCAGCGAGATCCTACCCTGTCTCGATCACAGACGAGGATAGGTAGTGGGCACAGATCGGGTAGTAGCAGTGGTACCAGGAGCCATACCAGTGTCAGAGGGTCTACTTCCACAGGACACACATCAGGCCACAGATCACATCACTCTCATAGGCATACTCTGAGCCATCATTCGGGGCATAGTCAGGGTTCCATTGGTTCAGCATAGAGGTCAATACAGGGTCAGCCACCAGTGACAGATCCTACCACTTCTCAGAGTCCAGCAGCGGTGACCTCACAGGTGTTCCATACTGTCATGATGATGCCTTCATTCGCAGTTCCCTCATCTTCACAGACACAGGCCACTACAGGGCCATCCATTGCTTCAAAGCCAGTGACAGGGCCTCATCCACCACCACATTCTTCACCTCGAGGGGATGATGAGAGCCTATCCTAGGGGCATATTTGTATTTGGACACACTATGTTTATTGTTGAGCCTGCGAGCTCCATTTTTGGGATATCCATTGACTCTATCCCGTGACATTGCATATTTTTGAGATGATATTTATATGATGATGTAGTTTTGATGCGACCTATATGTGTTATGTGATGTTCTATGCATTATGTGTATATGATGTACGATGCTTAATTTATGATGCCATTTATGTATTATGATGTTTATGTTGTGATTTTTGATGCCATGATGATGCAATATTCATATGCTTATGTTAATGATGTGCATGATGCATTTATGTAAAAGATGCAATGATGATGATTATGTTAATGCAATGTTTGTGATTATGTATATGATGTAATTCCATGTATGATATTATTTAATCCCATGGATGATGTATGTATGGACCTAATGCAATGGATATATCATGTATGCACTTATGTTTTTGAATGACACAGGATATCATCGCAGGATGGACAAGAGAAGATGGCGGGACTGATGAGAGAAGATGACCAAACCAAAGAGGAGAACATATGAGACCTATGAGAAGATACAAATCCTTGAAAACTTTACTATAGGACTTTTAATATTCGTTTCTCTTTAATCATCATTGGGCAAACTATTGTAATGGTCAACAAACAGCAAGATATGACGTAGATCCAGGTGTGCAAAGTCGTACCATTACCCAAGAAAAAATAATCACAGACAAGGATGAGTATGACTCATACTAGGAGCGTGCTTGCCCTAGTCTTGTTGTCATCATCAACCACAAGTAGAAAAAGACATTGATAGATCATGAAACGCCGTTGCTTCTCTAAATCCTATTTCCAGGACATCCTTGAGAAGCTAGTGACATGATTGTCAAACTACAAAAAAAATGAAGTCTCTATCATGATATGTCGTTGCTTTTCTAAATCCCAAGATCAAGATCTCGTTGAGAAGCTAGTAGTCATGCCTGTCAATTGTCATGCTACGTCGCTGCTTCTCTAAATCCTGCTTAGTGGGATCTCGCTGAAAAACTAATAACATGATAATAGATGAAAAGATAATTGTCAAGTGTTTGTCAAGTGCATCTGGATATCCATTGTTTTGATGCCAAGGTGTCATGTTTGACGATGTCAAGATGCCCGAATGTTTAAAGTTTTGATGACCTTGAAAATGTCGAGACTTGGTGAATTCAGGAAGGACACATCCTGAATGATGCCAAATGTCGGGAGGATTTGATCCCTAATGGTCGTAAGGGGTCCCTCAAAATAATGACGATGCCTAGGAAGGACACATCCTAAAGCATAAATGACAGAGTTGGTTCTTTAGAAGGACTTATCTGAAGAACATTAATGTTAGGAAGAGTGATCCCTAGATGTCGAGAGGATCGCTCGAAAGGCCGAATGACGATGATGACGCCTAGGAAGGACACATCCTAAGGCGTAAATGATAGAGGTTATCTTTCAGAAGGACTCATATGAAGACTAACCAAAATTTGACAGTTTGACTAGTTATAATGATGATTTGACTTGTTTTGACCGAGGTTGACTTGTGTTTGACTATATGCCAATGTTGCCTTGATGACATGAGTGGTATGAGATTGTCATGCCAAATAACATGATTGTTTTACTCTGGTTTTTAGGAGTTTTCCCCCATATGGAGAAATGATTGAAGACTTTTGATGTGTGTGCTAGTGTAGTGCCATGAACCCTAATAGACTGACCTAGTGCGGCCTCGGGGGCTCATCGATAGATGGCCTTGCCTACGTCATACACTCAGAGACCTCGTAGTTCGACACGACCAATGAATTTGTCTTGATGACCAAAGATTGCACCATGATTTTCTTTGACAAACCTAATAGGACTGACCTAATGTCTCGGGGACTCAAGTATGAGTCTTGCCTACATAGCAAATGCATAGAGACAACGTAGTTCAGACAATGACATGGACTTATTGACTTGATTGACTTAGACCAGAGATGGCAGTGCACTTGTGTGCCTTGTGCGGTCTAATGTTTTGTTTGGTTTTCTTCAGGACGTTTTATGATTTTTAGGTCTTTTTCCATGACGTTTTGCAATGTTTTTGGCCTTTTTTTAGGACATTTTATGATGTTTTTGTCTTTTTTCAGGACATTTTATGATGTTTTTGTCTTTTTTCAGGACATTTTTTATGATGTTTTTGTCTTTTTTCAGGATATTTTTTATGATGTTTTTGATCTCACGTGTCATCCACTGCAGTCGCATGATAAACATTTTTCCCCCAGTTAGATCTAAGACTTAGCCGTTTGCAAGGAACATGGACGGGATGTCACTGACTTGCTAGACAGACATTTGTCAGAACATGATGTCAATTGGTCATCCACTATGATAGGAAGGGTAGGATGTGATGGCGACTTGCGAAATAATGACGAAGATAGCTTTCATCCTAAGCCAAGTTTAGACCAAGTGACAATAGATGGCAGAGCAATGATTGATTACGCATGGCGCTTGTTTGCCAGGTTTTCACCATGGTACTTGTCCAAAGTGCCTGTTTGCCAGGTTTTCACTATTGGATGAATTATTTTTCTTTTTACTATTTTTGTGATTTTTTGATTTTTTTGGTGTCACCAAGACGCCTGTTTGCCAGGTTTTCATCAAGGTGATGATTTTTTCCATTTTTCATTTTTTTTTGTATTTTAGCCCTCCAGCTTTGTCCCTCCGATGCGCGAGAACTTTCGTGAGGTGTAAACTGTTGATGGGCTCACCAATTGTTCCCCATCTCGAGTTGCTAGTTGATATGTTCCAACCAAAAGAAGATATGATGATATATGGACCCAACCAGTTTGGTTCAAACTTTCCTAGTTTTTCTCTGTCTGCTTGGTTCTTAGGGTTCTGCATGAGAACCAGGTCGCCAATGTCAAACTTTCTGACCATGACCTTTTTATTGTAGCTGCAACAAAGGCAGTTTTGATATGCCTGGAGGTGATTCAGTGAGTTTTGTCTTCTTTCGTCCAGCATTTCCAGCTCGTGCAAGCGTGATTGTCGGTATTCCTCTTCATTAGTTAGACCCTTCAAAGAGACCCGTAGTGAAGGAATTTCGACCTCAATGGGTAAGATGGCTTCCATGCCAAAAACCAGGGCGAATGGGGTAGCTCCTGTAGGCGTACGAATGCTAGTTTGGTAAGCCCACAGAGCAGGGTTAAGTTGTATGTGCCAATCGCGGCCAACGTCATTGACAGTCTTTTTAAGCATCTTGATAATGGTTTTATTCGACGCCTCAGCTTGGCCATTTCCTTGGGGGTAGTATGGGGATGAAAAGTGGTGTTGGATATGGAATCGCTCACATAACTCACGTACGTCTTGGTTTTTGAACGGACGTCCGTTGTCAGTGATGATGGACTGTGGGAGGCCATACCGGCAAATGATGTAGTTGAGGATAAACTTTGATATTTGTTTGCCAATAATGTATGTCAATGGAATGGCTTCGATCCACTTTGTGAAATACTCAGTGGCGGTGATAATGAATTTATGGCCGTTGGAGGAGGTTGGATGAATCTTACCCACGAGGTCGAGTCCCCATTGAGCGAAGGGCCACGGAGAAGTGATTGGCCGAAGTTCTTGCTGGAGCATGGACCAAATCACTATGGATCTGACACTTGCGATAGGTTCTGACATATTCTATTGCATCTTTTTCCATTGTTGGCCAATAATATCCAAGTCTCGTTAGTTTCTTAGCCAAAGTAGGACTGCTTGAATGAGATCCGCGTATACCATCGTGCACTTCTCGTAAGGTCGTACATGCTTCATCGGTGTCAAGACATCTAAGGAGGATATTGTCGAAACTACGGCGCTACAAGGTGTCACTGATAACGACATACCTTGTGGATTTCCTAATGAAGGACTTCCTTTGGTTATTAGATAGGTTCGATGGAAGGGTGTGAGTCTTTAGATAGTCATAAATGCCCTGATACCAAGGAGAGTTGGGACCAACAAGTTTGCAAACCATTTCCGACTCTGGGATATCATATGCCGGTATCAACAGCTGTTCTACTAGGAACTCAAATTGTGACACATTTTTAGGGATGTCCAAAAGAGAACTAATAGTAGCCATTGCATCAGCTGCCTTATTCTGTACCCTGGGGATTTGTTGAAAAGACACTGATTGGAAGTATGTGAGGAAACTGTCCACCATCCTCTTGTACAGAAGCAACTTCTCATCCTTTGTTTCATAGTCACCATTCACTTGGTTGATTACTAGCTGGGAATCCCCAAATACAAGCAATGTCTGAATTTTCCATTTCATTGCCAACTTGAGACCTATAACCAGTGCTTCATATTCGGCAATGTTGTTTGTGCAAGGGAAAGCGATTCGAAATGACTTAGGAATTGAATCCCCTTGTGGTGTGATGAACAAGATTCCAGCCCCTGAGCCATGACCAGTGTGGGACCTATCAAAATATAGCTTCCATGGTGTTGCTGGTTCCGTATGAAAGATGGACTCGTCAGGAAAATCAGTTACCAACGGATGAGAGGCTTGCATTGGCGCATCTGCCAGTTGATCTGCTATTACTTGCCTTTTTATTGCCTTGCGTTCAACATACTGTATGTCGTACTCACTTAGGATCATGACCCATTTTGCCAATCGGCCTAGTAACGCTGCTCGACTTAATAGGTATTTCAATGGGTCAATTTTGGCAACTAGTTGTGTTTGATGATTGAGCATATAATGCCTTAGTTTTTGGGCTGCAAAGACAACTGCAAGGCATGCATGTTCAATGTATGTGTAGTTCAGCTTGTAACCGATCAATGTGCGGCTGATGTAGTAGATTGCTCTTTCTTTCCCCTCATGATTATTTTGGGCCAGTAATGCCCCCAGTGCTGAACTAGTGGTCGAGATGTATAGAATAAATGGCTTTCCATGAATAGGCGACATGAGGACTGGTGTTGATAGTAGGTAATCTTTGATTTGTTGGAAGGCCTGTTGACATTTATCTATCCATACAAAGGGGACACCTTTGCGTAACAGATACTGGAATGGGTGGCACTTATCTGCCAATTGAGCTATGAAGCGGTGAATAGATTACACTCTGCCTTGCAGGGTTCTGAGTTCACTCGATCCTCTGTGTGAGCACCATGATTGCTTTAACCTTTGCCGGATTGACCTCTATGCCTCTTCGGGAAACTATGTATCCCAATAGCTTACCTGACGTGACCCCAAAAACACATTTCTTAGGGTTTAACCGAACCTTGTACTCTTCTAGTCTCTTGAAAATTTTGTCAAGTACCTTCAAATGATCTTTCCTTGTTGCTGATTTGGCCAATAAGTCATCTACATAATCTTCCATTATATTGTGCATCATATCATAGAAGATCATGGTCATAGCCCTTTGGTATGTGGCACCTGCATTTTTGAGACCGAAGGGCATGACGTTCCAACAGTATGTACCCCATGGGCAAGTAAATTATGTTTTGTGTTGGTCCTCAGGAGCAATGCGAATTTGATTATAACCAGAGAAACCATCCATGAGGGATAGCATCTCGTGTCTTGCAGTTAGATCGACTATGATGTCAATGTTGGGCAAAGGAAAGTCATCCTTTGGACATGCTTTGTTTAGGTCCCGAAAATCTGTACATACCCGAATTAGTCCATTTGGCTTTGTCACCGGCACTAGGTTGGAAATCCATTCAACATAATCTATAGACCTTATGAATCCGGCATCCAGTAATTTCTTTAACTCGGCCTTAACTAATAGAGCAACTTGAGGGTGCATTTTTGTGCAACTTCTACTTGACTAGTTTAGCATTGGGTACTAGTGGCAGATGATGTAGAACCAATTTGGGGTCCAATCCTGGCATGTCAGCGTAGGACCATGCAATGTTTATTTTCTGTTCTGCAAAGAATTTATGAAATTCTGGTTTCTCTTCATCTATCAATGATGCCGCAAATAGGACCATCTTGGGATCTTCTGGAGTCGAAATGTTATCCTCTATGGTGTCCTCAACAAGCATGGCCGATCTCTCCTATTGCATGGGGAGAAAGTCTAGTCCTCCATCTTTGGGCACCTCCGAGAGGTTTTCACCCGTAGATACGTCCTTTGTTTTTACTATTTTTCCGTCAAGAGGTGCCTTTCGTTTTTCACCTAGAGACGTTTCATTTTTTACTTTATTTTTACTTTTGTGACTAGAGGACTGAACCGTCTCACCAAAGTATGCCGTGCAATCCAAATCAATAGTAAATCCTGATCTGTGGTCCCCACTGGGTATGCCCTCTCGTAATCCCATGAATTCAGCAATGGCTTCATCATTTTGGAATGTGTCTAGAACTGGCGGTCCTTGTTGGTCCCAATCGACTAGTTCAGGGTAGACTAATGAAATGCCATCGTCAAGGCTAGTAAATTCGGGTGAGGATGTCGATAGCATACAGATGGATTCGTTGATGTTGTAGATGAGGTTATCATCGTCCAACTCGACATCGGACTCTATCCGGTATTCTCCTTCACTAGTGTCATATTTGTTGTCATAATAAGGGGTGAAGGTTTGACAGCCCTGGCTATCAATGTCATCTAATACTTCGGATAGATTAGACTGAGGGGGTTCGGATGGTGGTTGTTGTGTGTCATGAGAAGTGTTAGTGGGATTTTGACTGTTTGGTGCCCTCTCAATTTTGAATGTTTGCCAAAATCGTTGTTTAGAGGTCAATTCCCCTAGTTCGACAAACAAATCATCAAGACAACAGTCACTTAGGGATCATTCAGAGCCAAATTCCCACTCGTGGGAGTCTGTTTCGGTTAGGTATTCCCTAGTAGTCTCAACACTTTCAGAAGCATGTACTCGCTCACTGGAAAGTCCATGGGTACGTCGATCACCATTGTCAGGTGATTCAAACCCTAATCCAAGATACTTCGGAGTTTGGAAAGTTTCTATGGGTTCCCTTCGACCAGTTTTATTTTTTCCAAGGCCACTAGTACCATCGTAGCCTTTAGCCTTCATGATGTTGTAACCCTTGCCATATTTCTGAACTGGTAGTGGAGGTAGTGAGACTGTATCCTTATAGATCCATCTTGTGATGTCGGCAAGGTCTTCATCACTCATGTCTCCCCACTTAATGAAAACTGTATTCGGTGGAACTTTGAATGTTTCTTGCGGTTCCATTCTGAAACATGGTCGACCATATATCTTTGGAGGAGTGGGTATTGTAGTTATGCTGTATGTTGTATTTAGTTTGAACTCTCCGTAGCCGAGGTCCTGGATTTTATCAGTTGATTCGGTCTTAGGGTTGGTGGAGGGTTGTGATATGTCAGAAGACATGGATGGAGTGGATGTGGAAGATGACCTGAGCATGGAAGGGTCGATGTATTTGGACGAGGAGCCAGGTGCTTCTCGGTTAATAGGTACTTGGTTTTTAGAGATACCCCTTAAATTGGTACAATATTGGAAAGGGTCGGGGTCTCCGTATATGGTTACTTCTGTACCATCAAAAGGAAACTTGAGGCATTGGTGGTATGTCGGCGGAACAGCCTTTAAGGCATGGATCCATGGGCGGCCAAGTAAGATGTTATATGGTAGTTCCAAATCTAGGACCTGGAAAGTTGTGTCGACAATGAGTGGTCCCACTCTGATAGGGAGAGAGATAACACCTCGCGAAGAGCATTCCTCGTCATCATATGCTTTGATCACTATGCTTTTCATTGGGTCTACGCATGCATCAGAGAATCCGAGAGCCTTAACTAGTTTAAGGGAGCATATATTCAACCCTGCTCCCCCATCTATTAAAACACATCTAACCTTGTGCTTGTGGACAAAAACTTCTGTGTAACGCATCATTGTGGTTGGTTTTAGATGTTGAGTAATCCTGATCTGAGAAGGTGACATGGTGCGGTGTGGTGAGATATCCCACCATAGTTTCAAACTGATTGACATCAATGTCCTTCAAGACCGAGGACTCTAGGAGAGTTTTATCTAGGATTTCTTTATGTGCAGGAGAGATACGAAGCAGCTCAAGGATAGATATTTGCGCAGGAGTCTTTCCTAGTTGGTCAATGAGATTGAACTGACTTTTGGGTTTCCACTATTGTGGGGTTGAGATAGGTTTTGGTTGTTTAGCAGATGAAGCTGGTTGTGATTGCTTAGAAGATGGGCCTGCTATAATGATCTTGGCTTGTCTAGGGGGAGGTGGACCAGCTATAGTGACCTTGCCACTTCGCGTAGTAGCGTTGCACTGTGGTGCTCTCTTGATCATAATGGTGTTGATGTACTCATCGTCAGTTCTAACATTATTTATTGTTGGTCCACCAGAGTAATCGTACTTGGCTCGGGTGAAGTTAGCTTGGTTCTGTGGACCTGAAGTGGAATCATTATGGGGACCATGATCCTGCAGTGGATTCTTGTGGATAGTATGATCTGAGTTGGAATTGAATTGCGATCCACCTACTTCGATGGTGCAATTTTCAATAAGGTCTTGGATTATGTTTTTCAGTTGTCGATAGTTGGAGGTTGTATGCCCTTTGACTTGATGGTATTCACAAATTGTGTTGTCATCCCACCATGCTGGTTTGAATTGTCCTGGGTCATAAGGTTTTATTTCCGGAAGTGTGATGACCCCATGTTGGATGCATTTCTTGAGGACATCTGCAATGGGTTCACCTAAATTGGTGTATGTGCGACCCCTAGGGAATTGTCTTAGTTGACGATATTTTCCTTGACGGTTTTGACCATTTTGACTGTTTGAAGGAGTATTGGGGGGAGGTGTCAATGTCGTTGTTGGTCTATTTTGTTGTTGCACCCCTTTCAGAGCCAATACGAGACTTGCAGTCTTGGCGTCTACAACACCATCATTTGTAACATGTTTATTCTTGACCCAATATTTGTTTTTGTCAGCGGGTGGGTTGGTGTTTATATTTTTGGAACCATACCTCAGTTCTCCCTTTGCGATAAGGGATTTCTCAATTTGGACCCCCTTTTCCACTAATTCTATGAAGGTTGTGCAACAATGTATTTGCAATGCAAATTTGAGGGGCCCTAGAAGTGTTTGGACAAACATGTCAACCTTTTCTCTTTCAGGAATGTCAATGTGACATCGACTAGCAAGGCTTCTCCATTTTTGAAAGAACGGGATAAATGTCTCACCTGACTCTTCTTGTGTGAGATTGCACAAGCTAGTGATAGAGGTGTCCATGTCAATATTGTATGCGTAATTTTTTATGAACCTTCTTTTGAGCTCATCCCATGTTTGGATATCTTTTTGCGTTGAAAACCATTCAAGGGCTTGACCAGCCAAACTTTTGGAAAAAAGTCTCATCAAGTATGTGGGTTCGTAGGTGATATCCATATAGTTAGTTGTGAATTCGCGAAGATGTTCAATGGGATTTGTATTGCCTTTATATTTAGTGAAGTTGGGTGACACATATCCTGGCGGAAATGTAGGCATATGTAAGTTTGTGTCGAATGGGTATACATCTAGATCATATGATATTTCAGATTTCCCGCCTGTGATAAACATGTTTTGCATTTTCTTCTCCATATCCCGCACTGTTGCTTTGAGTTCATCTATGGTAGGGTCATTTACATTTCCATATGTTGGATTTCCTAGTACACCATGTGTTCCTGCGTGAGTATAGGTGTATTGTGGCGGTACGGGTTGTTGCGGTACGTATGACGTGTGTTGTTGGTATTGGAAGTTGTGATTAGGTGCATGTTGATGAGTGTGAACGTTGGATGAGTATGTTGGAATGTGTCCCCCAGCTATGCATGTCATTATTTGGGGGATGTTGTGACCATGAATGTTAGGATGTATTAACGATGTCATGGGTTGAGTTATTTGGCCACTTTGTGTGAATTGCTGATTTTGCACAAGGGGAACATTGGTATTTGTACCTTGGGAGGTAATGATGTTTGACTGTGTTGTCGTGTTAACGTTTTGTTGTTGTCCTTGTATAAAGATACGTCCTATGGCTCCTCCCAAAGGATGTTGTGAATTAATACTGAACGATTTTGTTGAAGTTGTGTTCATGGTAGTAGATGTAGTTGTCAAGGGGGAGTTGTGATGACTTGATGATGCCCCCGTGGTATTTGCTGTTGCGATAACAGGAGGGTTGGAATAATTTTCCGATGGTGTCAAGGAGCCAAGAGTGGCTGTATTTAATTGGGGTAGTGTTGTGGATGTTGTGGATGATTGCGCTCCCCCAATAGATGTAGCGTTTATTGTATTGGAGATGTTTGGGATGTTGGATGTGGTATGCAGTGTCGTTGTGGTGTCAAAAGGGATGTTGCTTGTAGTATTTAGGACTTGACCACTGTGTGAGATGTTATGAACATTGTTGGCATTAGGGTCATGTAACGTGTTAATGTCAAATCCTGGTGGTAACTTAGCTCCTTCACTCAAGAGCATAGCTACAAATCTGTCTCTGTCGTGACGTGCTATTGTTTCAGCCAACTGATAGACCTCTGGGTCTTGTGTCAATGCTTCTATGTGTTCCTAAAGTAGTTGACCGTTTTCATCTCTTTGCAAGTAGATTTCGAATGAGTTGTTAGGTAAGGATTGTGTTGTCACTGGAGGTTGATTGTCTAGATTGGTAAAGGGATCGTTCACGGTCCAGTTTGAGTCATGTGGAGGACTATTGGGATCTTGTCCAAAGTTTTCCATTTGTTTCTTGTGCTTTTGAAGTCTGGTTTCGACCATAAATGAGATTGCTCAAAGGGAATGTCCACTAAATGCAAGTATGACACTAGGTGAAATCTAAGGTTCAAACTGATGACTAAAATGACCACTATTTTTGGATTTTTGTGAATAAGGTATGCAATGTGGATGCAATGTAAGACGAGGCTATCTAAGCACTTCTAAGCTTGAACTTCGTTTTTGATTTGGACTGCTAAAGGACTTTGTTGTTAATGACAAGTTGACAAGATGACTAGTGAGTCTTCCTAACTAGACATTTGAGTTGGAAGAAATCTCACAAAAGAGGACAATGACTAAAAGCGTGTTTGATAACTTGGTCTAAAAGGGTCTAATTTTGAAAACAATGATTTTTCCAAGGGGTGCTTAAGATTTGCCTACTCCTAAGTATGCAAGATATGAGCCTAGGGACAACGTAATGTTGAATGTATGATACTTAAATGGGGTGAGGTATGAAACCTAAGGTGATCAATGCAAGCTAAGAGACAAGACTTTGAGCAATTTCAAATTAGGATTTTGACAGAATCTTCTTGGTGACAGAGTTTGACAGATGGCTGACAGTTTGGAGGTATCTGGTTTTGACTGTGAAGTTTTAAAATTTTGACAGGCAAATGCGTCTCAGTTTGGCAATTGCGTCACGGTTAAGCAACTGCGGTTCAGTTTTTCACTTGCGGCTTTTTGACTGTCATATGCGACTCGATTTATCATATGCGGCTTTCAGATTGACAGATGCGTCGCGATGCCTACAGATGCGTAGTTCTAAGTTTCAGATGCGGTTTATCAGAGCAGTTTTGTTTCAAAGTGATTTTTGTGGTATTTTGATGGAAGTTTTTGATCTGTTTGATGAATATTTTGTTTGGACTATGACAAAACCAGCATGCACTTGACAAACACAGCATTTTAAGGGGTAACCAAACACACATGAGATAATTACAATCCTAAAAAGGCCACTAGGCCACGGGTTTGTATACTTGATATAGCCCACCAGTTATACCCCGGATTGGTGATGAACTCTTTTCCTTCTCGAGAGCGGATAGCTTAGAATTTTGGTGGCATTGGCTCCCCTCCACAGCTCATTAACATCATTCGAGCACACCAAATTTAGATTCATTGGGTAGTGACATCCCAAGAATTGCTATCTCTACTCAAGGGGATCAGTAGTGAGTAATCTTCGGGCATGATACTCTACCCTGCACTATATCAAGCAACGGCCAATAGAACGGTTGGACACTAAGACAAGAGGTGTTTAATTCGGGCATTCCATTCGTGGGGCGTGATCCATGCGGCGAGAGTCCCCTTTTGGATCCATCTCGTCGGAACCACGTTCGTGATTCTTGGGCTTTCCCCAAGAACCCACTTTTCTATACCGGCTGGAAGTCCCTCGGTGTCAGGGTGCTACCGGTCTGAGTCATCCTGGGGTGAGTACTTTTTCCCACCAGAACAGGCCCAAGTTCTAGAGTCAGTAACCGTTTCTCTTACACCCAGGATCGCACGAATGCGCAAGGGGAGAGGATACTCCGATATACCGAATCGTGAAGGGTAATATAACAGAAAAGAATGGGTCTGGTTTTCTGATCACAAGGTTTTCACCAAGTGAGAGCATACTCACCTACCACTCCACAAGCACAATCAAGCATAAAAGACATGATTCTTTTTATAAGCACCAAAAACCAAAGTTTGCTAATCTAGAAATAAACAAGCACAATGTTTGTTTTTTTCTTCTTTGACATGCGAATCTGCAAACAATGAGTTAGTAGTCTTTTTGAAATAATAGTCTTCAACATACGAATGGGGATCGCCACATGCTACAAGAGAGGATTAGTAAAAAATTCTAACCTAACCCACATGCAGGAATAAAAATAGAATACAGAAAAATAGAAAATCTAAAAACCAGAAACCAGAAAAGCCCGAAATCCAAAAATTAGAACCTCAAAACTGACAGGAAAAATTTACCAGGCAAATGCGGCGCGGTAGAAAAATTACCAGACAGATGTGGCACGAAATTTCAAATGCTTCGTTTGGGTTTTCAAATGCGGCTCGGAATGTCGAATGCGTCTCTGTAGCTATCAGTTACATCTCATCAGAACAGTTGCGTCGCTTATGTCAGCAGATGCGTTGCGACACTTGCGACGATCGGTACCAGTATCGTGCAAAACAATAGAAAACAAATCCTACGAAAACAGAAAGCCGCTACAAGAAAGGATTAGTGACACAAAATCTAATCTTATCCAACATGCAGGAATAAAAATAGAATACAGAAAGACATAAGATTAGAAAACCCGAAATCTGAAAATAAAACCCCAAAACTGAAAGAAGAATTATAACAGATGAATGTGGCTCGGAATAGCAAATGTGGCTTTCGGGGTTTTGAATGCGGCTTAGTAAAACAGATGCATCGTTATTAGCGTCAGTTGCGGTGCGATAGAGCAATTACGGTTCTATTTTTCTCATATGCGTCGCGACGCATCGGATGCGTCACAATGTTTTTAAAAAAAACACTTGCGGCGATCCGTACATGTACCCTGCAAAACAACAGAAAACAACAAAAACGTACGAAAAGCCGAAAAACGACGTCGGGTTCACCAATGTAATCAAGGGAAAATTCTAAATTTGTTAGAGGGGTAGCACAATAACATTAAAATTCCTATGAAATAACAAAGCACAAAGGAAATAATGTGAAGACAAAAGGGACAATGTTACCCTAAGTCTCCACCTTCCATGGTTGACCTTTGTTACACCTCCTAGCTTGCAGTAAATAAAAGGTGCCCTCAGATTTGTATGAGCAACTATGACAAATGACTAAGCCCTATGCAAGTGTTGAAGGATTTGCATAAAATAAAATGACCTTACAATGGAATAAAATGACAATGACTGTAAGTGACTATGACTGTAACAATAATAATAGCCTAAGTTAAAATCTGAGCATGGGAGAGACCAGGAGAGTTGAGAGAGCAAAATTGCCCTTTTATAAAAACTGCAATTTTGAATGTGTGGCCAGGATGAAAAGATGACCATAACCCTAGAATCAATGATCAAGATTAAATGTTGCTGTGTGCATTAGGGTTAGGTCAAAATTAGGGCAAAAGGTAAGGATGAAGGGTTGAGATTGAATTATAAAATAATTCAATCTAGGGCTGAAATTGAATGAGATGGCAGGAGATAAGATTGGCACAGAAAAAGAGGTTGCTGGAGAAATTAATTTATTTACTCTAGTTGACCAGTAAATAATTAAATAATAAAGATATTATTTAATTATGGAGGAATGTGACAAAAGAATTGTTTTGAATTAAATAATGATTTAATTCAAAATTCAAGAGAATTGACTAAATTAAATAAATCAAATTTATTTAATTTTAATGAAAGAAAAAGCTAATGAATATTTAAATAATTAGAATAATTATTTAATTATAGTGGAAAGTGGACAAAATTAAATAAATGAGAATTTATTTAATTTTTAGAAGGGGACTTAATTAGTGACGTAATTAAATAAATAAAATTTATTTAAGTAATCAAGAAGACATAAATGACAAAGGGAAATTAAATAAATTATGAAATTTATTTAATTAAAAGAAGACTTAGATAATTAATGACGTATTAGATAAATAAATAATATTTATTTATTTAATAATCAAGGAGAAACAAATGACATGAATTAATTAAATAATTATGGATTATTTAACCAATAGTCGAATGTGGACCGAGGACATAATTAAATAACTTAATTATGCTAGGACGAAAGTGGTAAAAATGAAGCTTGTAGGCCTAGGTCATTTTTAGGTGTCTACACAATGCAAATGACAAAAATAGGATAAAATCCTAATTAGAAAAGCAAACTCTTGATCCCATGGGGGAATTGGTGCCAATTTGATGTGAAAATTGGCCCTTTCTCAATTCCTATGATTGCAAGTTTCGATATGTAAACTTGATGAAGAGATTTGATCCACTTTTGATGATGAATGGTGAGAGCTCCAAGCCCAAATCTGCAATAACCTAGCTAAGAACTCAAGATTGATGCATGAAAATGGCTAAGTATTTTAGCATGGTAACTTTACTTGGATTGTGGATGATCAAATGAGGAGAGGAGCTCTTCATTTATAGGATTTCAAGATGGATGAATGCCCAAATTTGAGTAATGTGGGACTAACATTCATCCAATGATATGATGCCACTTGTCAAGCCATGAATGGATGATGGATGTGCAAGATTTGGGGTTTGTGCCAATAAATGCCAATATTTAAAATTCAAATTTGTTGAAATGACATGTAAAGGGAAGGGAAAATGCAATAAATGCCACTTGGCTCAAGGCAAATGACATGTAAGAGATTTTAAATGCCTTGTTGGATGTACATGTTGACTTGGAATTTTTGAATTCAAATTGAGAGAATATTCCAAAAGATTCCATGTGAGAAAAATAGAGATTTAATAAATGAATTAAATCTATTTTCATGTGCAACTTGCATTATCTAGAGGATGTGATATGAGATGAGATTAAATTAATCAAGGGTTAATTAATTTAATAGGAGATTAGATGATGTGACCTATTTGACTTAGATTTATGGGTTTATTTAAATCAAATAAGAGGGGAATATGATAAGAAGCTAATTAAATAAAGATTTTTATTTATTTAATTAAAAAGGGTGGTGTTAGATTAAATCAAATAAAGTTTTAATTTATTTAATTTAATGGATAGACTTTAGAGATTTAATTAAATAAATTGATTATTTAATTAAATAGGGATAATTAGATCAGATGGATTGATTTAATTAACATAAGGAATTGACTTAATCAGATAAAATGATTTATTTAATTAAGGGATGAAAATTGATGAATTTAATCAGATAGGGGAATTTGATTAAATGGTTAAACTTAGGGATGATTTAGGAAGAAACGACGTTAGTAAGTCAGGATCAAATGCATGATATCAATTAGTATATTTTACGTGTTTATATTTTCCCCCTCTTTGAAGCAATGCACTCATTGCGTTGGTTCAAAGAATAAACGATCTTGATCAAAGCCAAATTTTTTGATATTTTAAAACTTGCCCCACTGATGCATGGTGGGAGAAAACATGCCATTATAATGCCCCCTCGAGAGATCAGACATATTTTTTTAATTTTGTGGGTAATCTCGTGAAAAAGGTGACAAAGTGCCTGACATGTCCAAAAGGGGTCTGGGAGGCTAAAACATGTCTAAACGCAATAAGACAATAAAAAAAATGGCTCAAATAGACAAAAATAGGTTTAAGGGTCCAAAACCCTAGCAGGACAGCCATTTAAGGCTAAGAAACCCTAATTTTTAGGCTTAAAAGGGGCCCAAGGGGTCACTTTCAAGTCATTTTCACACACCTCTGTTAGGAAACTTTGAGATTCGAGCTCTAACCATTTGACGATATGGCACAACGATAGCTTTCTCTACACATTTCAGACCAAGTTCGGACCTACCAGTGGCAACCTGGCATCAGGGCACTGGTATGTGACCCTTACCGAAGCCTAGTTTTTTCATTTAATGCATTAATTAGCTCCTTAAAGGATGAGCTCGCCTCCAGCAGTGCTATTATAGCGTCGCTCGGCATTTGAACTGCACCGCTAATTTCCTTTTTGCATCACAACGATGCTATTTAGCTCAGCAGCGGTGCAGTTAGGAGTTTATAAACTCCATCGTTGGGCTTGGGCTTAGCTCGTACTCGGCAGGCCAGTTTGGATAAAGTGCACCACAGTGGCACCCTTTTCATGCAAATTGCGACGCTGGGGAGAAAAGTGCACTATGGCGGCTCTTTTCGGCTCAATTTTGGGTCCAACGTCGGAGTTTGAGGAAACTCAAACTACGACGCCATCACAAACTGCGTCGCTAGGGACGAGTTTGGACCGTTTGATGAGGAATTTTTTAAAAATTTTAACACGGTGACTTTCCTTGATGCGAGATGGACCGAGGGAGCTCTACTCGTGGGAGCACCGGTCATGGGATTTGGTGAGTTTCCTACAGGACTGAGTGATAGAGACCAGGATTGACTGGGAGTCGCAGGACTATGGCATATTACATATGTAGGACCCATGCTCACCCACCTCGGGATGTTGTCAGCGCTAGCTGAGAGGTGGCACAGTGAGACATCGTTGTTTCATCTTCCCACTAGTGAGGCGACCATCACCTTGGAGGACGTCTGGAGCATTCTATGATTTCCCATTCATGGATGACGAGTGATTTATGATATGGAGGAGGGTCGCGAGTACTGCACCAGAGTCCTCGCCACACGGGACATTATTTACTGTGAGGGGCAGATCGAGCTAGAGAGATACAGAGTTATAGCACCTCCCTTCTGCTGGGTGATTACAGCGATCATTTCATTTGGTTGCCCGAGACCGATGAGGGTGGTATTTTAGTCCTAGCTGGGGTTATTGCTGGGAGAGGATGATCAGAGATAGGCTAGTTCACTTTGCATGGGGACCCATCCTTCTGGCTTCACTCTACAGGGATTTGCATGAGTATGCTTATATGGATGGCAGAGCACTGGGGGCCGGCGTGACACTTCTTCATGTCTAGGCATGGGAGCACATTTATGTGCTATGTCCACGGGTCGTTCCAGTTCTAATGGGGGTAGAGGATGCCCTAGTGGCACGATACAGAGGGGGTGTGTCATTCAAACACACCGGCGAGCATGGGATCCCATACTGAAAGCGGGTCCTAGATGAGATGCTTGTTTTTACTTGGCACCCATACCTTGGTTAGCCTAAATGGGCTGACGATGCTGCTTAGCTCTTCTACTACTACCAGGATCGATACATGTAGGGCCGAGAGCACACGATAATTGAGTGGTACTTGCCAGGGCACGTGCAGCGTCAGTTTGGAGAGCCACAAGATCAGCTAGATGACGGTTATGTAGCCATCTTTGCATGCAATATGACATAGGTGGCATGGGGGCCTAACATTCCTACCGCAGAGGCAGTTGACAGCTTTTGGTAGTTAGTAGCCTACCCATGGGCTTATGATCAAGGCTTGGCAGATCTAGGCACCACACAGGCCTACAAAGATTGGTTTAGACCTCCCCTCCGATTGACCATTCTAGGTGAGGATCCAGATATGCACAGGGTTAGAGGTAGAGCGAGAGGATGAGGGTGAGGGCGAGGACCTAGGGTCAAGATTCGACAGGATCCACCATTGGTGCCCCTAGTCCCACCAGGTTAGGGAGATGTCCATATGCAAAATTCGCTAGTCCCACCACCACGAGCCAAGGGTGAGGACCAGCCTCGCGTACAACCATGGGTACAACCATTAGGGCAGGTAGACACACAGGATGCCTTGATTGCACAACTGCAGGCACAGGTTTAGGCACTAACAGTGGAGAGAGACCAGATGAGGGCTGAGAGACAGCAGCTCTGAGCAGAGAGGGATCAGGCTATGTAGCAGAGACAGGCTATAGAGCTACAAGAAGCCACAGAGCTAGGCCAACGGCAGCAGATTGAGAGCATGATAGCCTCCTCTCAGGGTACAGTGCTGGTACGATCTTACAGGGATGTCATTTGAGAGGCAGAGTACTACCATCAGGCTTACCATGACACTATACCTAGAGCAGACTGGGTCCTAGAGTATTCAGAGTGGGCTAGCTAGAGACCACTAGAGGGTCACGGTGACAGGGGTGAGGGAAGCATTCACAGAGATCGAGTGTGATCTAGATGATACACACTTTTTGCATGTTACAGGCTCTTTTTTGATAGCCTGATGGGCATTTTGTACTGATTGACATATATGTATAGTGATCGGGTTTATTATTTTTGTACTATGACATTGATATGATGATATGATATATATGAGCCAATTTTGATGTGATGTACTACATATCTCTATCTATGCATGAATGATTTATTTCTATATGCCTTGTAGTGTTTTTTTTATGGATGCATTTATTTCTAATGATGTTTATGCAATGATTATGACTAACAGATCTATATTATGTTCACCTATGATATGTTGTGCAATGATGTTGTCTATATGATGGTCTACTTTATGCCAATGTGATATGTGATATGGATTTTAATATGATCAATGATGTATGTAAATGATGTGTTAGTGCCAAATGATATGTGATATGCTTATATATGAGATGATTCATGGATGGATGTGATATGATGCGATGGTCATGATATGATGCTAATGAAATGGTGTTATGAGATGTTTAGAATAACAAAGTGTTATTATCCTAAATGATGATGTATGTGATGCAAGGTGATATGCCTAATGAATTAAATGCTTATATATCTATTGCTTATGATTATGCGAAAATGATGATGGAATGCTTTTGTTCATGCTTATGTGATGATTTATATGATAAATGGTAATATGAAATGTAGATGAATGCTATGCGATGTAATGGGTGAAATGAAATGACATAGATGCACCTATTGAAGAATGTTTATGATAAACTATTTATGATGATAAAAAATGCAATGTGTATGTTTCCTATATGATATTTTTATGCAATATGCTAATGATTTGTGGATGCAGGATTGATAGCGATGATGGTGATGATGATCAGCTGTCATAGTACCTTGTTAGCGCAGTCAGTAAGAAAAGAAGAAGTCATTTCAATAAGACACAAGATGACACAAATGCAAATGATGATGATGATGATGATGATGATGATGATTACTTGTCGAGGAATTGAGATTTTCAAAGGGCCATATTTTTTTATGTTTGATAACACGTGGTACGATGCATCGAGGTATAGAAAACCAAGATGGCATGGTACCCAGTGTGATGGACTTGACTCGACAAGTAGATAGGAGTATTTTTGTTCACACTTGACATATGGAAACCTTGCTAGGATGCACTTCAGAAGTTTCAAGCACCTCAGACAAAAACACGGGAAGGTAAACATATCCATGCAATAGTCAACAAGTTGCCCTAGACCTCTTCTGCACATACCTAACAAAGCAAGTATTTGCTGAGGTTATATTACAAGAACGTCCAACAAGCACTGCAAACAAAAGATAATGATCATTGCCCCATTCCTATTTCTCTAACTCCTCTGTTTTGGGATATCATCGAGACATCCTTGGAATGAGCGCAAATAAGACAAGTCAAAAGATAAAGACCAAGTAAACAAACAAACTGATGCTCTTCAATACTGCTAACGAAAAGAGGATGTGTTTTCTAAGATAATAACCAAAATTTATTGCTAAAAGATAATGCCCATTGTAGGAAGGATTCATCCTAGGACATGTTAGTGGATGGCAACACATCATTTCATTTATAAGGGATGATTGATATGGGACAAATTAACATGATGAGTTACCGATACGAAGAGGTGACCAATTTGCTTACACACCGACTTAGACTTAAGACTTGATGCTTTTGAGTTCTACTTTTAAGCTGCTAGACTTGTTTCCGATTGTCCTGCCAAAGATTGAGGATGGCAATCAGTTTATTATGAGTGGTGTTATTGCGGGTGTAAGCGAGATGAGACAGATGGATTTTTTCAAATATTTGGATGTTTTTGATGTTTTTTGCAATGTTTTGAGGCTATTTTTGGTGTTATCTGAGATTTTGCAAATATTTTGATGTTTTGAATTTTTCTATGTTTTGGGGATTTTCTAAGTTTTTGACCAAGAGACTAACCTAAAGACCTACCCTAGGGGTCTCGAGGGTTGGTCAATAGATGAGCCTTTCCTACGTTATATATGTAGAGACCACGTAGTTCAACTGATGACTTGACTGATTTATAGATGGAGATATACATGATGAGATGCCAGCTTATTATGACAGACTCCTATAGGACTGACCTAAATGTCTCAGGGGATGATCAAAGATCAACCTTGCCTATGTTCAAGCTCAGAGATAATGTAGTTCAGCAAGACGACTCTATTTTTAAATTTTGATATGTTTTGGTGTTTTTTGGATTTTCTGATTTTCTGATTTTTTTGGATTTTTTGATTTTCTGATTTTAAGAATATATACGAATCCAATCCGATGGGCACATGCCCCTAGTGTGATACAATAGACTACTCTGATAAAGGTAGGAAAAAATGACCTTGAGGATGGGCCGAGTAGTACTAGGAGGGATCATGATACAAACATAGGACCAAGCTATGGTGCGGATGCGAGTGAATGTGTGATGGATGGAGACCTGAATGCGATGGATGATGCAGATCAAGCCATAAAGATCCTGGTGGATGGAAAGTGCTTATTTATGCAAGGTGCCTGTTTGCTAGGTTTTCACCAAGGTACTCGCCCAAAGTGCCACCAAAGTGGTTTTCACTAGAGGACGATTTTTCTCTTTACTATTTTTTATCCTTTTTGATTTTTTGGATTTTTTGCTTTTTTGCTTTTTTTTTTGTTACCAAGATGCCTATTTGCCAGGTTTTCGCCTATGTAACTATTTTTTCAAGACTTTTTTTGAATTTTTTTGGATTTTTTGGTTCTATACCTTGGAAGATTTAGGCATAAAACTTTTTGAGATGGGAGCTATTCATTGGCTCCTACAGAGGTTCCCCTTTGGGTGTTGAAAATTGATATGCCCCTGATTTGTAACTTGTTATGATGAAATGTCGTAACCAATTAGGTTCAAACTTTCCTTTGCTACTTGGATTTGTGACATTCTTCTAATTTTATTTTAAGACCAGTTCTCCGACTTGGAAAGTCCTGCTTCTGATTTTCTTGTTGTAGCTCCATTTGAGTCTATTTTGATAGACTTGCAAATGATTTAAAGCATCCATGCGTCTCTCATCCAGTAGCTCTAGCTCGTTTAATCTTGACACCCGATAGTCCTCATTAGTGATGAGGTTTTGCAATGATATTCTAAGGGATGGGAGCTCGATCTTAATGGGGAGTATGACCTCTAATCTGTAGACCAAGGAAAAGGGGGTGGCGCCAGTGGGTGTGCAGATGCTGGTTCGATAAGCCCATAGGGCAGGATTAAGCTGCAAGTGCTAGTCATGACCTGCGTCATTGACTCATGTTTTCTTGAGGATTTTGAGGATGGTTTTGTTCGTGGCTTCTACTTGGCCATTACCTTGGGGATAGTATGGGGTGGAGAAGCGATGCTGGATTTTGAATTTCTTGCATAAGTCACGAACCTCCTGGTTCTTGAAGGGTGTCCCATTATCTAAGATAATAGCTTGTGGGACACCGTAACGATAGATAAGATGGTTCAGGATGAATTTTGAGATTTGTTTCCCAGTGATATATGCCATTGGTATGGCTTCCACCCACTTTATGAAGTACTCAGTTGCAGTGATGATGAATTTGTGGTCATTGGATGAGGTGGGTGTGATTTTTCCAATGAGATCGAGGCCCCATTGCAAAAAAGGCCATGGTGTGACGATCAGCTGAAGTTCATGAGCTTGAGCATGGATGAGGTCCCCATGTTGCTGACATTGTAAACACCTTTTAGCATGATCATGTGCTTCTCTTTCCATCATGGGCCAATAATACCCCATCCTTAGCAGTTTCTTGGCTGGTCATTCCACTTGAGTGTGAGCCACAGATACCGTTATGAACCTCGATTAGAGCGGTTAATGCCTCCTCAGCATTTAGGAATCGTAGCAAGGTACCTCCTATGCTTCTATGGTATAAGGTATCACCTAGGATGACAAATCTGGATGCCTTTTTGATAAAGGTTCTTTTTAGGCTTGATGGTAGGTTAGCGGGTATGACTCCTATGCAAAGATATGTGTAGATGTCATGATACCAAGGATCACCGAGACCAATGATTTCACACACATATTCCAATTTTGGTACCTCGAATGTGGGAACGAGAAGTTTCTCTATCAAAAATTCATATTTCGGCATGTTATGGGGGATGTCTAATAGAGACTCGATTGTAGCCATGGTGTCGGCTGCTCTGTTGTTGGTTCTTGGAATATGCTCAAATGTTATGTCAAAGAAGGATTCCTTTAGTGTCTCCACCAATTTCTTGTATGGAGTGAGCTTATCATCCTTAGTCTGATATTTATTATTGACCTAGTTTATGATGAACTGAGAGTCTCTGTAGACCTTGAGAGCTATGATATTCCATTGCACTGCTATCCTGAGGCCTATGGCCAAAGCCTTGTATTCTGCTATGTTGTTGGCACAAGGAAATTCAAATTTATATGACTTTGGTATGTAATCCCCTTGTGGGGTGATGAAGAAGACACCAGCTCCTGATCCATATTGTGTGTATGAACCATCTTAGTATACTTTCCAATGGTCAATTACATTGAAGTTAAAAATGGATTCATCTGGGAATTCTGAGAAAAGAGGGTTCTCAGAATAAATGGGTGCTTCTGCTAGTTGATCTACAATAACTTGTCCCTTAATGGCTTTCTGTTCTACATACTCGATGTCATACTCTGATAATATCATTACCCACTTTTCCATTCTTCTTGTGAGCATGGCCTTTGATAAGAGATACTTGAGGGGGTCAATTTTGGTGATGAGCTTGATCTTGTGTGCCAACATGTAATGTCTGAATTTTTGGGATGTAAACACTACTGCGAGGCATGATTTCTCGATGAATGAGTGTCACAACCCATATTTTCAACAAGCAATTTATAATTCAATAATATTATTTTGATACAATTAGTATCTAATCTAGCTGAATGATTATATTGTTCGTATTTAATGTTCAATTAAATTAATTGGTAGTGAAATAAAAATGTAACAAAACAAAAAGGAAATTGATTATAAATTATGGATTTTATCTTGCAAATAAATGGTAATATTCAATGATTTAGAATGATTATTTTAATTGCTATTGAATGATATTTTCTTATTATTTGTCTGGAATGAATATTTAAATTTCAATTAGAATGATATTCTTTATTATTTATGGAAGATAAATATGTTGCATGATTAATAATTCTTATTTTCATTTATCTCAAGATTCGGTTATTGCATATAACTGTTTTGATGAAAAAAGCCAGGAAAATAATTCAACCAATTGGGAGCAGCACCGAAAAGGGAGGTTGGGTGCATGGTGCGGGGAGGAATAGCAAAGGACATTGGGAGATTGATAAGCTCGAGGAGTTATCCTTGGCATTTGCCTTGGCGTGGAAGCTTTTTCACCCCATTGTTCGTGTTCCTGTTCCTCCATTCTTGCCAATTCCTCCTCCATTTTGGGCATGCAACCTTGTCATTGCTTTCTTTTTATCCCATACAAATAGCACCAAAAGGTTTATGTGCGTAGAAGGATGCTAAGCTTGTTAGAGGAAAGAAGAATAACAAGGACAGATCTAGAGTTTATATCCCCAGTGTTAGTAAAATTGATGCTCAACATCACAAGTCTGAGACAAAGGTTGCTTTATTTATGAAATCAATGTGAGAGAAGATGAAGATAGAGGAATTACTTTCTACTACTCTAGGTATTGGGTTGGCTGGTGCCATTCCGTTTGTTCTCTTGACTCCTTCACCTTGTTCAATTTTACCAAGAACTTTATCAGTGAGGCCTTTGGAGGTACAAGCAGCTTACGGTGCTGTGATCCTTTCATTTCTTAGTGGTCCTCATTGGGGCCTTGCCATGGGATTCCGTTTTGGATTACAAAACATATGACAAGAGGAAATCTATCACGCTCAAAGGATTGAAGATAAAGAAGCAAACTCCCAAGAGATGAAGGGAAAGTGCTCAAGTATGTTTCTTTTTCTGAGATAAGCATGGTATGCTCCACTGCTTCGAGGGTTAATGTTTTATTTTGGCATTTGTAATGGGAAAGTGCTACACATAATTTTACACATTTGTCTCTTAGTTGATAAAGAGCATATAAGGGTGTTTTTGTTACGTGGTTTATTCGCTGAACCAAATGTTTTTGTCATTCGAAGTTACTAGATTTAAGTGTAGCTTTATATATATATATAGGAATACCTATGTAAGGGTGGTCGATAGGATTCTATGTGACCCCGTCATTTATATTTTTATTTCATCTTCCTTCCTAATCAACATTACATGGTGGTGATGTAAGAGTATGCTGGACTACGCCTGATTAAGTAACATTTGTTTTATAGAGATCAGGGAACTAGTGCCTTATTGTGGCCAATAAACATTGAGAAAATCTGTGTCTTTATATGCATCTTTAGCTTAGGTGTTTTTGCCTGTCCCTTGAATCTCTGTTTTCCTTTTATCAGAAGTATGACTTTGTCCCCGGTGTAGTACGCCATAGCTTTGGCATGCTCATTGTTAACGAGTTGAACAATTTAGGATATGAGTCCTTGTGTGTTCTATCCCTCTTCGGTATCGATCAATGCTATGCTATCTCAGACTTAGTAAAAAATAGGAATTCTTGGTAGCTTCATTGATATTGGCAATAAACTAGACTTATTCATGGTAAGTGTGCGAGGCATTTTGATATTGCTTATGTTCATTTTCCTCCTCATGCTTTATAACCTACGATCTGTAATTTTTGGTGCGCTCTGTATATGTGCCTTCTTTAGTTTTGTTTTTCTGTTTTTAACTGATGTCTAATTTTTTTCTTTTAAACAACTTAGCCTCGAGTCAAGCATATGAGATATATATATTTTTGTAAAGCACTGTATATGCAACTAGATTAATAATTTTCTTTCTAAAATCATTCATTATGTATTGCACAATATATATATATATATATATATATGCGCTAAGCTGTAGTTTGGGAGCTGGGTTTGGATTTGAGCTCACTTTGCAAGCTTTGAGTTTGCTTGCCCTGCACCGTATCTTAGAATATCAGCCGATGGGTTCAATGTGGATGGGATTTAAATGTTTTAACTCTTTTTTTATTTGGCCTTCGACTAGTTGCAAGTACATATAGATATATTCATATTGTGTGATATATATATATACAAAAGTATCTCTATACATATAAGTATAAATGTGTTGTTACATTGTAGTAGATATTATATATACAGTATCTAGAATATATATGTATACTTATATATCTACTATCATAAAGGCAAAAGAGTTAATAAATGCATTAACTATATTGCAATTTAATAATCTTAGCTGTGAGAAGTAATAGAATACATGCATTGAGTCAAGTAATTGGGATATTATTTAAAATGAAAAAATGGTCTTATTCATAATTGGGAATTGATGGAATACTGTAGATTTACGAGTAAAGGGTTCATCTTTTGTTGACTAAGGCGATGCCTAAATGATATTCAAATAGATGAATGCTACCTGATTTTGGGAGCACAGATCTACAAATTGGAATAGATAAACCACTAGTTAGCTTGGACTATGAATCCTTAGATGAGCTGATGAATATGTTGAATTGGATGATTAAGTGAATTGAATGGATTGGTTGGACTTGTATATTATATAGGGCATGCATCAAAAGGTAAATGAGAAGGTCAATATGTTGAATTTGTAGTTTAGAATGAATATCTTGAATAAAAGGAAGTGAATGTTATGTTGAATATATGACGTTTGTTGGAGAAGATAGTAAGTTGAATAGGTATCGTGAACCAAATTGAGGATTTTATAAAAGGAAACTAAATGATAAATTGCACCTTACCTTATTAAAGATTAGGTCTAGTGGAGGTATTTTTCTCATGCATCTTGGTTTATCAATTATGTAAGGAAAACTTTGGAACTCTCTCACTTAGCTATTTTTGTATTTTATTTGTATATGAATGTATACATTCTTAACTCTTTTATAGACCTATCTATTATTGATACAACCCTATGAATCATTGAATTTATTGGTAAAGTTTTTGGTATAATTGCATAGGCATGTAGGTATTCTAACAGGAGTAGGACTAATTTCATGAAGCTTTATGTATTAGGTTATGTTTGGAAGTGTACTTGTGTAATATTTGAGAGGACATTGGAAATAGAATTGTTTTATTTATAATTGATTGGGAGCAACTCATGATAGAGTGGGTATTACCTAATCTCCTATGCAAGGGCGATGCATTTGGAAACTTGATATTGTTACTTGTAGATTTATGTAACTTGTAAATGAGCTACAATATGTTCTTTATGATATAGAAATACGTAGTGAAAGATCATGACTATGAGATAGTGTTAATGCCCAAGTGGCATCTTGTAACTATAGAGTACATGTAGCTAGTATGGCTTTGTCAAAAAAAGTATTTCATTAAGCCAGTGAGGTACTTTTGACGAGTGTTTTTTCATCCCTACAAGGGTTTTCCACTCATGAAAATATTTGTGTTATGGTTTCTTTGTGGGTGCATTTGTGTACTTGTTACTTCCTTAATTTGTCTTACATTATTTGAATTTACATGTCTTGCTAAGATGATGATGATTCATGTGTAAGCCTTTAAGGCTAGTTTTGGTAAAGGCACGACCATGTGTAGATATACATAGTAATTCGTTAATGTATGAAGTTCTTTGAAATTTTAATGAAGCAATTTTGTTTTATATGTGTTGAGTATCTTTAATGAACTTTCCTTTGGGCACGCTTGGAAATAATTGTTATGTGTGAAGTGCATTGAAAATGGAAATTATTTATTTTGGAATGTGTAAGTTGTATGTTTGTCATTCGACAATAATGATGAAAGTAATGGTTAGAACATGCATCTTTCTGGTCATTACATTTTGTATCAGAGCGCTCAGGTTCAACACTCGGACCTTGAGTTTTCTATGCGTAGGTTGAATTAGGATATGTGAACCTATTGTATTGAATAGAGAACCCTAGTTGTGGGCAAATATTCTTTTGATGAGTTGGTGATTCTTTGATGGTCAGTTTGAACTAATAAGATTTTTTGGCACAGTTCGATCATTGAGAGAACTCTGGAGGAGTGAGACCTCTACACCTTAAGTGTGTTTCCATAAGATACATTATGAGAGTGATGGAATGTAGAATTAAAAGGGTGAATGATGAAGTAAGATGAATAGATATACCTACACCGATAGGGATCAGATGAGGTGACAACCTATGAATGATGAGGTGGTAGTAAAAGTTAATGTATAAGAGAAGTATATACTGAAGAGAGATCTCTCTGATGGCTTAAAAGATGAATGAGTTGATAAGATACAAGGGGAAGCTTTAAAGACAAGATGATTGTAGAGCAACATCATATTCCTATAGGAATTGGATCTGATAGAATCCATGAGATATTTCAAAAATGCAAGGTTCTGATGTCTTGAGAATCTTCATTGGTAATTCATGATAGAAATTGAAATGATAAATAATTTCACCTGTCTATTAGACAAAGTAAGAAGGGAATGATGTGAGTGAATCATGTATGCTTGTGCATTAATGCACTTCTTATGCTCTGTAAATGGCACATCTGTATGGATGATTGCATTCATAACATAGAATATTTGTTTCCTAGATTATATTTATATGTATAGTGGAATGTGAAATATTCACTATACCTATACTAATACGAGTAATGCATATTTCATATTATTGTTGTTTTTGTGCGAGTGATGCATTGGAACAAATTCCTTATTTCTTTATGGAGATAAAACACTTGTGTAATTATTTCATTTTGTATTTGTGTGCGGGATATACTTTTCATACTCATTATGTTCAGTAGATCGATTAATTATTATTATAAATGCACTACTATAATTTATGCATATTTCACCTTGTGTGCGAGCAATGCACTTGTGAGAGAGATGCACTCATCATATTCATTTTATGAAAAATTGAATGAGTAATGCACATTGTGTACGAGAAATGTTCCATATTTGTGCGAGTGAGGCACTATAGGTAAATTATGTATTCATATCTTGTGTGAGTTAGGCACTAGAGGTTATGTATTCTTGTTTATTGTATCATTGAAATAGATGATTCATAACACCCTTATTGGTGTATGTACATTGACAATGTTGTATGAAATTTCTTGAGCATTTATGGATAATTCATGGAATACATGTTATGGATATATATTTCATGTTATGGATGTACCACTATCTCCTTACTTGAAAGTGTGGTGTGTGATAAATTTTAAGCTTACCTTCCGGGACAGGATGCCGAATGTGGATTAACAGAGAAGGTGATCTGCTTTTCCAAGATCAACCAAATTTTCTTCTATATATTCTTTGGCCAAAGCGAGCTATACCGTTGAAATAGATGGATAATGAATGCCTAGAATTTATATATATATATATGTTTCTCTGCCACATCCTGTATGAAAGAAATATGTTCATTCTAGCATAAGAATGCATATAAGGCATCAGGCATGCATCAAGATTTTCCCTCCTGCTCGATTATTATTATTGGTTTCTAGGCACCTCATGCAGGGTCGGGTGTTCTTCGAGTTAGGAAGGATCTCGGGGAAGTGTTATGCTTCATGGTTGGGTGGGAAAAGCACCTTAACCATTCTTTGACCTTCAGCTTGCGGAAGACCACTGGGTTATGGCAACTGAAGATTGATTAAATGTTATATTTTTTTTTATGAAATTCTGAAACTGGATATGTATCATAACATGAATCATTGAATGACTTGTTTAGTCGATTAACATAATGCACTTCTCTTGGATGCATTCTTGTTGCATTTGTAAAAAGGTAAAGGATTTTGTATGCTATACATTTATAGAAACCCTTGATAATAGAAATTTATTTTTCCCAATTATAGATTGAGATTTACTTTTTGTTGAGAAATTTGGTAATAGGTTGAATTAGTGTCGAGCTCTTGATGAATTTCCTAACATCTGGTATTCAGGGTTGCTATGGTAATCAACTCGAACCTTTTATATTAGAAAGTGATCTTATATTTGATGATTATAATCATGTTGATGATCATCTATAACTTGTTGATCCTCTTATCTTTCTTGATGTTAATCAAAAGGAAGACCTTAATGTAATTAGTTTGTATTAGTGTTTTCATTTACTATTGGTGATAACAGGTAGTATGGGATACTTGTTATTCATCATAAAGGTAAATATTCTGACGTCTCATGCGAATAGGCATGTTGATAGAATTGATTTCTTTCTATCGGTGAATATCTTGGAATATGAATAGATTTGCATAAGATGTAGAAGATTATATGAAAGAAATGAGTTAGTTCTATGATTTTATTAGATGAGGTGAAAAGAGTAAAATTGATGAAACCATGAAGTGCTAATGAGAGGTGCAAGTGTTTCGATGCTAGCCATAGGAAAATTTTGTTGTTCTAAACAGATGGGTGCTTGAAAAGACGATATCCTCATTAGATGGGTTGATTGTGACATAAAGGTAAAACAAAGTAAGGAGGTAAGAAATCTTTCTCTTTATTTAAGTTGATCATCGAGATGATGATTCTTTAAGGGGGAAAGGATGTCACAACCCATATTTTAAACAAGCAATTTATAATTCAATAATATTATTTTGATACAATTAGTACCTAATCTAGCTGAATGATTATATTGTTCATATTTAATGTTCAATTAAATTAATTAGTAGTGAAATAAAAATGTAACAAAACAAAAAGGAAATTGATTATAAATTATGGATTTTATCTTGCAAATAAATGGTAATATTCAATGATTTAGAATGATTATTTCAATTGCTATTGAATGATATTTTCTTATTATTTGTCTGGAATGAATATTTAAATTTCAATTAGAATGATATTCTTTATTATTTATGGAAGATAAATATGTTGCATGATTAATAATTCTTATTTTCATTTATCTCAAGATTCAGTTATTGCATGTAACCGTTTTGATGAAAAAAGCCAGGAAAATAATTCAACCAATTGGGAGTAGCACCGGATAGGGAGGTTGGGTGCACGGTGCGAGGAGGAATAGCAAAGGACATTGGGAGATTGATAAGCTCGAGGAGTTATCCTTGGAATTCGCCTTGGTGTGGAAGCTTTTTCACCCCATTGTTCGTGTTCCTATTCCTCCATTCTTGCCAATTACTCCTCCATTTTGGGCATGCAACCCTATCATTGCTTTCTTTTTATCCCATACAAATAGCACCAAAAGGTTTATGCATGCAGAAGGATGCTAAGCTTGTTAGAGGAAAGAAGAATAACAAGGACAGATCTAGAGTTTATATCCCCAGTGTTAGTAAAATTGATGCTCAACATCACAAGTCTGTGACAAAGGTTGCTTTATTTATGAAATCAATGCGAGAGAAGATGAAGATAAAGGAATTACTTTCTACTAGTCTAGGTCTTGGGTTGGCTGGTGCCATTCCATTCATTCTCTTGACTCCTCCACCTTGTTCAATTTTACTAGGAACTTTATCAGTGAGGCCTTTGGAGGTACAAGTAGCTTATGGTGTTGTGATCCTTTCATTTCTTGGTGGTCCTCATTGGGGCCTTGCCATGGGATTCCGTTTTGGATTACAAAACATATAACAAGAGGAAATCTATCACACTCAAAGGATTGAAGATAAAGAAGCAAACTCCCAAGAGATGAAGGGAAAGTGCTCAAGTATGTTTCTTTTTCTGAGATAAGCCAGGTATGCTCCACCGCTTCCAGGGTTAATGTTTTATTTTGGCATTTGTAATGGGAAAGTACTACACATGCTTTTACGCATTTGTCTCTCAGTTGATAAACTGCATATAAGGTTGTTTTTGTTACGTGGTTTATTCGCAGAACTAGATGTTTTTGTCATTCAAAGTTACTAGATTTAAGTGTAGCTATATATATATAGGAATACCTATGTAAGGGAGGCCGATAGGATTCTATGTGAACCCATCATTTATATTTTTATTTCATCTTCCTTCCTAATTAGCATTACATGGTGGCGATGTAAGAGTATGTTGGAATACACATGATTAAGTTACATTTGTTTTATAGAGATTAGGGAACTAGTGCCTTATTGTGGCCAATCAACATTGACAAAATTTGTGTCTTTATATCCATCTTTAGCTTAGGCATTTTTGCCTGTCCCTTGAATCTCTGTTTTCCTTTTATCGGAAGAATGACTTCATCCCTGGTGTAGTACACCATAGCTTTGGCCTGCTCGTTGTCAACGAGTTGAAAAATTTAGGATATGAGTCCTTGTGTGATCTATCCCTCTTGGGTATCGATCAATGCTATGCCATCTTGGACTTAGTAAACAATAGGAATTCTTGGTAGCTTCATTGATATTGGCAATAAACTAGACCTAGTCATGGTAAGTGCAAGAGGAATTTTGATACTTCTTATGTTCATTTTCCTCCTCATGCTTTATAACCTATGCTCTGTAATTTTTCTTGCGCTCTGTATATGTGCCTTCTTTAGTTTTATTTTTCTGTTTTTAACTAATGCCTAATTTTTTTCTTTTAAACAACTTAGCCTCGAGTCATGCATATGAGATATATATATTTTTGTAAAGCACTGTATATGCGGCTACATTAATAATTTTCTTTATAAGATCATTCATTATGTATTGCACAATATATATATATATATGCGCTGAGCTATAGTTTGGGAGCTGGGTTTGGATCTGAGATCAATTTGCAAGCTTTGAGTTGGCTTGCCCTGCACCATATCTTAGAATATTAGCCAATGGGTTCAATGTGGATGGGATTTAAATGTTTCAACTCTTTTTTTTATTTGTCCTTCGACTAGCTGCAAGTACATATAGATATATTCATATTGTGTGATATATATATATACAAAAGTATCTCTATACATATAAGTATAAATGTGTTGTTACATTGTAGTAGATATTATATATACAATATCTGTAATATATATATATACTTATATATCTACTGTCATAAAGGCATAAGAGTTAATAAATGCATTGACTATATTGCAATTTAATAATCTTAGCTGTGAGAAGTAATAGAATACATGCGTTGAGTCAAGTAATTAGGATATTATTTAAATTGAAGAAATGGTCTTATTCATAATTGGGAATTGATGGAATACTGTAGATTTATGAGTAAAGGGTTCATCTTTTGTTGACTAAGGAAATTTCTAAATGATATTCAAATAGATGAATGCTACCTGATTTTGGGAACACGGATCTACAAATTGGAATAGATAAACCACTAGTTAGCTTGGACTGTGAATCCTTAAATGAACTGATGAATATGCTGAATTGGATGATTAAGTTAATTGAATGGATTGGTTGGACTTGTATATTATATAGGGCATGCATCAAAAGGTAAATGAGAAGGTCAATATGTTGAATTTGTAGTTTAGAATGAATATCTTGAATAAAAGGAAGTGAATGTTATGTTGAATATATGATGTTTGTCAGAGAAGATAGTAAGTTGAATAGGTATCGTGAACCAAATTGAGGATTTTATAAAAGGAAACTAAATGATAAATTGCACCTTACCTTATTAAAGATTAGGTCTAGTGGAGGTAATTTTCTCATGCATCTTGGTTTATCAATTATGTAAGGAAAACTTTGGAACTCTCTCACTTAGCTATTTTTGTATTTTATTTGTATATGAATGTATACATTCTTAACTCTTTTATAGACCTATCTATTATTGATACAACCCTATGAATCATTGAATTTATTGGTAAACATTTTGGTATAATTGCATAGGCATGTAGGTATTCTAGCAGGAGTAGGACTATTTTCATGAAGCTTTATGTATTAGGTTATGTTTGGAAGTGTACTTTTGTAATATTTGAGAGGACATTGGAAATAGAATTGTTTTATTTATAATTTCTTGGGAGCAACTCATGATAGAGTGGGTATTACCTAATCTCCTATGCAAGGGCGATGCATTTGGAAACTTGATATTGTTACTTGTAGATTTATGTAACTTGTAAATGAACTACAATATGTTCTTTATGATATAGAAATACGTAGTGAAAGATCATGACTATGAGATAGTGTTAATGCCCAAGTGGCATCTTGTAACTATAGAGTACATGTAGCCAGTATGGCTTTGTCAAAAAAAGCATTTCATTAAGCCAGTGAGGCACTTTTGACGAGTGGTTTTTCATCCCTGCAAGGGTTTTCCACTCATGACAATATTTGTGTTATGGTTTCTTTGTGGATGCATTTGTGTACTTGTTACTTCCTTAATTTGTCTTACATTATTTGAATTTACATGTCTTGCTAAGATGATGATGATTCATGTGTAAGCCTTTAAGGCTAGTTTTGGTAAAGGCACAACCATGTGTAGATATACATAGTAATTCATTAATGTATGAAGTTCTTTGAAATTGTAATGAAGCAATTTTGTTTTCTATGTGTTGAGTATATTTAATGAACCTGCCTTTGGGCACGCTTGGAAATAATTGTTATGTGTGAAGTGCATTGAACATGGAAATTATTTATTTTGGAATGTGTAAGTTGTATGTTTGTCATTCAACAATAATGATGAAAGTAATGGTTAGAACATGCGTCTTTCTAGTCATTACAATGAGTAGTTTAGCTCATGACTAACCATTGTCCTATTGATATAGTAGATAGCCCTCTCTGTTCTGTTTTCATCATGCTGAGCTAGGAGAGCTCCAAGGGCTACTATTGTTGCTGACACATATAAGATCAATGGTTTCTTTGGGATGGGTGACATTAAAACTGGTTGTGTCAGTAGATATTCCTTGATTTTGTTAAATGCCTCTTCACATTTCGTATCCCATTTGTATGCTACCCCCTTGTGGAGTAGGTGAGAGTATCAGTTCTGCTTGTCTGCCAATTGTGCTATGAATCTTAGGATGGATTGAAGTCTGCCCTGAAGACCTCTCAATTGTTTTAAGGTCTTTGGTGCTTCCATCTCAAGGATTTCCTTCACTTTTTTTAGATCCACCTCGATACCCCTCATGGAGGCTATGTATCCTAGCAGTTTACCTGATTGTACGCCTAAGACACACTTCTTGGGATTTAGTCTAACTTTGTATTCCTCCAGTTTATCAAAGATAGCACTTAGAGTTGCTATATGATCTTGTCTTTTTCTAGACTTTGCTAGGATGTCATCAACAGAGTCCTCAACTGTCTTGTGAATCATATCATGGAATATTAGTGTCATGGCCCTTTGATAGGTTGCACCTGTGTTCTTTAGGCTGAATGTCATCATGTTCCAGCAGTAGGTCCCCCATGGACAAGTGAAAGTCATCTTATGTTGATCTTATTTTGCTATCGTGATCTAGTTGTATCCTAAAAATTCGTCCATTAGTGATAGCATATGATGCTCTGCTGTCATGTCTACTATCATGTCGATGTTGGAAGTGGGAAATCATCCTTGGGACATGCCTTGTTCAAATCTTTGAAGTCCGTATAGATTCTGATGGCTTCGTCAGGTTTTGAAATAGGTACCAAATTTGATACCCATTCTGGATAATCAATTGGTTGATAAATCCTGCATCTAACAACTTTTTGAGCTCCATTTTGACCAATAGGGCAATTTGAGGATGCATTTTTTGAAGCTTTTGTTTGACTGGCTTTGCTTTTGGATACACTGCTAAGTGATGAACCACAATTTTTGGATCAAGCCCTGGCATGTCAGAATAACTCCATGCGAAGTTTATTTTCCTTTCCCTTAGGAATGCTGCTAGGAGTTCTTGCTCTTCTGATAATAGTGATTCCGTATAGAATGTGATATGTGGGGTCTCCTCTGTTCCTATGTTGACTAGATTGCATCTTTCAGCCAAGAATGTTGACTCCTCTTGATGACTAGCTCTTAGGGGAAGATTGAATCCTTCATCCTCGGGTGCCTCAGAGAGGTTTTCACCATTGGATATGTCCTTTCTTTTTACCATTTTCTTGTTAGAGATTGCCACAATGTGGTTTTCACTCAAGGACTTGGATATGATTCTCAGTTTCTCACTTTTACGAATGAAGGATGCAATCATTTCCCCATAATAAGCATGTGTGTCCAACTCCATTATAAACCCTGCCTTGTGATCTCCATCTAGAATGTTATCCCTCAATCCCATGAATTTTGAGAGCACCTCATCATTTTCAAATGTATTGAGAACTGGTGGTCCTCGTTGGTCATAGTCGATTAGTTGGGGATACACTAAACGGATCTCATGATTTCGATGATCAGATTCAAAAGATAAGGTACTAATCATGCAAAGGGTAGTGTCCTCAAATAACCTAGGTAGATTGGTCATGATATCTTCGTCATCGCTACTAATATAGGGCTCAGTTATAAAATTATGTGTGTCTCTACCTATGACTATTGGTGAGTGTACTTGTACTAGTATCGGCTGAGGTGAAATATTAACCGTTCTAACTGGAGGACTTCAGCCACGTATGGTTATTCTCAGAGGGGTAGGTCCAAGACCAAGATTTGTTATGGGTCGCGTCTCTGGCATGATAGGTATTATGAACCCATTGTCATTTTGTCCCAATCTTTGATTTCTATCGTAGCCCATTGCGAGCATCATTTGTAGGCCCTTGTTTCTTTCATCCATTGGTAATTAAGGTATCGGTCTTTCATCTGGATACAACATGTGAGATGGATCTACTTCAATAACCTCATGGCCAAGGTCTCCCCATCTTGTGAATTTAGGATAGTCTTCAGGGTACATTTGTGATGTAGAGGCTTGATTTTCTTGTGGGCGTCTTCATGATCTAGGAGATTGTGCTTACTCTCCTATTACAAAAGCATTGTTAGGGAGCTTGTAGCTTCCACAACCATCCTCCTGGATGATGAGCTTGATATTGGAGATGATGGGGATGGTGGAGATGGTGGGTGTCTCTATTGCAGAAGTGGATGTGAGAGTGGTGGGGTCAATGTACGGTGTGGATGGGCCCTCATCATTCTTTGGCACTTGGGTGATTTTGTAATACTTTTCCTCAATATTTTTGCAATATGAAAATGGTTTAGGATCTCCATGGATAGTAACCTCTTGTCCATTATGTGTAAATTTCACACATTGGTGGAAGGTTGATGCTACGGCTTTCATCGCATGGATCCATGGGTGTCCCAGGAGGATATTATATGGAAATTCGAGGTCCAAGATCTGATAGGTGGTTTCCATGAGCATTGTACCTACTTGAATAGGGAGTTTAATCATGCCCTGAGACACTCTTTCTTGGTCATCATACACTCTTATCATGATGCCCTTACCTTTGTCAATGAAATCTTCTAATATTTTCAACTGTTTGATGAGGCTGAGAGAACAGATGTTCAAACCTGCACCTCCATCCACCAAGAACCTTTTGATTTTTCTCTTGTTTACAATGGCTTCTAAGTGAAGTGCACAGTTGTGAGATGGTTGGGCAGTGAAATATTGGTTAGAGAATGTAAGGAGATTAGGTGTTATGATATTTTTTACCATAGCTTGGAATTGGTCCACATCGAGATCTGCGGGGACAGTGGATGAGGCTAATGCTTGCTCGAGAATCTTTTTATGCGCTGATGAGAATTTTAACAACTCCATGATGGAAATGTGTGCTGGCATTCTCTTGAGTTGTTCTACAACATTGTAGTTATGCGAAACCGATCTAGATGAAAGGATTCTATTAGGTTTGGATGATCCTGCAATGGTGACTTCACAATCTTCGGCATGGGCGCCCTTGATGGTGATGACCATGCAGTCTTCATTTAGGGAGGCAACGACCATTTCATACACATGATTTACACTACTCTTCCATTTATCATTTTTATTTCCTTTGTTGCCATGATTTGGCATCGGATTCATGTAAATTTTAAGATCCTGATTTCTGGTAGGTTGTTCCACATTTATGATTTTCTTGTCAATGACATCTTGGATGATATTTTTGAGTCTCATGCAATTTTTTGTGGTATGACCTTTGATTTTATGAAATTCACACAGTTTATTTTCATTATACAAGGGGGTTTAATGTTGGGTTCTTGGTAATTCTCGAATGTAGGAGGTTGATGAGTTTTTTGTTGATCAAATTTTTCATTATGTCCTCAAGTGGTTCCCCCAAAATAGCATTTTTTTTTTTGGGATAAGTTTTTCGTTGGGGTGGTCCCCTTTGGTCATTGAGATTATTGATGGTTGGATTGTTGTTGGGTTGGTATGTTGTGTGATGATTGTTTTGGTGTTGTGTTTGGTTTTGTTATGTGGGTGTATTTTGGTGTTGACCACTAATGACCACCTTGGCATCAACGACGCCATCATTAGTAATGTTCATGTTCATTTCCCATGTACGAGGTTTATCATTGTAATTAGATGATGGGTGGTTGTTTTGTTGTTCATGGTATGATGTTGATTCTACGGGTTGGTTCACAAGGACTCTTTTGATGCTAAGAACCTTGGAAATCAGTTGATCATATGTGGTGATGCCCTAAACCTTGAGATGAAATTCCAAGTTGCTTTCAAGGTTGGATATGATGGTACAAACTTCTTGTTCTTCTGGCATGGTCCACTTGCTCTGATTGGCCTTGGATCACCATCATTGAAGAAATGAAGCAAAAGATTCATTCTTTAGTTGTTTTAGAGCGTATAGTTTTTTGAGACTAACATCCATTGCAATGTTACATGCATAATTCCTAATGAATGCATCTCTAATTTCTTAGAATGTTCTAATGCCTGAAGGTAGGTGAGAGAACCATTCTATAGCATTGCCTACTAAACTCCTAGGAAATAGTCACATCAGATAAGTATCATCATATGCGACCTCCATGCAATGAACCTAGAATTCCCTGATGTGATCTTTAGGGTTTCCCATCCCTCAATATTTGTCAAATTTAGGGATCTCGAATCCCTTGGGGAATGGTTTCATCTCAAAGATCCTATCAAATGGATAGGGACAAAAGTTGCTTGGTGTCTTGGTTGTTCGCCCTGATTGAAGGTCGAGCACTTGTTGTGAGAGCAACCTGAGTTGTGTCGTCACATCATTTTGTGGATCAGGGGAAGGGATGAAAGTGTTGTGGGGTGTTTCAATCGTTGACGGATTGGTCGGTGCATTGTTTGATGGTATATGTATATTCTGGCAAGTGAGGTAGGCTTCCACCTACTTTTGTATGAACAATGCTTGTTGTTGATCTTCTTGTTGTTGTGCTAGGATTTTTGCTTGTTGTTGCACTTGTTGTTCCAACAACGCTTGTTGTTGTGCTTGCTCTTGTTCCCACAATGCTTGTTGTTGGGAGGCCAATTATGCCACTTCTTGTCATTCTTGATATTGCTTTAATGCTTGTTGATATGCTTGCAATTGCACTGCTTGTTGTTGTGCAAGAAGTTGTGCTTGATATTGGGCTTGTTGAGCCTAATATTGGGCTTGCGCTTGAGATTGTGCTTGAGTTGTTTGTGCTAGTGCTGCCTGTTGTTGCAATAAGAGTTATGCTTGAGTGACCCTTTGTGCTTGTAATGCTTGCACAGCTTGTGTAGCTTGAGCAGCTTGTTGTTGTTGTTGCAATAATGCTTGGGCTTGTTGCACTTACAATGTGGCTTGTGCAGCTTGGGCAACTTGTGCGGCTTGAGTGGCTTGTGTAGCTTGAGCAGCTTGAGTGGCTTGTTGTATGGCTTTTTATTTTTGAACTTGTTGGTATCCTCTTTGGAAAGCAACTTGCAATGCTGTGTCATATTGGCTTGATGTGGTGAAAGTTGGTGGTGGTGGGGGTGGTGGTGGATTTGGAATAGTGTTCGTGAAGGTAGTGTTGATGTTTTGTGTGATGGATGGTGCCATTGATGTGGTTGGTCCTTGAGAGACCATGCTTTGTGATGCTAAGGGGGTGTTAGATGATGTTGTCATTGCTTGTGTGTTTGTCGTTTGTTGTTGTGATATCAATGACAAATTTTGAGCATTCGGTATGATGCTTTGATTGATACTTGGTAGAGGGGGAAGCCCTAAACCAAGAAATGGTGCAGATGATAATGGCAATGGTGGAAGTGGTGGAAATGTAGGGGGTGTGAATCCTTGTGAAAATGTTGTGGTGTCGAAGATGCCCCCTATTCCGAACGTATCTCCCTCTTCTTGTGAATTTGTGAGAAGAGGTGTTTGAGGTGTTGCGTGAAAAAATGATGATGATGGATCGTGATGGAATGTGAGAGGAACATTTTTGTGTAGTGGTTTTTCGGGTATGTTTTGTTCCAATGTGGTGTTTGCGTCCAAGTTTTGATTATTAACAAGGGGATGTGATTGAAGGGCATTGAGAAATGTACTTCCTTTGTTGACATTGGGTTGTGTTGGAGCAAACAATGTTGTGATTTGTGGGATGTTTTGCATGATATTTTGGGATGGAGGTGTAGATGAAATGGGGATGGTGGATGAGATTGGAGGAAAGGATGTATGCACTATAGTACTTACATCAAAATCCAAAGGAAACTTGGCCCCTTGTTTTGCTAGTTCAAGCATGTACAATGAAGGGTTAAGTCTCACAATGATGTTGATGATTCTATGGTTGTCTAGATTTTGTAGCATTTCAGTCATTTCCTCGCGAGACATTCCAAAGGTGAGGTCCTCTACTTGATTTTCTTCTTGTGGATTTTGCAATGATGACAGGGTCAATGGATTACTTGATTCAGGTGGATTTATTTCTGCGTTTGTTTGGCTAAGATTGCTTGAAGTGGGTGTTTCTTTGTTGGCTTCCATACTCTTCTTGTATTGAGATATCATTTGAACCATAAAACAAGGATCAAGAATATGGGAGATGAATCTCTTCATTCTTTGGATTTGATCTCCATTTTATGTCCCAAAGTAGAATGTTTTTAGGATGCCTTGAGGATCAAAGGTGATGTTTTGATGATGATGTTTTAGGGGTGGATGATATGAATGTTTTGGATTTTGATAAATCTTGAATGAGATACTAGGCTTTGGATTTGGATCTTGTTTTTTTTGGTTTTTTTTTTTGGGGATTTTTGAGATTTTGTCCTTGATTTTGATTTTGATTTTGACTTGGATTTTGAACAAAAAGACCCTAAGATGTTGGATGATGATCTAAGGGATAGCTTTGTTCAAAGGATGATAATTTGAATATGTGTGAGGAGAAGGATGTATCTATCCACACCTATTCAAACAAGATGGTTTGTTTCACTAAGCATATGAAGAAGGATTCATCTACATATACTAAGCTAGACAAGATGATTTTGACATACCTAGTCAAAGGCTTTTTTGCTAATGTTTTCAAGGATTTTATCTCAATGATATTGATGATTTTGATTTTGCCGCAAAGCCTAGCATTAAGGATGATTTCAAGATTTTTCAAAAGGTGATGATGAGATGGAGTTTGTTTTGATGTTTTTGGAGGATGGATGAAAAAGATGTTTTGATATGTTTTGATCCTAAGATGAACCTAAAAAGGTACACTTTGTTTGCTTAGACCTAGGTATTGAAGAGCATGAAAATGCTTCCTAATGACCTTTGTAACCAAGAAATGATTTTATTCATTCATTTTCGAATTTCCACCCAATGATTTTTTGCTTTGAGGTTGTGAGTCTTCAATCACATATGAAAGTTGATTTTGGTTAGCTTTGCTTAATGTCTTTATTTTACCAAAAACACTTTCTTCAATTAGGTTTTCAAACTAAGATGTCCAATGTCCTAATTTCTTCAAACCCCACAAGATATGCTATGTGAAAATTCAATGAACTTAAGGCAAGGGTTTTCCTATAGTTTACTTAAGGAGACAAATTGAGATATAATCCAATGTTTAGAAACCTCTAAGGATGTGAATCCCAAGGGAAAGAAATAACAAATGGATTGAGTCAATTGTATTTGTCTTCAAAAAGGGTTTGAAATTTGGATGGTGTTAAGTGTTTGTTTTTGAGATATTTTTGATGAAGCAATGCATTTTGCAACCCAAGAACAAGTACAATCCTATGGATGTGTAAGACAATATTTGTTGGATTCCCACTTGGACAAGTCCAGCTACGCTTATCTCTAGTGAATGGTTAGATGCTTGACCCCACTAGCTCCCCTCCATGACACTCACTTATACGGGGCAGAAAAGCATCAACACCCATGAAACTCCCATGGCATGCTTTCCATTTCTACTAGAAGACTGTAAAAGTGTGGGGTGGCTTGAGAATGACCGTTCTTGCACCAACAAATAGTTTAAAGGATTTTGGAAAATTCTAGCACATGGGTTTTTAGTAAGGACTTTCTATTCGTAGGAGTTGACCCAATGTGGCAAGAGTCCCCTTTCAAATCCATCTTGTCAGAGTCAACTGTGTGATATTGGCATTTCATCCAATATCCACATTTATATCCCGGCTGGAAATACTCTTGGATTTAGAGTGTTACCGGTCGAGTCGTTCCCTTGGGTGAGTACTTTTTCCCCAAGGCAGGCCCTCTAGGATAAACAAAAGCAAATGAAGAACAATATCCGTAACTTGATCAATCCTTGTATGCAACAAAGAGAGAGAATATACGCAACAAAGCCCCCACTCACACTCGCACAAGATTTTGTTCAATTTTAAGCACAAATCAAAGTGTGGAGGTGATTACTTTATCTCATCCCAAAGTCATGAAAAAGGCCTTTTGATTCTCAAGATCACTATAAAGTGCCAGAGAAGCACATACGTCCTTTTTCAATGGATTTAGTCTAAGTAAGCCCTCACAAAAATAAAGCTACACTTGTTCTTTTTAAATCCTCAAAGAAATATGTGAGTTCATTTTAGAGTACCAAATCACAAGTGAAAGACATTTGTTCAATTTGTTAATCCAATAAACGAAATCTAGTAAGTTGTTGATCCTATTATTCGTTTTAACCTTTGCAAAAGGAAATTGAAAGGTTCTTTTTAAGCCCAAATGAAAACTAGTGTTCTAAGAATGAAAAGATGAGAAATTCTTAAAGAAGTGTTAAACAAACACTTAAGTGTTTAAAAACACTTTGATTGGACAAAATATCATCACCACACTCCTCCTCCTTTAGTTTTCGATTTCCAACCTACAAAGGAGAAAAAAATTCAGATTCAGGAAAAACACAAAAGTTAAAAAACCAAAAAATAGAATGTAAATAAATCATAAATCAAAAGCACGTGCTAAAAAAAATGAATTCTCCCTTTTATTGTCTGCCAGCGTTGCAACTCATGAAGGCATCGCTATTTTTTTCTCCTAGCGGTGCTCTTACAGTGCCGCTTTACCAGTCAGCGGTGCTCTGTGTCGGGACAGAGAGCTCGACTGCGTTGCAATTTTTCCCAATGTTGCAGTTTATGTCCAACATTGCTATTTTCAAAAAATTCAAAATGTTCTGCAAGTCAACGAGTCCAGCGGCGAAGTTAAAAATTTGAATGTTTTTGGCAGGATGAGTCTAGCGGCACAGTTTTTGTTTCCAGTGGCGACGCTGACGAGGCTGTGGTGCTAAAATAGCGTCGTTGATGAGCCCGCAATGCTAAAACAACGATGCTAATGAGCCCGCGTTGGAATTTCCTGTGTGAAGAAAAATGCGGAAATTTCAAGAAAAAGTTAGAATTAATGATATTTGGCCCTCCTTCTAGCGCCAAATGTGTGAACCCCAACCTAGGTACCTACAAAACAAAGAGAATAAACACCTCAAGTTAGATATTGCAAGTCTAAACAAGGATTCCCCATGAAATCCATTTACAAACTCAAATTAGGAAGAAAATATTGAAAAACACAATGCAAATGACAAAAAGAAGATAAAATCCTAATTAGAAAAGTAAAATCTTGATCCCATGGGGGAATTGGTGCCAATTTGATGTGAAAATTGGCCCTTTCCCAATTCCTATGATTGCAAGTTTTGATATGTAGACTTGATGAAGAGATTTGATCCACTTTTGATGATGAATGGTGAGAGCTCCAAACCCAAATCTGCAATAACCTAGCTAAGAACTCAAGATTGATGAATGGAAATGGCTAAGTATTTTAGCATGGTAACTTTTCTTGGATTGTGGATGATCAAATGAGGAGAGGAGCTCTTCATTTATAGGATTTCAAGATGGATGAATGCCCAAATTTGAGCAATGTGGGACTAACATTCATCCAATGATATGATGCCACTTGTCAAGCCATGAATGGATGATGGATGTGCAAGATTTGGGGTTTGTGCCAATAAATGCCAATATTTGAAATTCAAATTTGTTGAAATGACATGTAAGAGGGAAGGGAAAATGCAATAAATGCCACTTGGCTCAAGGAAAATGACATGTAAGAGATTTTAAATGCCTTGTTGGATGTACATGTTGACTTGGAATTTTTGAATTCAAATTGAGAGAATATTCCAAAAGATGCCATGTGAGGAAAATAGAGATTTAATAAATGAATTAAATCTATTTTCATGTGCAACTTGCATTATCTAGAGGATGTGATATGAGATGAGATTAAATTAATCAAGGGTTAATTAATTTAATAGGAGATTAGATGATGTGACCTATTTGACTTAGATTTATGGGTTTATTTAAATCAAATAAGAGGGGAATATGATAAGAAGCTAATTAAATAAAGATTTTGATTTATTTAATTAAAAGGGGTGGTGTTAGATTAAATCAAATAAGGTTTTAATTTATTTAATTTAATGGATAGACTTTAGAGATTTAATCAAATAAATTGATTATTTAATTAAATAGGGATAATTAGATCAGATGGATTGATTTAATTAACATAAGGAATTGACTTAATCAGATAAAATGATTTATTTAATTAAAGGATGGAAATTGATGAATTTAATTAGATAGGGGAATTTGATTAAATGGTTAAACCGAGGGATGATTTAGGAAGAAACGATGTTTGTAAGTCATGATCAAATGCACGATATCAATCAATATATTTTACGTGTCTAGACTTTCTATATTCATGATTTCACTTGATTTGGTGTAGTATGTAGTGAGTTTCATTTGTCAGTATGGGAATACAATAATTCTAAGATGAAGTATCTGTATGATACAATATTGGATGAAGTGTTTGATGAATCTTAAGTAGTTTGTGGATTATTCTAGATCATGTTCAAGAGATTTTTGTTGTCCAAAAGTATCATATTGATTTAAGGAAGTATGTACTTAATGATTATGGTGTTTTAACATTGGTATTGGTCGACCTTGTGTTAACACTACATGCGAAGTTTATGAAAGTGTGTTGAGGTTTGTTTGGATCTATTTGGGTCCTAATTGAGTATTTATGTAGGTCGCCTTCATTCCTATCCACCACAAGAATTTTTAGGTGTTGACCTATTTTGAATTGTAAGTTTGATGAATAGTTGTTGACCTTAGAAGGATTTTGAGGATGAGAGTGATATAAATAAGTGTAATGGTGTTGTGAGATGGAAGGAAGAAGCAAGATAGATACAAGATTGATGTGAGTGATGAGTGTGATGCAAATTTGAGTAGAGCAGTGTGAATTTCAGTGTTAGGGTTCCTAAAGATAGTGAGTTGAAGGCATCTAAAATATTTCATGCAAGACTACAAAAGTGTGTGAGAAATTGTGGTGGATTCCTTGTTGCATTGAGAATTATTCTATGTAGCATTTATCTTCTATCTTCTTATATTCATTCTATGGCAGCGAGCCCTGGATGTGAGCCTTTCTAAACAGTGTGTCCTATTCTAGTAGTGAGCCCCTTTGTACCAATTTTTCTATTACTTATATTGTGAGCTAATCCTCACCATGGTTTTTTCTTCATTGGGTTTTCCACGTAAATCTAGTGTTCTTTTGTGTATGGTGTTGTGATTTTAGTTTTTGTTATTTTCATTTCATGTTCAATCATACTAACATAATAAGGGTTTAATGAATGCATGTGGATCTGATTATTATTGAGGGTTTTGATGTTATAATTTGCTACAACTGATTCACCCCCTTCTTAGTTTTCTTGTTCATTCAACACTTATTAGTCAAAACTGCAACTCCATTACCTTGGGGGTAATAATTTGATGAATATTTTAAAATAACTTTATATTCAAAATCCCATTTCACAATTTGAATTGATGAGAAATAAGGATCATTATCACACACCAAAGTGAATGACATTCCAAACATGGTCATTATGTGATCCTCTAAAAATTTGATTACCACATTTGTCATACTTTGTTAGTAAGTGACCGCTTCACACCATCTCATGCAGTAATATGTTGCTACTAGAATGAAACTATGTCTTGTAGATGAGTGGGGGTATATCATTCCTACAAAATCTTAGCCCCATTGGGTAAAGGGACATACATCATATACAGTTTGTAATGGCATAGGTGCATTTATTTCTTTGCTAGCTCCTATTTTACTTAATGTGTTGAAAAGTTCCCTTGAATAGAGTGGGCTAGTAATACCCTACCCTTAATATCTAGTGAGTAGTTGCTTCAGCTTAACCATGCCTAGTATCGAATTTATCATGAAATTTTGTTAGGAACAAAATGAAGTCATTGACAAGAATCTTAGTCATTCTCTCAATATATCTCCTAATGGTGAGAGTATCTTGGTGCAAGAGGATGAAATCATTGACACATTCCTTAATTTCACTTTTCCTAATCTTGATTCATCTCTTAACATCTCTCCCACTTGTGAGAATGTTTTGTTACAAGAGGATTCAATCATGAATGATCATGATAATTATAGTTGCTCTTCTCCTGATACACCTATGAAGAAGGTATCTTGGTGTTAGAAGATCTAATCATTGAGTGTCATGAGAATATTGTTTGATTCTCTCCCAAAACCTCTTCTACTTGGGAATATATTATGGTGCAAGAGGATGAAATAATTGATACATTTCTTTCAAAATATAGTAAGATGGATTGCATAGATGAAGATGCTAAGGTGATATTAGATCCTCCCTTAATAGAAGGTCATCAACAAGAAGTTAAGTTTGTTGAGGTTATGAATGCACAATTGGCTATTAGGTCACCTCTAGTTATTAGACCACCTAAAACTCCTTTAATTATTGGACCTCCTAAAATTCCTCTTGGACCTCCTAAGTCACCTCTCATTAAGGACCTCCTAAATCTCATGGTCATATCTTAAACTTTGCAAAACAACTCACTAGTGATCATGTGTTGCAGTAATCAAGTAATCACACAATTGCTCACACATATAACACTAGAAATAATAATCAACCAAAAAAACTCCAACATCCATCCCATTTTCTCAAACATACCTTCTACTCGCACCTAATATTTCTTAGCGTAGTGGTAAATAATATGATCTTGTTGAGAAACTTCATAATACTCCAACCAAGATTTCCCTTTGGGATTTGATTCAAACATCACCTCATACCACAAGATGCTCCATGAGGATTTACAAAATATTGATGTATCAAAGTTTTCTAAACCGAATGATGTAGCAATCTTTTTCAATTCTATGCAAGTGATAAATTTGGATATTACATTCCCTCACTTGAGATCCAAAAAATAAATGAAGCTTTAATTATAATGTTGATCATTAACAAATCTGGAATTAAGTGTACTCTCATAGATAATGGATTGGGTCTTAATATTTATAGCATTGATCTTCTAGATAATATTGGTGTGGATAATAACCTTATAGAACCTAATTATCTTTCAATTCATGGCTTTGATAATGTTAACAAGAAACCATTAGGAGTGATCGCATTACCCATCAAGGTAGGAAGTGTGACTTTAAAAACACCTGTATATGTTATGCCAAGACCTCTTTCATACAATCTACTCCTAGGTAGACTATTAATTCATTCCATAAAGGGAGTCATCCCTAATCTTTGTTGTGACATGAATTATGAATATAATAACAAGATATACATGGTTAAAGAAGATGAAGAAAGTTATAAGTTACAAGCTGAAGGTGAACATAATACTTCCAACTCTCAAGTTTGATTCCAACTTCAAAAGTAGATAACAAAAATCTTTGATGATGATTAGGGACTATTAGATTTTACACCTTGTTTCAAAGAATATTCCACAATCTTGCCATTAAATACCAAACAACTTGATGATAATCCAAAATACATAACAAAAATCTTAGATGATGATGGGGCTTCATTAGATTTTACATCCTCCTTTATGGGAGAATGCAAAATCTCACAATCTAAACCTAAAAATTCTTGTTTTCTATCTAGTTCTACATTAACAAATCCAAAAACATCAACCCATGATGGTGATGGGGGCTCTTTAACTTTCATCCATCATGAGTGTAATATGCCAAACTTTAAAAAATTTAAAAAGGATTTGCATGCTCAATAAAATTCCTCTCAGGAGCATGTAGACATGATCTCTTCATTTGAGTTGGAAGAATGTTATGGCCTTGGATACAAAATTATTTTTAAACATGGATATAATGCAAACATGGAACAAAATGATAGGAATCAAGTGAAGTTTATACCATACTTTTCCAAGCATGGTCTAGGTTTCCAACCTTCATCTCCATCTTCATCTAATGTTTTATCATCTTTTGTATGTATGACATCTGGTGCTAATAAATAAAGCTTTTCTTCACAAAATAGAGAAAAATATCCTACCTCTAATAAAGAGAATATTTTTTTGAGGCTTCTTAAATCCAATTTGATATCTCTCCCTTTGAAAACATGAAAGAAATTTTATAACAAAAACTCATTTTGTGCATATCATCGAGTGCATGGTCATTCTACAAATGAATATAAAGCCTTGTGCAATAAAATGCATCTTAAGGATTGTGGTCCTCTTCCTTGTTTTGATGCACCTAATTACTCTAATCAATAATGATCTTCATCCTATAGTATTTCTCATCACTATGTGGAATCTGTAGCTTTATGTGTTTTTCTCATTTCCATTCATGGTGGTACAATCTTAAGTGTAACCATATTCTTCATGGCAGAAACATAATAGTCCTTGGTGTGGCTGTCCTTGTCTCTACACTTGGGGGGCAAGGATAGCTAGTTTTAGGAGGCATGCATTCTTTTCAAGGATCCCCTCTTCCCCTCTTTCTCCTTAAAATACGAACATAGCAAGTATGTTGACATTTTAAGGGGGGGCATACATTAGAATTATTTGCTTCACTTTGTTCGCATGCGTTGGACTTAGTGGTGCATTAACTTTAGAATTTTTTGCTTCAATTTATTCACATGTGTTGAACTTAGTGTCACATTGGCATAACATCTTGATTATTTTTTTAGCATCTTATCAAGGTTATCAACAAGTATAACTCTTGGTATGGTTATGGGTACACACCTAGTGAATAGGAAACTTCACTAGACCTAGTGTGTTTCTCATTTTTCTACCTTGTCTTGGGGGCTCACCTAGCAAATATCTGACTTCACTAGCCTGTGGTACCTTCTATTTGTGATTCACCTAGCAAATATCATACTTTGTTATTGCATGAGTCATGAACACCTTAACATGGCCACCTAGCACAACACAAAATTATTGTTAGTGGAGCCATGTGTTTCATGAGTGTTTAGCATAACACACCTTGCTATCCTTTTCGAACCCATCATATTGCATGGACACTTAGCATAACACAACTTTCTAGCTAATAGATTCATGTGGCTCATAAGTGATTTTACATCCTTGTGACTCATTTTTTTAGTTAACACATTTGATGGATGACATTTGGTATTTGAGACAATTTAAGACTAAGGTCTCTTTGCCTTATTGACTTGAATCCCTTTAGTACTAACCTTGTGTTTTTTTGTGTTCCTTTTGCATGTCTTCTTTGTGTTTTCATCATGTTTGTGTTCATTTTGTTTTCATTTATATGTTATGTTATGTCATTGATTTTCATCATGTATGTTTTATGTTTTCAACATGTATGTTTGTATATGTTGTCTTGTTGCATTTCATTTCACATGTTTGTATGTTCCTTTGTGCTTATGTTGGTTTTCCAAGGGATCTTGGATCCTGGGGGCTTGTACATTCCCCCTAGATCCTTTTCCATCCTATCTCTTCAATATTTGGACAATCAGACCCCTCTTGACATATATTTTCTATTTTAGTGTGAGTCTAAGCATAATTTCACACCCTCACTAAGTGGGGGATAAATGTAGCAGATTAAAATTTGTCACCCTTGACAATTTCACAATATTTTTTTCTCCCCCTAAATTATTGAGCCTAATTGGGCCCCTTGATTTCCTAAATTATACATTTTATAGCCCATTTGTACCACTTTCTAAGAAATTGCAAGCTTTAAACAAATGCATCTAGTTATTATTTTTCCCTCGGCACTTAATGTTCTGGAAAATAGGGCCATGAACCATTTTTCCTAGGGCATATGGATCCCCCTATTTTGCTAGGGACCAATTTTGGATATGTCAATGTCAACATTTTAACATTCAAAATTCAATTCGTAAATGTCGGCTATCAATATTTAATTTTTGGGAAATTAGAGAAATTCCTATAAATACTTAGTCTTTTCACCATTTGAACTTAGGAGATTTTATGAGCAATAATTATTGTCAAGAGAAAGTCAAGAGTATAATTTCAGAGCTTTATTGTAGAAATTTAACATCCAAGCATCATGTCAAAGTGTATGCGAGTTCATGTTGTTTTATTATCATTTTTTTGTGAAGCCTAACCCATTTTTTTGGTCTCCAAAGTAAGTTCAAGCAATCAAGAAAGCAAGATCCAAGACATTGAAGTGATGTGCATGACTTTAGTCCTTCAAGGAAGTTATTGAAGGGTGGTGAATTGTAGCACTCTATTATTTCATCATTCTTTCTTATCCATTATCATTTTATCATTGGCATTGCCATTGTGGAAGTAGAAACACTTGCATGGGGTTTGACTGAGGCAAGCAACTAAATGGCCCAACATTTTCCCTCTATTTGAATACAAAAAATCTAGGTTTGAAGAGGAATGATAAATCTTGAAGAAAAATTGTTCATTGTTGCAATTGAATCCCTACACCTTGTCAACTCACAGAAACTCACCTACAGAATCATCTGACAACATTATGCCAAATTTTCAAGCAGAAACAAGGATATTAGATCTATCATCAGAGGACCTAAAAAATAGAGAAAAAGAATCCTACAGGGACCCATACTCCCTTGGGTGAATCAATCCTCCTATGTACATTGAAAAAAATAAAATTAGGCAGGTGCATAATCCTCTGCACTTCTTAGATCTACCTGCAACTGTTGTTTCAATCTGTACATTGTCAGGACCTTGCATTTTTCATATTAGGAAACATAGTCTAATGTTAATAAAGGAAAATCAATTTCAATCCATTCCAACTGCCAAATTGATGGAGATCCAAGTCTGATTGGCTCACCTTCATGGTTTAAATTCAATATATATAGATTGTTGATCTCTATCTCATTGAAAACCTATGAAAAGGAATTGAATACTTTTGTTCTAAGCACTTAGGACTTAGGATCACCTTTTCCTACGTTTGATTTAAAATGTGAATACCTTAGTGTAAAGAAACTTGCAGCCATCTAATGACAATTTCCACATAACCCAAAAGAGATAACAATGCAAATAAGTGTTCAATATCAACATGCAAGAGAATAGACAACATACCCATGAAAGATGACACAAGATATACCCTAGGAAAACCCTCAAGAGGGAAAAATCCATCCTCCAAAATCATCCACACTCCATGTATTATTTATCAATGAAAACCTATTACAATACATCTTCAGAGACTCCATGAACACTTATGAAGCACAAGCTATCCATGCATTCCACATGACCAAGCATGAATCCACACATCCCATGCCATGCTTCGAACCCTCACACATGCACAAGCTCAATTTGCTAACCTACAACAAACTCTCCAACCCTAAACAACTACCCTTGTGGTTGATTTTATAGAAACAATCTCCCACAAAACCACCAAGTGGTATTACATAAACCATGTACCCAGAACCATGAACTTACAATCATGTGACCCCACATTTAATATTGGGTACTTTATTATATTTTATTTTTCCCCAATATTAAATAATTACATTTTACAATTAAGTCTCAATGTTGCATACAATATAAAGTGGCCCCAATATTATAACTCCTAGTGATGCATGTCCATCTAGGTACCCCTAGGTGCACCACACACATAATAATAAATTAAAAATTATTAGAATTATGCAAGGTGTACAAAACCTAATTCCTAACAATGTCCCACTTGTTGTATACATTGCATAATGGGGTAACAAGTAAGCTCAAACATCAAGATAATAAACTCCATAGGCAACATGTATGTATAGTCCTAGAATCCAAGTTCTCCATGTGCTCCATCAAGATATCTATAAAAAGAACCAAGGTGACCACCATCTCATCCATGAATGCTCTCATACTCCACCATGCCAATGCACTAAGATAATAACACATCCAAAGAAATGTCACACTAACTGTCACAAAGAAGCATGAACATGCCTCAAACTGATATCTCAAAACACAAACACTCAATCCAAAGGTAATGAATATGCACCAGCATCTATCAAGAATGAATCACCATAGCTAAAATGATGCCCAAAAAAAATTCCAACACATCCAAATATCCATACCTCCAAGGTATACATAACATAGTAAACTCATGCCAACACATATCCACCCATAAACTGCAATAACAAACTCCATGTGAAAACTTGTCAAAGAGTGGCATACACATCCAAGAGATCCCATTGCATGGGAAATATACATATGAATGAAAACCTAGAATGAGCACATACAATGCATCACTTCATTAAAATTCCAGAAAGAAGGCACCATCACAAGTGATCAAGGCATACCAAGTCTAGTAATAACATCACATAGAAGATGTAAAAATCTAGTACCAAGGAACATCCACAATGATATGCAAAACCTACAAACCAAACACCTATAGCATGTTCTCCTACACACACCTCTAAAATCCAACTATGCCAAGTATGATCTCCTCCACAACACCCCATAAAAAAATCCATAACATCCAACCGTCCAATCGCCAATATCAAACATAACATATGTATCATGTAACTAATCATGGATGTAAGCATCTCAAAACAAGAGGATCAAACTCAATGTAACCATTCCCAAACCAAGGAAATCAGCCCAATAAACCATCTCCTAAACCCAAAATGTACAAGGAGATAAACATGCCAACACTCCTCAAATGAACCCTCCAGAACCAAATACCCATGGCTCAAGATCCATATCCATAAGAAGAAAAATCATAAACATAATGCACTTGAAAGCAAAATGGGAAATACCTCTCAAGTGAACCACCGAGTAAACTAAGAGTGGGGAATGAGAATGCTCCTCTAGGATATCCAAGTCACCATGACTGAACCAAGGAAACTCTCCTCATAGGTCCAAGTTGGACTCACATCCAACCAAGGTGTAGGCTGCTTAGACTTCCTGCTAAAATCTCATCAAGAGTGCCCATCTCAAAATCATGTCTCTAACCACAAGAGAATGCCAAGCCTCACCTATGTCTCTAGGTATCCATGAGCACTATAAGTAATCAATCCATGCTAAACTCCAAGCAAATGATAAAAGTAATCAATACAAAGAGAACCAACCAAGATCAAAATCATAGCTCCAACTACAGAATCATGAACATAAACATGACACCATGATCTCACATCTTCTCAAAAGAAGATCACATGCTCAAATCATCATAACATGTACCATGCCACAACTCTAAACTAGTAATCAAGAGTATACCATGAAATAATAACAAAACCATCCTACAACCAAGGATCACCTGTCAAAAACAACAAGTCATAAAAAATACCTCAACATCTTAAGCACCTGATGTCAATGAACTCTCACTGTAGCACACATAATCCAAGAGCTCCTCCATGACACCAATCAACCCATATTGAAGAAAACCATCCATAATCTACAATGGATCCACATCATTTTCAAATGCTCCCACTGAACCATGATACCGAGCAATCCCATGGCATCATGATGCACACAACCAACACCACAACATTGTCATAAGCTCACACCAAACATGTGAATCCAAGCTCTTAATGAAAACATGATAACCATCCTCTAAAGCAAGAAGATACACCACCAAACCATCATAAACATATCCATCACCATCATTTCATCACTGTGAAAAGCTCCCACTGAAAAGTGTAACCAAGCTATCCATCACATTATGATACCAATCTCCTCAAACCAAGAAGATACACTGCCACAACCTAAAATAGGATCCAATCCAACACCACCAACAATGCACCTGCATAAACCATCATTACATGCCAAAGTCTCTAATGTGCAAGAAACATCCATGACACCATGATCACCACCAAATGTAACAACAACAACCAATCCAACTGTGTCCACATATTTGCATAATCATAGTCAACTACATAGGTCTCATATCATGACTATACTTGGTAATAACATCTCACCTCCTCAACATGAAAACAAAACCAACAAACCAAGTGACTAAACCAAGCCACCAAAATTGAACATGCATCAACACTAGAATATCAATGGGAAAAGACAACCCATGTCCAAGTCATAAATGTGACATGTAATTATAGACCGCCTACAACATTGCACAACTTGTAGATACAATAATGCAAAATAAAAATCCAACCATATACTGATAACCATGTCAAATGAGAGAATAATTTTAGATGTACAACTAATCATACAATGAATCTAACGTCAAATCACCAAGATCCAATCATCCATAAGCTCATATTATCTCCATAGTCAAAGAGACCCATAATCAGCTCAGATAAAGAAAATAGCAAATAAACTATGTCAAAATATCTCCAAACCTAATCCACTGTGTAGAGATCTAAACAAGCTTTTCATTGACTATTCGAAGTCCAAAATTTGACTTTGTATGCACCTGATATCACCTCTCGAAGCTTAAATAGAACACCTAACTTTGACAAATAAAAACAATGTCAAAACTGAAAAATATGGAAAATAATTTGGCACCATAGTATAGAGCTCTGAGTCACCTTTCCAACGAATCCAAGAAGTCGAAAAATGAACACTTTGGGCGAAAGTTATGCCCTCTGAAAAAATGTTGCATAATTTAACTATACAAGCAAGTTTTGGTGGACCCCACTTAATTATCCAAACGAATTTAATTTTTAATTTTCAAAAACTACAAGTTTATGGATCCATTCCATCATTCAAAAGCAACTTAATTTTTTAATTTCAAGGCTTTAATACTTGGTCGTGGGTGGTTTAAGAATATTTAATTTAAACTTTATGGATTTTCTTTTCCAAGACTTATACGGCCACATATATTTCTAAAGGAATTCAAAGTTTTTTTTTTATCACCTTAGAAAAAAAGGCTGACACACTTTACAAACTGGCATAGATTAATGTGATGAGGTTATGCAGGGCAGGTACAGGTTTGCGGACTCGTACCCCATTTATATTTTTTGTTTTCAATTTTTTAATAAAGTTTCAAGGGCCGATTTTAACCTTTTTTTATTTTATATTTTTTAGGAAATCATTTTCAATCGACGAGAGTTTTACTTTCTGATTTTTTTTAATATTTTCATTTTTTTGAGCAGGACATTAATGGGATGTACGACCTGCAAATAGGGCATTTTACAAAAAAAATTGCAATTTTTTTCAACTTCTCCAAAATAGGTTGAGTTATATATCAAAATTTGTCTCTCAACCAACCTGGATCCAACTGTGAGGTTTGTTTTGGGCCAGAAGATCATTTATAAATTTTCCCCCACAAAACCCCCATTTGAATGTACAACCAAGAAAACCTATTTTGCCAAAAACTTTCACACCACCAATCTACAAACTATCCATCAAAATAGTAAACCCAAAACCCTTAGATCTGCAATAAAACACCTACAAAACCCTCATATCTTGACATTTTCTTTCCTTCTCTCATGCAACCTAGTGTTATTCAATCCACAACCAATGCTCTGATACCACTTGTAAGGAAACTTGCATCCATCTAATGGCAATTTCCACATAACCCAAAATAGATAATAATGCAAATAAGTGTTCATTATCAACATGCAAAAGAATAGACAACATACCCATGAAAGATGACACAAGATATACCCTAGGAAAACCCTCAAAAGGGAAAAACCCAACCTCCAGAAACATACACACTCCATGTATTATTTAGCAATAAAACCCCATTACAATACATCTGTAAAGACTCCACAAACACTTCTGAAGCACAATCTATCCATGCATTCGATGTGACCAAGCATGAATCCACACATCTCATGCTATGCTTCAAACCCTCACACATGCACAAGCTCAACTTGCTAACCTGCAACAAACTCTCCAACCCTAAACAACTACCCTTGTGGTTTCTTTTATAGAAAAAAGTTCCCACAGAACCACCAAGTGGTATTACATAAACCATGTGCCCAAAACCATGAACTTACAATCATGTGACCCCACATTTAATATTGGGTACTTTATTATATTTTATTTTTCCCCAGTATTAAATAATTACATTTTACAATTAAACATTAAACATTATAAGCATTATGCAAGGTGTACAACACCTAATTCCTAACACTTAGGAAATAAGACTAACATTTGCAGCAAGATATTTGTCAACCCATAGCAATGGGCTTCTCAAATTGTAGCATAAGGATTGTCATTTGTTGTAAAGGAGTCAATTTTCTGCAATGTGACCAGTTTCATAGGAAGATGGAGGTGATCATTTAATGATCAATTCATGAATTATTGAGCATTATTTGTATCTTTCAATAAGACAACCAGGAGAAGAAATCTATTCTCAACAAGAATGAATTATGACAAAGCACGTTTCTATTATAATCAATCAAGTTTGTTGGGCATAAAATCCTTTTTTGATTTTCATACTCTTGTTTCAGTAGTTATTATTTTCTATTTTACACTCAATCGTCTTCCTATTCTTGAGGAAGAGTTGACATATTTTCTTTAGTTTATTTCTAGTTCATGAATAATGGGACTCCCTCACAGACCCTATATAAAGGGATATCCTATCGAGGAGGAGATCTAGTAGTAGTGATAGAATGTAGAAGATCATATGTGTTGTTGAATAAGATTTTTAAATATTTCTTGTTATATTTTGTGTAACAATTCTATTTTTAGAATGCAATAAAGGTGAATTGATATGATAATATGTTTTATTAAGTGAGTGATTGACAAGATCTTGTAGAAGCAACAACTCAAGCAAGGTGATGAGTCTAGTTATTAGTTAGTTTTCCGATGTTCTTATGCATACTCAGACATTTCCATACACTTATTTTATATATATTCATAAACTTTATGCTCATTATGATAACTTAAACCTAATTTGAAGTATATGGAAATATGGTTATAATGTGATAATTATTGTATAATTAATGTGTAAATATGTATGGATTGCAATGAATATTTGTGCTTATGCTATGGTTATTGTTAACAAATTTTTACCTACAACTCAATTTGGTAGAGCTAAAGTAGTTGATTACTTTTAAAGGTGAAAGGAATTCCAACATATTTCTATTGTGCTTAAGCATTGCATATCTAAGCTTTAAAAGAAAGAATTTAGTTTTCATTGTTCAATGCTTTGCAACATAAAGAAGACTACATAAAATTGCAAGATATTTCTTTCATTCATTTTGTAATGAAATATACACAAGATTGAAAATTGTTGTTGTTTCTATACATTGAAAAGAAGAGAATGCTCAAATGCCCCACACAAGTTGTAGGAGTAGCTGAACTAAAGCAACATAGAGATATATTATACATATGAAGATGAAAGTACTGAAAAACACATGAAAAGAAACATATCCATCATTCCCTGTTGAAGTCTTGTGTTGGTATTTATTGTTTCCTACTCCTCTTTTCTCCTAATCTTCAAATGAACCTACATCATGATGAAAAGGGTTGGTTAGAGTTTCGGATATGAATCTCAACATATTTCCTATCAACAGAAATATAGTATATGCCTACGGTGCATTAAGTCAGTTGAGAAAACATTAGATATTTGTAGGAGAGCCTAAAGACCAAATATCACAAGAGCATTAAGCTTCATTGTTTTTTATCTAACATGTTTGTTCATTGTGCGGGTATAGGTGAAATCTTGTTGTTGGATTCATTTCTATTGACATCATAGCATGTGGTGCAAAAATGGGCTCCCACAAGGGTTGAGCCCAACATGCTACCCCTAAGTCTCGAGAGTGGAATGAGATAGGAAAACTAATTCAGAATGTTCAAATAAAAGTATTTTCAGCTTAAAGAGTAATTCACAAGTGACTACAAGAATCACGAACTCATTGCTCATTCATAACTATCAAATCAAAAGGAGAAATGTGATGTCCCTTTCAATTTGAAATGAGAGTCACAAAGGAGAAATGAGCTCATTTAAGATACTAAACCAATCTACATAACATAATACAAATTCTACATTTTCTCGTTAATAGAATTTTGTTTGTATACAAGTTTTATGTTGTCATTGTTTGGTTCATTGAATGGTGTTTTCATCATGTCTTATTGATCCTATTCATCAATGTTTGATGTTGTTATGTTATTTCAAGTACATACCCTGAAGGCACAACCATCAAGAAGCAAGAAGCAATGACAAACTATGCTCACATTGAAGGGACAACAAAGAATGTGCTGGTCTTGGAGTGAAAATGGGGAGAAATCAACAAGAACTTATTGCATGAGTAGGAGTAATGGGACAACAAATAAAACAACTTAAGGGGCATCAGATTCGAATCAAGACACAATTATGAGAGTATAACATTATTCAAGGCTTTCTATGAATTGTAAGTCAAAGTGTAGCCGGTAATAATCCGTGCTAGCATGTGGAGATATTAAGAGGAAAAGGTTTCAATAGACAATGGCAATGCTTGGCATAGCAGATAAGAGCCAAGGTTTGAGCATCTTGCGGATTTCAGAGAATGAAATGCAGTCAAAGTGTTTAATGGATCAAAACTACATTATCAATAATGTTCCATTGGAATCATAGAAGAGTACATAAGAGGTGGTTTGGGTCTATGTGTATTCTTCAATAGAAAACATAATGCTACAATATGCAACAAAGAAAATCATCAAATGCATGCCTAATCATTTTGTAGCAAGCAATGTGCATGACATTTTTGCAAGGTAAATTTAACATTGCACATACAGTTGGGTACTAAACCAAAGCAATGAAGAGAAAAGTATGAGAATGCAGAAGACAAAAAAAAAAGAACATTCATTTTCATTACAAATACAAGGAATGGTAAAGTAAACACAGAGTATGCATTGTCATCATATAAATTCTGAATAAGGGGAATTTAGATCTGTAGTATTGAAGATATGCAAGCTTCAAAGAGGGGTTGTATACAACAAGTGAGAGGAATGATGTCTCAAAAACTAGCTATTTCTACATAATGCTTGTAGATCAAAATGGAGCCTTATCAAAAGGGCCAAAATCCCATCATCTATAGAGATGAGAGAACCCAGAAAATGTAGAAGAATACACAATTGTTTTAAAGTGAGGGTTTCAAAATATAACCCAGATTTTACAAATCTTAAGGCTGTGAATGGAGTTATTTTTATTTATTTTCTCATAGCAATGGAGATGTAAAGCATGGGTTGAGAAAACAACCCTCAAGTGCCTGTAGAAGGAAGTATTGAAAACATACAAAGTACACTAGTACAAAATAAAACCAAGATTTCTATGTTAAAATGTCAATGGTTTTTCCAAAATGGATCTGTGGTTTTGTTGTGAGGCTGAACCGAGGGTTTTTTATTTTGTGTTCTAGGAAAAGAGAAGCAACGATTTAAGGTGTTGAACCCATTTTCTAAATATTTAAATATTGGAGTCACAAAATACAAAGATACAAGTTGTGACCTTCAATGGAGAAGTAGAACATAAAATTTTAGTTCATTTCATGCCATGGACATGGGTTTTGAACCCATCTTTTCTAAATTTAAATGGAGAAGCATAAATATAGAAAACAAAGAAACCTTCAAGCTTGTGCAAATATTACAAATACCTTGAAACTCAAGAGGTTGTGGCCATCAAATGTAAAGATTTTCTCATTATTTTGCTAGAATAATGAAACCCATGAACTTTTATGCTCAAATGCACAAAGAATGAAGGAATGCAAAGTTCGAATGGTGAAGAGATTACATTCAAATGCATGCAGTAAAAGCTTTAGAAGCTCTTCAATGGTGGCCTCGAAGCAAAAGAGGGCATTGACATAATGAAATAAGAAGAAATGTATGAGTAAGAGAGGAAAACTGTGGGTCTACATCCCTGCAAAGGCATTTAGAATGAAGGAAATGCAAAGGCCTTTGCATATTCAAAAGAATGAGATACTCACCATGCAAATTCCCTTAAAAAAAGGCTTCTAAAACTCCATGGAAAGCTAAATGAAACCCTAGCTCGATGGTGGCACATGTGTAGAGCAAAGAATCAAAGAAAAAGAAAGTGAAAATGAATGCAAAAAGTTGGGGCTCGAGACTTTTGTTCTAGGGTTTCCCATTTTGCACTAATTCGACCTTATGTTTTTTCCATACTGTTTTAAAAAAAAAATTCACGCATTGACTAATACCTTACCCCCTTCATTCTTAGGTCAAGCCTTTTCATGCCTTAGTGTCTTTTTAAGACTTTTGAATGAAAATCATATTGCTAGGTAATCTAAGTTTTTTATTTTTTTTGTAAAAAAAAAATCAAATGTCAATGCCTTAGAGTGAATACTTTATTTTTCACAAAAAATTAAATCAAAGCCATATTTTACCTCGCGTTTTATAAAGAATCAAAACAAACTCAAGTCTCTTTCCCTCTTTCTTTGTGCGAAAAATGGAAACTCCAATATTGTAAGACATTATTAAAAGCAATGTTTTTATAAATTTCTTTAATAAGTGTCAATTAAATGCACTAAATAGAAGCAAATGCAAAGAGTTCTCATAGAATCTTTCCATTTTCAATTTGAGTCTCATTGTGCAAAGTAGAAAAAAATGAGTGAACTAGGCCTTCTATTCCTTATTTCAATCAGTTCTGGGTGATTTTTTGAGTCTTTTCTGGGTTGACCCTCTTGGGATGAAAGCTTCCACATTTGTCACTCAGTTTTGACTTAGTTTGGGCCCTATTTTGGAGGTTTTTTCTTCTTGCTCAAAAATGGCACTGAAGTTTCTATTTTGGAGAGCAGTTTACTCAAAGTTTTCCTTTCTCACTCTTGGAGGCATATTGGAGATATATATTGGAGAAAAGCTTAGTTTTTTCTCAGTTCATATTTTCTTCTTTCTCTCTTGAATACTTACAGAGATCTTTGTAAGCCTTAATTTTTACTCATATTTTAACGTTTTGATACTCCTCTCAAATCAATAAAAGTAGTAAAGCATTCATATCTCATAGTTTTTGTCTCATTTTGTTGTAATGATTTGATGTTGTTATTGTGATTCCAAGTATTGGATCCTTTTTATGTCTCATTATTGCAAGTGTGGGTGCAAAATTTTCATATAATATAGGTTGTATGTTGTGTTTGTTTCTTGAATCTTCATACAAATCACTTTTGTGTTGTATGTTTCATGTGAGGTTGTGAAGGTTAGTGCTTTGAGAGCTAATTGTGAGTTGAGTTAGTAATTCAGTTTAAAGTTCTGGTGCATCACCCATTAGGTTTTAGTAGTTTAGGTGATCTTCCGGGGGAACTAACTCTCTCTAGAGATTCATTCTTATCATAAGTTATCAACAACTTGAGAACGTTTCCATGTTTCAACAGGATAGTTGAGTCAAGCTTAGCTAGGGTGCAATCCTCATTGATAACAGTTTTGGCATGCTCGGTGTGACTGTGAAAGTTTGTTTTAGAGAAATTTTTAAAAATTTTAAGTTGTTGTTCTAGTATATGTAATAGTGTTTCCAATGTTTAGAGGTTTCAAGTTTATACCTGGTGACTCCATTCTCTACTTTTGCATGCAAATCTAGTGCAACCAGCTTATGCAAAGAGTGCAAACCAGATCAAGCTCTGCTCCATTGAGTATCTACAATTATCTCCACCAAGAAGGAGGGGTAGAACTGAAAGGAACATTTTTGAATCACCAAGGAGGTCAAAATCTACCCCTCCAAACCTTAGCCCTACAATTCTAGTGTAGAAAAATCTGGTACATGTAGCACAAGCACTAGTAATGGAAAGGTAGTTTGCATTTTCACTTTTTAATGGGTGAAGCCTGTTATATCTTACCCAACATGATGATATTTTGGTTGTAACCCTCAAAATTCTTCCATATTTTATCGAAGAAGATCATACCACTCCTATTGAGCACATTCGAGATGTGGCAACATTATGCTCGGTTCATAATACCACCAAAGAGAACATAGCAATTAGGTTGTTGGTTGCATCACTCAAGGGAAAAGACTTGCAATGGTTTAGAGGTCTTCCTACAAATTCAATTGCAACATGGGATCAACTAGGTGATAGCTTGCACTGACAGTTTGAGGAAAAATTTGATCATTTTTCTTTGTTGGAACAATTGAGTACAATCAAAAGAGCTCCTCATTAGCATATGTCAGACTTTAACTACTATTTCCAAAGGACTTGGGATGGAATCCCAAAGACGGTAAAACCTTCACTTGAGCATGTATTTCTTTTCTTTCTCAAAGCCTTAAATAGTGAGATTTCTATGATGATTAAGCCTATGGGTGGATTTACGCTTCCAAATGCTTATGATATAGACATTAGAGAAGAAAACTACCTTATTCAAGCTAGTAGAATAGCCTCAAGGCCTCCTATGCCCATTTTTCCTGAAGTACATGTTAGATTAATAAAGTCATCACCTAATTAATTAATTAATCATTAATTAATTAGGTCACTTTATGCTTTATTACACTTAAGCTAAACTTAGGAGTGCTTTTATTTCATTATTTTCTTTAATTAATTAGTTGCTTTTTGCATGATTAAAGCCTCTAATATTAGAACATGTCTCATTCATTCCTATGAGGACACTTGTCATGTTCTAATCTAACCCTAATCTAGGGTTAGCTTTCATCCTTTTCATAAGGATTGATTCATTGTAATTGTATTTTCATTCTCTACGGTAGCATATTCAATGTGGTAGTTGTTTACATAATGCATATTTGATGTTTTATCAAATCTGAGTTGTTGAGCAATAATATCTTGCTTATTTCTTCATAGTGTGATAGGTTAATCAATTGTAGGTGTTTCATGGGAGTTGTGGATTGAATCAGTCAATTTTAACATGGTATCAGAGCACCAGATCTGCAGCTGCCTTGTCCACTTTTTTTGAAGAAACCAACTCATGCATTAGGATCCGTGAATCATGGAGTGAATTTGACATTATCATTGAGTCCAGAGTTTCTGGAGCAGTTAGTTTTTCCTTCTATTTCGTCAGAAAAGGCCTCTGTTTGTTAGATTTGTGAGGGTTTGAAGCTATGACAATTTTTTGCTAGATCAGAGGGGTTTTCCATCATTTTTTGAGAAATTTTGACCTTGATCTCTCAAATAGTGCATGCTAATGCAAAACTGACATCATGGGTGTGCTTAGAAGGCCTCGAAACCCCAATTTTCATATAAAATATGATAGGGTTTACTGAAAATTGATTTTTTAGTGTTTTTGGGGATTTTCAAAATATGTTGCAAGAAAAATCCGTACGACTGTATGGATCCATACGACCACCTTGAATTTTCATGCCATATTTTTTGGTGTTTAGAACATTTTTGTGCTACCTCAATTTTTGTGCCATTTTTCCTGGATTTTTGTGCCCTCTCAATTTTTGTGCTACCTTAGTTTTCATGCCATGAAGGTATAGTTGAATATTTTATTAATTTTTTAATCTTTAAATTAATAAACTATTTGGTTTAAAGCCTAAATGAGCATTTTTAGTAAAATGGTCATATCTTGAGCATACAGAGTCTATTTTTCGCAAACAAGATATTGTCAAAAAGCTGGTTCCAAGCTTGATCCAATGGTATAGGTGTTTTTTTCCTGATTTTGCTCTTTTAACCGAGTTATAAGCCATTGAAGTTAGATCATCAGTTTTCACTTCTATGGGCATATCTTTTGACTTGGATATCAATTTTTTGTGATTCTTGTGGCATCAAAAAGTTGGTTAAGTGCTCTACACAATGATCAAACTTATTTTCCTAGATTATGCCCCAGGTATATTTTATTTAGATTTTGGGTTTTTCACAATTTTCTTAATTACTTGGACATTTCGGCACTTGGGAATGCTCGATTTGAATCATTTGGCTCTATTTCACATGATTTTCATGCACTAAAGTCATTTTTCTCATATTTATTCATTTGAAGAGTAATCATGGGTTTTTCTACTCATCCTTTAGTTGTAATCCTAGAACGGGATAATTATGAGTCATGGGCAAAGGGAATACTTACACATTGTAGGTGGCTTAATATTTTTCCTCATTTATATGACCTCATACCTAAACCAAACACACCAAGGAGAAAAATATCTTGGGATATCATTAGAGATCATTTAGTAGGACTTATACGTTCTAGTGTCGATTTTGACACTATGTGTGTTGTATCAGACACTGATTGTCCCCACACACTTTAGACTCATCTTTGGGAGATCCATGGAGACCCCAATCCCTCTCCATTCCCAGAGGATCCTGCTTTAAATTGTATCTTACCCATGGCTACTACAAATTGTATACCCATTGATGATGCTACATTAGACTACCTAGAGTATCCAACAGGTCTTGCACGTTCTGATGGATTATAGGCTTGTTTCTTAGTTCCTACTCTTTAGATTGAGATCACACATGCACCATCCATTGTTCCTGATGACATCAATATTGCCACATTGGCCCCTATGGATTTATTTCAACATCGTGACCATCTTGGTCATTCATTTTCTACAACATCATGGGATTCTTATCTTGTAGACATATCATTGTTTGTTGAGTCTCACACTGCAGATCTTGAGGATTATATTGAGGACATACGTCTTCTCTATCTTGATAGTCAGATTATCACTATATTCCCAACATTATCAATGCATTCAAAGGTTGTATTTCAGGAGTCTTCACATCAGTTTGAATTTGGAATCATTTGTTTCAGTTCAGACACAAAGATTCTTCAACATCCTATCATGGAACACATCTTGAGACATATTGGTGCATCACTCTTCACAAGGTTTCTTTGACATCGTCCTTTGCATCCGTTTCTTCTCAAGGGGAGGAATGTTATTTTCTACTTCAGGATCTCCTTCTAGATTCTACATCAGGCATCCACCATTGTGATAGGAGTTTCTTCATTGTGGGGTGTCCTTCTAGTCTCTTTCTATCTCTCCTATGGAGACCATTGTATATGTACTTATGTGATAGAAGTTATCTTTGGGGCATATCATGTAATCCACCTTCTATCCTTCTCTATTAGTGTATTACATTATTTTCTTTTCTCTCTTTTGGAGGGGACTTTTATTCCCATGTGGTTTTCTCCCTTTCTCTAGTTATGAGAGTTTCATTTATGTACATGGGTACCACATCAGTCATTAGGGTGGGACCCATTCATGCATCCATTCAAGTATTTCTTTATCATAGTTTAGTTTCTCCCTAGTTCATCTTAAGGGGGGGTGTTAGAGTAATAAAGTCATTACCTAATTAATTAATTAATCATTAATTAATTGGGTCACTTTATGCTTTATTACACTTAAACTAAACTTAGGAGTGCTTTTATTTCATTATTATTTTTAATTAATTAGTTGTTTTTTGCATGATTAAAGCCTCTAATATTAGAACATGTTGTCTCATTCATTCCTATGAGGACACTTGTCATGTTCTAATCTAACCCTAATCTAGGGTTAGCTTTCATCCTTTTCATAAGGATTGATTCATTGCAATTGTATTTTCATTCTCTATGGTAGCATATTCAATGCAGTAGTTTTTCACATAATGCATATTTGATGTTTTACCAGATCTAATTTGTTGAGCAATAATATCTTGCTTGTTTCTTAATAGTGTGATAGGTTAATCGCTTGCAGGTGTTTTATGGGAGCTGTGGATTGAATCAGTCAATTTCAACAGTACATCCACCTATACCTATGTCATTACCCCCTTTAGTTGTTGTCTTGGTCATTCCAACAATAGGTTATCAAGCTATAGCCCAAGAAACTATTATTTGAAACCCATCTCAAGAGTTTCAAGAGCTAAAAGGAATGTTGTAAACCTTTATTAAGATCGTTAGTAATGATTTTTTCAATCTCAAGAAGAAATTTGGCCAAGAGAATAGGCCCTATCAATCCCCATATCAGCATAATCAGTCAAATAGGCCACCTTTTCAAGCTGATTCTCAAGGCCAAAGGAGAGATTTAAATCCTATACTCTTCCAATTGTACAATCTTAATGCTGATAGCTCTTCAAAGGAGCTCATACCTACACAAAATAATATAGAAAAAGAGTGTGATTGTTGTAATCCATGTAATCAGCCCCATAATCAAGCTACATGTATGAATGGGATAAGAGATCAAACCTTAATGGTTTAGAATAGTTATGCTAGTTCAGGAAGTGTATCAAAAGAAAATATAGAGCAACAAAGTAGCCCTGATATTGCCTTCATGAATTGAAAAGGTATTGAGTTTTGTGGGGTAAATCATTCCCAAAGTCAAAACCAACTAGATTCATCCATTGCAGTCAATACTAGATCAAAAAAGAGGCTTGTTGACTTGGGGCAACAAGCTAGAAATGTACAACAATAGCCAGAAAAGGGAAGTGTCAAGCTCATATAGCTCAAGTTGTCCCCACAACTTATCAGAAAGTGAAAATTTTGCAAAGAGGACAAGATGTACCTGATAAAGAGTACCCTAAAGCATAATCACAACCATTAGCAAAGAAAAATGATGTTGATGTTCCTAAGGGACAACAAAAGGTGAGTCCCATTTCATTTAATGTTGTTGAACATTTGAAGAAGGCTATTGTTAGCATGTCAATAATGGATGTGTTATACATTCCTAGGAAAAAAGATTTGTTACAAGATTCTTTGACTAAGGTTTCTACTTTTGATGTGTCTAAACAAGGTCAATCTAAGTTTGTGCTTGCAAACAACCTTGAAGTTAAGAATGAACAACAACCCCAAGAGGTAAGGCCTCCATTTTATTTGAGTCTGATCATTGGTGACAAGCTTGTGCACAATTGCATGATTGATTCTAGTGCAAGCAGTTTTATAATGCCTAAGAGTCTAGCTAATAAGCTAGGATTAACATATGAGCCTCTTTCAAAGGGAGTGGTTCAGCTAGATGGATTTTTTGTTAAGATTATTGGGGTGATTAAAAATTTAGCTCTTACCTTGCATGCATGCCCAAATTTTGCAATCCCTCAAGATATCCATGTTATTAACCTACCACCTCATTTTTCCATATATCTTTCTAGGGATTTTACTGCCAAGTTGGGTGGATTTCTATCTTTCTTTTGGTCTCATTTATTTTTCAAAACAAGGCATGGCATAGAAGTAACCATAAAGTCAGAACCTCAAGCCAAGGATCATATTGAACCATATGTCCCTAGCCCTGTAAATTCTAACCTCTACATTACCCATGAGCTGGAGGATCAATCCATGACCCTAGACCCCCAACACACCTATTGAGGATTTAAATTTAGATGAGTGGGCAGTTGAGAATCATGAAGTTGACCCTTTCAATCACACTGATGAGGTAGGATTGAGAATTTACATGATTCATAAACCTAAATTAGTGATTCCAAATTTGGTCAAGGATCAAAGTCAACCTAAATAGCAAGACAATTAGCTTTGCAAGTTGTATTTTGATGGATCAAGAAGCCGAATGGGTGATTGTGGAGGAGCCATGTTGTTTTCACCTGACGGAGATAAGTATTACTTAGCATTAAGGTTTTCCTTTAGTTGTACAAATAATACAGTTGAATATGAAGCAATTATTCATACCCTAGAATGGGCTAGAAAGAGAGGTATAAAGTGCTTACAAGTTTTTGGTGATTCTGAATTGGTTGTAAATCAAGTCAAAAATATGAATGTTACAAAAAATGATTTACAAAAAATGATTTTCTCAAGAAGTATAAACATAGATTTTGGGATTTAATTGAGGATTTTGATGCTTTTAATTTGCTATACATTCCTAGAAATCAGAATAAACATAGATAAGCTTGTTGCTATAGGGTCTCAATTTGATATTTCAACTAATATTCATAATGTAGCAGTACAACAGTATGTAAAAGTTGTTGTTAGACCATCTATACATGATAATAATGTAAGTTGGAAATTTTTTGAAAGTGATGAGTAGATTATGAGTTTTCTAATTGAAGAAGCTGAGTTTGCAGCTGAAAATCAACAAAAAATGGCAGCAACAGTATGACAATCAAATTGTGTAGTTGAATTCAAACAAGCTACCCAAAGGTTTGGTGACCTTAGAATCAGTTTTCAACTCTGATGATCAAGTTAGAAAAGACAAAAATAACATGAAGGTTAAGCATGAGCATTATGAACCCATTGAGATATTTAAGGGTAAGCTCCTCAAGCTTGGAAAGGTATGAACCAAAGAGGAACAAAAATATTTTATTCTACTTTGTCAAGAATTCTATGATATTTTTGATTGGGAATATGGAGATTTAAAAGGTTTTAACCCTGAGCTAGCTAAATGCACCATTGAGTTAGAGCCCAAAGCAAAACTAGTGAGGTAGAAGAAAATGCCTATTAATCCCAAACTTGGGCATCTTATGAAGGCATAATTAAGTAAGTTGATTGAAAGCATTATCATTTTCCCAATTAAGCATACATCATGGGTTTCTAACTTAGTACCCATTAGAAAGAAGAATGGGGAGATTAGGATTTATGTTAATTTTCATGATTTGAATAGATCCTCTCTTGAGGATCATTATCCACTACCTTCAATGGAATAGATTTTGCAAGTTGTTTCTAGTTCTGACAAATTTTCTTTATTGGCTGGATAGTCAGGCTATAACCATATTTTAGTGAAGGAGGAAGATCAGTACAAAACTGCATTCACCACCAAATGGGGTACCATGGCATATAGAAGAGATCCCTTTGGTTTGTCCAATGCAGGGGAAACCTTTTAGAGAGAAATGGACATGGCCTTTCATGGCCTCATGAACAAGATTGTTTTGGTATACTTAGATGATATTACAATCTTTTCAAAGTATCTTGGTCATTTGAGGGAGATTTTTCAGAGATGCAGTGAGTATGGGGTGTAGACACCTAAAAATGACCTAGGCCTGCAAGCTTCATTTTTACCACTTTCGTCCTAACATAATTATGACATTTAATTATGTCCTTGGTCCACATTCGACTATTGATTAAATAATTCATAATTATTTAATTAATTCATGTCCTTTTATTCTTCATGATTATTAAATAAATAAATTCTATTTATTTATTAAATACGTCATTAATTGTCTAAGTCTTCCCTTAATTAAATAAATTGCTTAATTTATTTAATCACCCTTCTTCAGTCATTTCTTCCTGATTATTAAATAAATAAGTTTTATTTATTTATTTAATATGTCACTAACTGTCATAATTAAATAAATAAATTTATTTAATTATTAGTCTTATCTGCTAAATTAAATAATTATCTTTAATTATTTAATTTCCTAAATTAATATTCTTCTCATTTTAAATAAATTAAATTATTTAAAATGTCATCTCATTCTTAACTGTCAGCTCATTATGGTAAATAATCCAAAAAATTGATTATTTATTATTTCACAAAATTCACATTTGGAATTAATTTAGTTCCAAATTGGTAACTTTCCTCCAGAAATCAAGTGATCGGGAAGATTCTTGATCTTTCCAAAACTGATCTTCAGTCCAGTCTTTATCTTCTTCATTTTTCAAAAATCTTTATTTTTGAATTAATTTCCTCATTTATTCTCCACCACCGATTCGATCTTCTTAGATGACATCTCGACCACTCGATTAATGACTTTTCCCTAACCCTAATTAGGGATTGTCGGATTTAATCGGATTTTAGGTCTTTGTCAGAAGTCAATCTCGTCCGTCCATTCAAAATGGCATTTTCTATAAAATGCTATTTTTCTCTCATTTCTAGATTACACACTAACATATTACATAACATATTATACACAGACATGCTGAAGCACTAGCATACTTAGATTGTTGCATTTAATGTCATATTTCATTTAGTTTTGAGATATTTAGACATAGACATTTTAGACATTTTCAATCATAGTCATAGGCATAGACATTTTCTCAAATCCTTCAAAGCTTGGTGTAGGACTTAGACTAGTATTTTCAGATTGCACGCACGACGAATCTGAGGGAAAAACATCAACCAACAAGCTAGAAGGTGTTACAAAAGTGAATCATGGAAGCCTCGACGGTTTACAGGTATAATCATTCCTGGTTTTAACTTCCTTTGTGTTTTGTAATTACTTTGGGTTTTAGTCTTTATTGATTTACTGCTAAACTTTAATCAAAATCTAAAAGAAATCCTCAGTTACATTGGTATCTAGCCATGCTTTTGGACCAAGGGGCTAAGTTACCACAAGGCTTTGACATAAATACTTTGCCACCTCCATTCGTCTACCCTCACCATCAACAGTCACTTGACATAAATCCTACCAATAATTCACAACAAACGTCCACTTATCACCCTTATCCTAACCTTGACAAGGGAAGCCAACTATCAACTAGTCCATTCCAAACCTCCACGTCATATTTTGACCCTTCACCTATCAATCCCATCCAAGTCTACATGTTGTATCAACTATCTACCAGCACATGTCACATCCCCACATCATACCATATCAATCTAGTCCAAGTCTCCACATCCTATTTTAGTCAACCTTACACTAATCCAATCCAAGACTCCATGGAATATCCGGTCGAAGTCCCCATGTCATAGTCTATGTCGTCACATCCTAATCCAGTCCAAGACTCCATGTCATATCCGGTCCAAGTCTCCACGTCATACCCTTGTCCTTCACATACTAGTCCAGTCCAAGTCCCCATGTCCTATCCTAGTCCTTCATATACTAGTCCAATCCAAGTTCCCACGTCCTATCCTAGTCCTTTGGTCATTAATCCTTTTCAAGCCACCCCCTCACAAGCCACATCTAGTCATGAAAATTCTATCATAGTCCAAAGTCAAATAACATTTAATAAACTTGAGGATACATGTCAAAATGAAAGTCCAAAGCATGACCTTATAATGTCACCCTCATGTCAAGAACAAGGTAGTCCATCCCATGACCCCATCTCAAAGCTCATTCAAGATGTCCTTCAAAATAATCATGACATCCAAAACACACCTATCCTTAACAAACATTCCATTTCCGATTATATCATCTACGACAACCCCATCTTTGACCAAGACCCTATTGTTGACCAAGAAATCCAAGACGATCCACTCCTTGACCTTTATGCCATTCATGATCAAACACTTTCTGACCTTCTAAAGGCCTTGACTATTGACACTTCCCACAATGAGACACTTTCCTCCATGGGACACATAGACGATATTCCTCCAGAACAAGAATCTTCCACTAGGGACATGCTGACATATGATCAAGTTATAGCTAAAATCATTGGACTCTATGACACTAAACATAATGATGGCTTTGACATTGCCTTGGAAGCACCAATAGAATCATCTGAACTTGACATGTCACAGGATCAGACCAAAGATATCAGTCAGGAATATGTCCAGCATGACAATGAAGCTAAGACACTTTATCAACTAGGGTCATCTATATTTGTCAGAGCAGGCTTTCTTGTAGACAAAAATATTACAAGTGACAGTGTCCATAAACATCATGATGGATTAGCATCTTGCTTTCAAAACAATAAATACCCCATCGCAAACAAAATCTTTCAAAGCATGCAATATCGAGGCAAAGGACTAGGCATACATGAGCAATGCATTCTAGACCCAATACAGCTTCAGGAAAATTACAAACATCAAGGTCTTGGTTATTCCTCAGAAAACAAATCAAATGATGTCAGTGGTACCTCCTCGATACTAGGGGCAACCTTGTCAGATACAAATGTCAAAATGGAATCCATGAGAAATCCTTGTCATAAGATTGCTGCCAACACCCCGTCCACTCACACCATAAACCATCATTCTATCATGAATCAAACTCCCCTTTGGGACCAACAAAAACAAAAGTCTTACAAGTCAAAAGATCAAAATCAAATGTCAAAGGCCATTGAATCAAACAAAAGGACAAGTGGACAAATGAAATTAAAATGGATCCCAAAGAAAGATGGATCAAACAAAGACACCAAGTCAAATACAAAAGTCAATCACAATGTGGAGCCACAAGACAAGAGGACTCCCACATACAACAAGTGTCCACCTCCTTCAAAATGGTCATCAAACAAGGCATCTAAAACTGTTGGTTCCAAACACCATCCCTCCAAAATTCGTCATCCACCATCCCAAGTTTGGAAAATAAAAAGTAATTCATCCAAATGTCCAAACAACCTTTCCACATCTACCATCATCTGTCATAATCCTACATCTCGCCTAAAGTCCAAAAATCCCACATCACAAATCCATCACATCATGGCAGCAACTCTTTACCACAAGGACTCTCATGGCACTCTATTGCGATGTGCGTATTTTGATAAGGCCAACTCTAGTATCAGAAAGGATCACAATGACATCGATCAATTGTCTACAAGTGCTATGATCCTAACAAGACAACTCCTTCAGCAAGGTCATTATTGGCATATCATGGCACCAGTCTCTACATCAGCACCATCAGTGGATTCAGAACAGTCAGTGGTAATCTAAAGCATCCAGGCTATCCACAATATCAAAAAAAATCAAAAATCAAAAAATTGTCACCCTGATGAAAACCTAGAAAACAGGCATCTTGGTGCCACCAAAAAAATCAAAAAGTCAAGAAAATAGTAAGAGAAAAATTTCATCCAATGGTGAAAACCTGGTAAACAGGCGCCCTGGATAAGTACCATGATGAAAACCTGGCAAACAAGGCATCATGTGTAAAATAAATTGTTTATGTGAACTTTTACACTTGGGGGCAAGTTGTCTCATTTTCCCATGCCTTCCTCATGACATTGACATTCATCTAAGCCCTATCATTTCCATGCATTTTTCCCACTTACCTCGGTCTATCTTGACATTAAAATGTCTGTCATAGCTTACACATAGTCCTTGAAAATCATATGACAATTCCCTTAGTCTCATGCCCCCCATCGCTTAAAACTTTCTTGACATGATACTCATCTATCCCTTTGGTCATACATGGCCCGATTCATGAATCGTCACATTATGTCATGTTGGACCTGTCAATTAGTATTTAGCTTGACTAGGGGCACAATTATGTTTGTCCTTGATTCTCTGTAGGCATCACGTATGCATTTGTCATGATACTCTTAAACGTTAAAATCCAAAAAAATCATAAAATGACAAATAGACAAAAACATGGAAAAAAGTCTTAAAAACAAAAATGGCAAAAAGTCTTGAAAAAAGACAAAAACATGGCAAAAAGTCCTTAAAAAAAAAGACAAAAACATCATAAAAGTCCTGAAAAAAGATAAAAACATCATAAAATGTCTTGAAGAAAGACCAAAAACATAATAAAATGTCCTAAAAAAAGACCTAAAAATCATAAAACATCCTAAAGAAAAACATAAAAACATCCAAATCAATGTCAAAATCCTAAAAATGGAGTCAAAGTCAGTCATGTCAGTCAGTCATTGTCATTGTCAAACTATGTTGTCTCTGCGCATTTGCTACGTAGGCAAGGCCATTAGTCGATGAGTCCCCGAGATGTTAGGTCAGTCCTTTTAGGTTGGTCCAAATAAAATCATGTCGTTTGTCACATTGTCACATCGGTCAAATAAGTCATACATAGTCAAACTCAAACACAAGATAGTCATTCAAAATGCCAATGTCAAAATTGGTCAAAATCAGACAACATAAGCCAATCAATCATACAGTCAACATCAGTCAACTTGCCAAAACATATTAGTCAAAACAATGTCAGTCTCGTCACTTTTTGGTCCTCTTCAAGATGTGTCCTTCTTGGAGTTAGACCTCGTCAAAATGTCCTATGCCTTTTTCAGGATGTGTCCTTCCTGACAATAGGCCTCGTCACCCTGTTAACATCGTCAAATTGGAAAAACCCTTAACCATCCAAACTGTCAAATCGACATGAAGTCAATCTTTGGCAAACAAACATTGGCAAACAAAATAAAATGGCTGTCAATTTTTCTAGTCTATCTTGTCTTATATTTTGACTATTTTGTCTATTTTTGTCTTATCTTTTTACTATCTTTTCTTTGTGGTCATGTTACTAGCTACCTCGAGGATGTCCCATGAAGGATTTAGAGGTGTGATGATGTCTCATTATGACAAAAAGTCATGACCCGTCCTTGTCACTGTTGGTTTGGGATGGTGTCCTTCCCTACGTCAAACAATCTTCTTTAGTTGTCATCACCTGTCAATTGCATTGTATTCTAGCTTGACTAGAGCACAATGCACTGTTTTTGACCTTTGGATGCTCTCAAAATGCAAAATGTAGGCGCCAAGGTCATATTGCATTTGTCATTCGTCATTAATTGTCCTCTTAATTGCGTCCAATAACTCTGTCATAATTAAATAAATAAGTTTTATTTATTTATTTAAAACTAATTGTCATAATTAAATAAATAAATTTATTTAATTATTGACATTTTAAATAAATTAAATTATTTAAAATGTCATCTCATTCTTAACTATCAGCTCATTATGGTAAATAATCCAAAAAATTGATTATTTATTATTTCACAAAATTCACATTTGGAATTAATTTAGTTCCAAATTGGTAGCTTTCCTCCAGAAATCAAGTCATCGGGAAATTCTTGATCTTTCCAAAACTGATCTTCAGTCCAGTCTTTATCTTCTTCATTTTCAAAAATCTTTATTTTTGAATTAATTTCCTCATTTATTCTCCACCGCTGATTCGATCTTCTTAGATGACATCTCGACCGCTCGATTAATGACTTTGCCCTAACCCTAATTAGGGATTGTCGGATTTAATCTGGGCCTCTGATTTTAGGTCTTTGTCAGAAGTCAATCTCGTCCATCCATTCAAAATTAAATTTTCTATAAAATGCTATTTTACTTTTATTTCTAGATTACACATTGACATATTACACAGACATATTATACACAGACGCGCTGAAGCACTAGCATACTTAGATTGTTGCATTTAATGTCATATTTCATTTAGTTTTGAGATATTTAGACAGACATTTTAGACATTTTCAATCATAGTCATAGGCATAGACATTTTCTCAAATCCTTCAAAGCTTGGTGTAGGACTTAGACTAGTATTTTCAGATTGCACGCACGACAAATCTAAGGGAAAAACATCAGCCAACAAGCTAGAAGGTGTTACAAAAGTGAATCATGGAAGCCTCGACGGTTTATAGGTATAATTGTTCCTAGTTTTAACTTCCTTTGTGTTTTGTAATTACTTTTGGTTTTAGTCTTTATTGATTTACTGCTAAACTTTAATCAAAATCTAAAATAAATCCTTAGTTACATGGGGTTTCTCTTAACCCAAAGAAATGCATATTTTTTGTCCATGAAGGTAAGCTCCTTGGACACATTGTTTCAAAACATGGTATTTATATTGATCTAGAAAGAGTTTCTACCATTCTTGATTTACCCCTACCAGCACATAAGAAAAGATTACAAAGCTTTCTTGGTAGGATCAACTTTGTGAGAAGATTCATACCTAACATTGCAACATTATTGCAACCCCTTATAGCTATGCTCAAGAAAAATGTATCTTTTAGTTGGACTAAAGAGGGTAAGAGGAGATTTGAGAAGATTAAGGAAGCCCTTGCTCCAACACTCATTAATCCTAACTATGATAAATATTTTATTTTATATGCTTTTGGAGGTGTTGACACCATTTCAGTTATGTTTTTTTAGCAAAATGATGAAGGCTTGGAGTAGCCTATGGCATTTTTTAGCCAAGTGTTACATGATTATGAGGTAAAGTACTCTTTTGTTGAAAAAAATGTGTTTGTTGTTGTTGGAATCCCCAAAAAGTTCAAGAATATGCTCTCTAACAACAAAATATAGTTGTTGGTTGCACATCCAACTATTAAGGATTTCTTGCTCAATAGGGATATTAATGATAAAAGGGTTGGCTAGATAACTAAAGTAATGGTGTTTGATGTTAATATTAAAGTTACTAAGCTTGTTAGGGGCAAGGTTTTTTGTGAAAAACTTTCTAAAAATGGAGAAAACAACCAAGAAGTGGATGACCATGTTGCAACAGTGCTCAACAATGAAGAGAAAATAGTTGGTTCAGATCCTACCACAAGTTGGGTGCAACAAATGATGCCATTATATGCATAGTAGTGACTGCCCTAAAGGTTTAGACAAGGAAAAGAGGAGGTATTATAAGCTACAAGCCATTCCTTATGTTGTAATTGATAGTCTTTTGTTTAGAAGGGACTTCCATGGTGTTTTACTAAGGTGCATTGAACCAGATTAGATAGACAAACTGCTGGAAGAGTTTCATAATGGGCCTTCAAGGGGCCATTTTATACCAAGGACCACAACTTTGAAAATCATGAGAGTTGGGTATTATTGGTGAGATTTGTTTAAGGATGTAGTTGCTTGGGTTAGGAAGTGTGATAAATATTCACTGTTTGTAGGGAAGCAAAGGCTTGCAGCTTTGCCTCTACACCCCATTCAAGTAGAACAACCTTTTGCTAACTAGGGTCTTGATTTCATTGGAACTATTAACCCACCTTCAAGTGCATGCCATAAACGGATTCTAACTACAAAAAAATATTTTACCAAGTAGATCGAGGTTGTTTCTTTGAAGGAAGCAAATGAAACCTCTATGTTGAATTTCTATCAAGATTTGATATCTAGATTTGGCAATCCTAATTCTATCATTTCTAACAATGCATTAGCTTTTATTGGTTTAAGGATTTTAGATTGTTCTATAAAGAATAACATATTTTTTAATACCTCATCTAACTATTACCCACAGGGGAATGGGCAGGCTGAATCCACCAATAAAAATTTGATTAAGATCATTAAAAAGACCATTGAGGATAACTAGAGGACATGGAATGACAAGTTGAAGTTAGCCCTTTGGGATGATAGGATAAGTCCTAAGAGAGCCACAAGTTTCTCTCCTTATGTTCTCACTTATGGTAAAGAAGCCAAGTTACCAATTTCTATTGAATTACCATCTCTAAATTTCATTAAGGAAATTGGGTTGTTAGAGGAGCAACCTATGGAGGTTAGGTTTACACAACTGATGGAATTAGAGGAAACAAAAAAAGATGCATTAAAGAATCTTGAAATCCATCAAGCTCAGATGAAGAGGTCTTTTGAAAAAAGAGAAATTCCAAGAGATTTTAGTATTGGTGATTTAGTTTTCAAATGGGATGAGTATAGAAGCAAACCTGATAAACATTCCAAGTTTGATGCAATATGGGATGGACCCTATGTGATCATAGAGTGCAAGCCACACAATGCTTTCTGAATTTCCAAGCTAAGTGGAGAGGTGCATCCTATATGAGTTAATAAGTTGTACTATAGTAAGCATTTTCTACTAATAAGTACTCAAAGTACATTTATTTCAGTTCTATTTTTCCTTCCCTAAGTGTTGTTGCACAGTTTGTTGGCCACTGGGGCCTTGTTAGTTTGCTTTCAGTTTGGTTTTTGCTATTGTTTGGAGTATTTGCAGTTGAGTTACAATGTTTTTCTGAGTTTTAGAGGGGAAAAATTTGACTCCATTCACAATGAATTGTTTAAGGATGTTGGTCTATATGCTTAGTAGGAAAGAATTCAATAGAAATCGCCATAAATGTTACCAAATTTTCACCTACAACTCAATTTGGTAGAGCTGAAGTTGTTGATTAATTTTAAAGGTGAAAGGTATTCCAACATTTTTTTTTAGGCTTAACCATTGCATATCTAAGCTTTAAAAGTGAGAATTTAGTTTTCATTGTTCAATGCTTTGCAACATAAAGAAGACTACATAAAATTACAAGATATTGCCTTCATTCATTTTTGTAATGTTTCATTCATTTTGTAATGAAATATACACAAGATTGAAAAATGTTGTTTCTATACATTGAAAAGAAGAGAATGCTCAAATTTCCCACACAAGTCGTGGGAGTAGTTGAACTAAAGAAACATAGAGATATACTATACATCTGAAGATGAAAGTACTAAAAAACACATGAAAAGAAACATATCCATAATTGCTTGTTGAAGTCTTGTGTTGGTCTTCGTTGTTGCCTACTCCTCCTTGCTCTTGATCTTCAAATGAACCTACATCATGATGAAAAGGGTTGGTTAGAGCTCTAGATATGAATCTCAACATATTTCCTATCAATAGAAATATAGTATATGCCTATGATGCATTAAGTCAGTTGAGAAAGCATCAGATCTATGCAGAAGAGCCCGAAACCTAAATATCACAAGAGCATTAAGCTTCATTGTTTTTTATATAAAAATTTTGTTCACTATGCAAGTATAGTGAAATATTGTTGTTGGATTCATTTCTATTCACATCATAGCATGTGGTGCAAAAATGGGCTCCTACAAGGGTTGAGCCTAGCATGTTTCCCCTAAGTCTCAAGAGGGGAATGTGATAGGAAAACACATTCAAAATGCTCAAATAAATTCATTTTCAGCTTAAGGAGTACTTCACAAGTGACTACAAGAATCACAAACTCATTGCTCATTCATGATTGTCAAATCAAAAGGAGCAATGTGATGGCCCTTTCACTTTGAAATGAGAGTCAAAAATGAGAAATGAGCTCATTTAAGATAATAAACTGATATGCAAAACAAAATAATAAGAGTAAATTTTCTCATTAATGGAATTTTGTTTGCATATAAGTTTTATGTTGTCATTGTTTGGTTCATTGAATGGTGTTGTCATCATGTCTTATTGCTACTATTCATCAATATTTTCTATTTTTATGTTATTAAAAGTGCATACCCTAAAGGTACAACCATCAAGAAGCAAGAAGCATGACAAACAATGCTCACATTGAAGGGACAACAAAGAATGTGTTGGTCTTGGAGTGCAAATTGGGAGCAATCATTAGGCATTTATTGCATGAGTAGAAGGAGTAATGGGACAACAACTAAAACAACTTAAGGAGCATCATATTTGAATCAAGACATAGTCATGAGAGTATAGCATTATTCAATGCTTTCTATGAATTGTAAGTCAAAGTGTAGTTGGTAATAATCCATGCTAGCATGTGGAGATATTAAGAGGAGAAGGTTGCAATAGACAATGAAAATTCTTGGCATAGCCGATAAGAGCCAAGGTTTGAGCAACTTGCAGATTTCAAAGAATAAATTATAGTCAAAGTGTTCAATGGATGGAAAGTACATTATCAATAATGTTTCATTGGAATCATAGAATAGTACATAAGAGGTGGCTCAGGTCTATGTGCATTCTTTAGTAGAAAACATAATGCTATAATATGCAACAAAGAAATCATCAAATGCAGGCCTAATCATTTTGTAGCAAGTAATGTTCATGACATTTTTGCAAGGTAAAGTTAACATTGCACATACAGTTGGGTACTAAACCAAAGAAATGAAGAGAAATGTATGAGAATGCAGAAGACAAAAATAAAGAGCATTTATTTTCATTACAAATGCAAGGAATGGTAAAGTAAATAGTGAGTATGCATTGTCATCATATAAATTATGAATAAGGGGAATACAGATCTGCAGTATTGAAGATATGCATGCTTCAAAGAGGGGTTGAACACAAGTGAGAGGAATGATGTCTTAGCAACTAGTTGTTTCTACATAATTCTTGTAGATCGAAAGGGTACCTTATAAAAAGGGTGAAAACCCCATCATCTATAGAGGTGAGAGAACCTAGAAAATGAAAAAGAATACACAATGGTTTCAAAGTGATTATTTCAAAATATAACCTAGATTTTATAAATCTCAAGGCTTCGAATGGAGTTATTTTTCTTTGTATTCTTATAGAAATGGAGATGTAAAGCATGGGTCAAGCAAAAAACCCTTGAGTTTCTATAGAAGGAAGTTTTGAAAATATACAAAGTACATTGGCACAAAATAAAACCCACATTTTTGTGTTAAAATGTCAAGGGTTTCTACAAAATGGGTATGTGGTTTTGTTGTGAGGTCGAACTAAAGGGTTTCTATTTTCTTTCCAGGAAAAGAGAAGCAACAAGTTAGGGTTTTAAACCCATTTTCTGAAGATTTAAATAGAGGAGTCACAAAATACAGAGATACAAGTTGCGGCCTTCAATGGAGAATTAGAGCAAAAAAATTTAGTTCCTTTCATGCCATGGCCAGAGGTAATGAACCCATATTGTCTAAATCTAAATGGAGAAGCATAAATACAGAAAAAAAAGAAACCTTCAAGCTTGTGTAAATATTACAAATACCCAGAAACTCAAGAGGCTGTGGCCATAAAATGAAGAGATTTTCTCATTCTTTTGCTAGAATAATGAAACCCGCGAAGTTTTATGCTCAAAATGCACAAAGAAATAAGGAATACAAAGCTTGAATAGTGAAGAGCTTACATTCAAATTCCTATAGTAAAAGCTCCAGAAGCTCTTCAATGGTGGCCTCAAAGCAAAAGAGGGCATTGACAAAATGAAATAAGAAGAAATTTATGAGTAAGAGAGGAAAACTGCAAGTCTACACCCCTGCAAAGACATTCAGAATGAAGGAAATGCAAAGTCCTTTGCATATTCAATAGAATGATATACTCACCATGCAGATTTCCTAAAGAGAAGGCTTCTAAAACTCCATGGAAAGTTGAATGAAACCCTAGTGCGATTGCATCACATGTGTAGAGCGAAGACTCAGAAAAAGAAAGTGAAAATGAATGCAAAAAGTTAGGGCTCGAGACTTTTGTTCTAGGGTTTCCCACTTTTCCCTAATTCGGCCTTATGCATTTTACACATTGTTTTAAAAAAAATATCATGCCTTGAGTAATACCTTTCCCCCTTCATTCTTAGGTCGAGCCTTTTCATGCCTTAGTTTCTTTTTAAGACTTTTGAATGAAAATCATATTGCTAAGTGACCTAAGTTATTTATGATTTTTGTAAAAAATAAAAATCAAATGTCAATGCCTTAGAGTGGATACTATATTTTTCACAAAAAATTAAATCAAAGCCATATTTTTCCTTGTGGTTTTGCAAAGAATCAAAACAAACTCAAGTCTCTTTCCCTCTTTCTTTGTGCGAAAAAATGGAAATTGTAATATTGTAAGACATTATTAAAAGCAATGTTTTTTATAAATTGCTTTAAGAAGTGTCAATTAAATGTAATAAATAGGAGAAAATGCAAAGAGTTCTCATAGAATCTTTCCATTTTCAATTTGAGTCTCATTGTGCAAAGTAGAAAAAAAATGAGTGAACTAGGACTTCTATTCCTGATTTCAGTCAGTTCTGGGTGATTTTTTAAGTCTTTTCTGGGTCGACCCTCTTGGGATGAAAGCTTCCACATTTGCCACTCAATTTTGACTCATTTTGGGCCCTATTTTAGAGGTTTTTTCTTCTTTCTTGAAAATGGCATTGAAGTTTCTATATTGGAGAGAAATTTACGTAGATTTTTCCTTTCTCACTCTTGGAGGCATATTGGAGATATATATTGAAGAAAAACTTAGTTTTTTCTTAGTTCATATTTGCTTCTTTCTCTCTTGAATACTTGTAGAGAGCTTTGTAAGCCTTGATTTGTACCCATATTTTCATGTTTTGATACTCCTCTCAAATCAATAAAAGCAACAGAGCATTCCTATCTCACAATTTTTGTCTCTTTTTTTGTAATGATTTGATGTTGTTATTGTGATTCCAAGTATTGGATCCTTTTTATGTCTCATTATTGCAAGTGTGGGTGCAAAATTTTCATATAATACATATTGTATGTTGTGTTTGTTTATCGAATCTTCATAAAAATCACTTTTGTGTTGTATGTTTTATGTGAGGTTGTGAGAGTTAGTGCTTTGAGAGCTGATTGTGAGTTGAGTTAGTAAATCAGTTTAAATTTCTAGTGCATCACCCATTAGGTTTTAGGATTTCATTTCAATTTATCTTTCTATCATTCTCCCTAGGAAAAATATTTAGTTTAGGTGATCTACCAGGGGAGCCAACTCTCTCTGGAGATTCATTATCAACATAAGTTACCCACAGCTTGAGAACATTTCCATGTTTCAATAGGATAGTTGAGTCAAGCTTAGCTAGGGTGCAATCCTCGTTGATAAAAAATATTAGTATTGTGTAGATGTTGTATGAACTAACTCTTTGCAGACAAGGAGCTAGAAGGGGTAGATTGTAGCCCACAATCAAAGGAGTTTCTAGAGAGCGATGTAAGGGAGGTTCCAAAATAAGTTGAGCGTTAAAATTGCATAATGGAGGCACTTATTAAGGATGATTGTGAATCATCACGATATTTAATAAAGAAAATGAAGGAGAAGAATTCTATTACAGTCTAGAGTCTAATGTGATTGTTTCAACAGCCCACATTCCAGTTCTTATTATAGAAGAGTCATAGTTCTATTTGGACTCTTCTTCCTTTTTCAATTATAGTTTACTTTCTTATAATTTGTCACACTTTGTTATGTAGGGAGTGATGATTTATGATTTTAGTTTAGAGTCCTTATTTTAATAAACTCCCTCATGCCTATATGTATGGTTTGATGGTCAAGGCATTAGTTAGTTGGTTGATTGTTCAGTAGCACATCTAGCAATAAGATACTTTCAGTTAAGTTCTTGTTTTTACATAGAAAATGTTCATGATCCTACAAATAAGATATTCCAACATAATCTTATCCACTTGTGATATTCTGGGTTATGCAATGAATGGTTCTTAGTTATTGTCATGATTGCATTAATTTGAGGAACTATATTTGGATTAAACTTGTGGAGACAGTACTTGAGCAAGGGCCACTCAAGGTAACTATTCCCCACTTTATTTTTTGTACATTTATTTATGTTATAGTAGCTACTCCATGAATGCATGTTGTCTTAATTAGATTCCTTATGTTACAATTATAAATGAATTCAAGATTTTTTTTATCTTACATTCATGCTTTAATTTTCTTCAATTTGTTGTACTCTAGAGTGTAGGTTTGATTAATTGTTACCAAATTTTCACCTATGGCTCAATCAGGTAGATTCTATTGATATTTGAAAAAAGATGGTACATTCTATTATCTTTCTACATTACATTCAAATGTATAAATGAAAAATCCAGAAAGATTACAACTATAGATCATTGCATTCATACATATGCATATAACAAAAGAAAGATTTTGATCTTTTAGGGAAAATGTAATCTTTATTAAATGTATAAGTATACATTGTCTCATACAAGCCATGAGACTAACCTTTTCCTATTCAAAATAAATTATAAAAAATTCATACATGAATAGGTCAAATGGAAATCCAATGAATGTTTATAGAAAGTAACTAGCCATTGCATGTGAATGACTGGTCTTGAATGGTATTGTATCATCCTACTACTGCCCTGTGTTGTCCTAAGCTTCATTTTCCTTTTCCAACTCCTTTCCACTCCTAATCCTATACATGATAGTAAAAAATGGTGTTAGAGTACACTCTAAGCAATGACTAATTACAAAAAATTTCATAAACATTCACCCTATGCATGCATAAGCTGATCATAATGTGTATTAAATAAGCAGTCATACTGAATGTCCCAGGAGAAAACATTGAAGCCATCAAAAACATTTAAGATATGCATTTATTTCACTAACTTGTTTGCTTCATGTGCAACTATAGATATAATCATATCTTTGTTTTTTCAGATCAAATGAGTGGGGAAAATGTGGCTCCTAAGAGGGTTGATCTTAGCTCATATAAAGGAATTTTAAGTAAAAAATGCATTTCTCATTGACAATGAGAAGAATTTCAAAGATTCATCAAGAAAGCAAGACTGTCTTTGAGTATGATACATAATTCAAACCACTATGTCAAGAAAAAGAAATGCATATTAAAGGTAGTGAGGTGTACACATTGGGTTTAGTATCATGCAACAAGTTGAATACATGATCAATAGAGGATCAAATTGGGTGTTCAAGAGGTAGTTATCTAGCATATGCAATCACAAATTCAAAAGAAAGTTTGATCTTATTTTCATAAAAAAAAAAGAGTATTCACAAATAACAAGTGGCATGATAATGAGGAATAGTATGATCTTATAAAGATATAGTGATATAGTCATCCACAACCCACAATGTTCATGTGGCAATGCAAAAGATGGTCATCAAACTTATGGAGATGGCCTTTTTAATGGCGATAATAGAAAATCATTAGAGCTTTTCAAAATAGTTTCATTTAAAATATTCATGTACATGAGTATCTTACAAGTTTACAACCTACAGTAATCAATCAACACTATTGTTTTCAAGATAGAGCATATGAAGCAACATTATCATTGTAGAAAGGTGCATAATTAAGTGTTTGTAAGAACAAATTTCTCACAAAAGGAGGCAGCATGCTAAAGATTAATGCCAAGAGTTTAGAGATAGATCATCTATGAGATGTATGCCAAATCTTATATGGTTGTAATCGGGAGTTGATAAGAAAATGATAGATTTGCTTGTTACCTACCAATCACACATTGACAATGAAAAAATAATATTGTTTAATGGAGCATGAAAGAAAATAATGGAGCATAGTTTAGAGACAGTCATAAATGACAGAGGACACAAAAATATAAAAAATCCACTCTTTGTGAAGGGAAATCAGAATAATCCAGGAAGCATAGTGTAGAAGACTTTACCATGTCAGAAATCTACAAAATCATGACAACTTAGTAATGAATAAAGATGTCATGGTGGCATTAATAGGACATAGTTATAGCATGCAGACTAAGGCTCTCAGCTTGTGTCAATAAATACAATTATAAATCACACAGTGTAGCTAAAACCCCAACACAGGAGTTCAAGTAATACACAGGTAAAGTGCATTTTATTCTTCTCATTGAGTCAATAAAAAACACAATCAAAACGAGATATGAAATGTGCGAGTGATGAAGAGAAAAATTTCACATTATAGGTGGAAATGACCATAGAGTTAACATTGAGGTTAATGGTGTAGAGTAGAGGATAGTAAAGCCACAGTTATGAATGGTGAAGTAAAAACATCAGAGAAGGCATAAAGAGAATGAATATCATTATACATTCTTAACATGAAGCAAGTCAGTAAATCCTGCTTACAAAAAAACCCTCGAACCAGAGTTGGGTCTTAAACACTAATATCAGGGTACCTGCAAGGGATCAAACCCATGACATGTTTTTTTCATCTATTTCAAAATGCTATGCAAAAAGGGTCGTAACATGTAAATATAAGAATGCATATTTTCTAGAGAAACCTTCATCGGTTTAAATCAAAAACTTGTTGAATACGAGTAGGAAAGAAGTTTTGGAATGATAGCTTGAATGAAGCTTGATTCCAAGCCAAGTACAAAGAGAAATGGTGAAAATCACAAGTAATGACTTTGCAGAAAGATAGTGAAAACATAGATTCCATACTAGAAATAATAACATTAGAAACAACCCCCTCACATGTTTAATTTCCAAATGGAGCTAACAATGGCTCTATCATCTACAAGCTACAGAATGCCCTTATTTTTTGTACTATTAGAAGATTGTGTTTTAAGCTTTATTCACAAGAAACAAAGTATTATATAGAGATATTTACTTTTTATGTGCAACAAACTAATACAATAATGATTTAATAAAAACCTTGAAGTCATACAAGGTAAAAGAGAAGCACAGTAAATGAAATGAAATCAACAAGAAATAGCTGAGGTCGCAGCCTAAAAGCTCACTGTGGCTTTTAAAATAGATTTTTCTTTTAGAATATGGAATAGGAAATACTTACCATGAGATTTCCAGATAAAATCAACAAGAAAACACAGGTTGATGTTTCTCTACAACAGTAGAATTCCGTGGAGATGCTCAAACCCTACCTCATAGCAGCAGACATAACTTCTTCAAAAAGCTTTAGATAAAATAAGATGTAATAAAATTTCATCCTTTTTCCTTCTGCCTTAGGGTTAAAACCCTAGTGTATATGGTCGATAGAATAGGCATTTTTTGCCTTTATTTCATCAAAAATACAATTCAAACTAATACCTTGAGGACCTATGACTTAGGCATTTTTAAGTCACTTTTGACTTATTAATATTTTGTGTCTATGGCTAATACATGTAAGTGTGACTTTTAATTTTGCATTTCTTCATATTGTAAAATGATTGAATTTAAATGATGACTTAGCAATAATTTAATTCAAGCATTACTTCTAAATGCAATAAAGTCATCTGTTAATATGTTTAAGTCATGAATTTTTCAACATATGGAGGGAGGGATGTATTTGTATTTATAACTATGAGAAAATCTTGGGAAGTTGAGTTTTGTTTTCCAACATTGAGAGAGCATATAGGAGAGTTGGATTCAGTTATCAAACACTTGAAGCATAAATAGGAGCATTTTTTTTCTTTGGAGACAAAATTGGAGCTTTTGGAGGGTATTTTGAAGAGTCATCATGATGGACTTAGTCAAAATTAACCATTTCAACTCTTTGAAGCTCATTTGAAGAAAATCTAGTTGCTATATTTTTGGTTTTTTGAAGCCATCCGAGTTCTTGAAGCTTCTAGAGCCTTTTTTGGAGGAGTTACTTGGAATTAATGATATATTCTCATTTTACTCTTTTAGATAGCTAGTTCTTATTGGTTTTTTTTTTGTATTGTGACCTTTTGCAGTCCTTGGGGAAGAAGAAAAAGTTTGTAACTCGTTTTTGGACATGAAATAACAAAGAAAACCTTGGTTATCAATGATTTTGGAGGTTTTTCCTTCTTTTTCCTTGCTTCATTATGTGCATTCAAATGATTTGATAAGGCTATTTGTGAAGTATTGTTATTCCCTCATAGTTTTATCTCATGTTCAGTACCTTTATGCAGAAGTTAGTTTATGCAGGTCATAATATGTGTCAATTTTTTTGTGGATGACTTATAGTTGTGAAGTCTCCTTCCTTCTAGAAGTTTGAGCATCAAGACCTTATTATGAAATACTTATGCTAAAACGTACCAAAAAGAGTTGTACAAGTTTATTTTCAATCATTTTAAACAAGTGTTTGCAATTTGAGATTTGTGTTCAAGTTCAGTTTAGATGTATCACCATAGGGTTTAGTTTTCATTTTTTATGCATTCTTTCTTACCCTTTTCCTTCACATTCAGTAGTTTTAGGTGATAACCAAACAAGGAAGTTGGTCTTATCCGGAGGTTCATTTCAACTTTAGGTGACCCATAGCCTTGAAATGATCCCATGTTTCTCTAGAAAGCTTAGTTTCATAACTTCACATAGGGTGCAAATTTCTAAGAGTTAACAGTTTTGGCACGACCGATGGGACTGTTGAATTAGACAACTGAAAGAAGATATATATTATTGTTGGTTTTGATATGCATCCAGTGAGTTTCTAGTATTTCAATGGTTAACATCAACATATCATTTTGAAGACATCACAGTATTGAGGACATCATTTTTTTCTCAGTATTATTAGCCTTTGGAGGCAGTTTGAACAACACCATGGTGACTCTAGTCATATCTTTTGGTTTCAGCAGCCCAGGTATCTACAACTAAATAAGGTTTGATGTTTAGGATTGCAAAAGTTTCATTTTTTACACATGTAATGTCTAGTTATCAGCCATACCATGGATTTTCACCTCCATTTCAAGAAAATCCTACAAATTGGTCCTCTTATCAGCCATTTTATATAGAACAGCCTGTTGTTTTTATATCAAGTGACTCTATAACAGTGAATTATCAACATTTTTATCATGTCTCCTACCCTCCCACTCCTGGTCAACCTTTATGTTAGCCATTAGATAATCAAAATCAACCCCATGAAGAGGTTTTTGATGCTAACTAGCATGACTATTGACATAATTAGCCTCCAAAGCATCCTTACCAAACTATAATGGACCTACTCCAATAGTTTGATTGTGTGTTGTGGGATTTGAGCCAAAGGTTTCAACATATGTAGATTAATGATACCAGTAAGGTGTTCTCATACATGTATGGCATGTTGGTCGATGTTAAGAAACAAAAACAAATTATTTTGCAACAGCAGGAGTTGGGATGTTAGTTTGAAGGTCTTGAGAGAGAGATAGTAGCTAAAGAGGAGAAAATGAAGTTCTTATCTGCTCAGGTACAAGGTAGTTAGGATTACTCAGATAATCAAGCACAAAGGTATGATACACATGTAGCCCTTTCCATTCCTAGTTTCAGCTCACCTCTTCCTATAATGTTGAATCATTCGGTGAAAGAGGAGGCTCAAAAATATAGGTTTCCTAGCTTTAAAAAGGAGAAACCTTATGAACCCTTTAGTGAGCCTATCAATGAGCCTTCTACAATCAGGATTCCAAGTTGGAAAGTCCCATCTCAGCCACCTTATGAGGTTCCTTCACCTATCATGCAAATGAAACCACACTCTAGCATCCAAGAAGTAAAAGAAGGGAAAACCTTTGACCAACACAACTCACTCAACTTGGAGGAGACTAAAAATATCGATTTGTTGCATTTAGCTATGGAGGAATATAGAAAGAAAGAGTAGAAAATGATTGAACAATAGGTAGACATTGGAGAGTTGTTGATTGATGATAATCAACAAGACAATGGGGCCTTAACTCAGGAGGGAAAGCCTAAAATTGAACCTGATACTATCCTCCAAGGTGAGTGAATTGATGTTTTTGAGCATGTTGTGGATGAGGAAGCTAATGTTGGGATTTTTGAAGAGGCGTGTGTAGATATAGTTGAACAATTTTGGTCAAAATTGGTTGATATAAAATCAGAAAAAGTTGATAATCATGATAATCTAGAACAATAGCTTGTAAAGGAGCTAAAACAACAAGAGGAGCCTCATGAACCTATTTTGGAAGATCATAATTGGTTGGAAGAGCTTCCATTCTATTATACAAAGAAGCTTGAGACTACAACACCAGTTGAAAATTTTCCTTCCTTTGTTGAAGAAGAGAACAATGATTTGGAGTGTGATTCTATGAGTGATAATGATAATTATGAGCAACTTCCTTTCTAGTGTATAAAAGAGCCAGAGGCTGATCTATTGATTGAAAGTGTGTTGGAGGAAGCCATCTCACTATTCTCCATGGAAGGAATGAGTGTTCATTTGTGAAAGCATGAGCATACTGAGGAGGTTACCTTTTTTCCACCAAGTCAGCCATAGGGGTTAGGTTTTCCCAGCCAACAAGGTGATAAAGGGGCAGTCCATGAGCAAGAGTTGAGTAAGGAAAGTTCAATCTTTTCCTTTACCAGAGGCTTTCCAATTAGGTACTTAGCCCAGATGGAGTCCAATAAGGTACCCACACATGAAGGTACAATAGAAGATATTATCAAGGATGCATTGGAAGCCAAACAAGAGGAGTATGTTCAATTCACTTATCCTCCTTTGGTTGACAATACATATGGTCTGTTTAGTAAGGTAAGTGAACTTATTCACCTCTTTCAAGAGCCAGTGCATCGTCTTGTTAAACATTTTTCTATGTCTCACTTTTACTTAGTTGTCCTTAAGCATGCTAGTCATTATATTTTGAGAAGAAAGGGCAACTATTTCAGTCATCATGTAAATGGTTTTGTTTGACTAATTTTTCCTTACTGGTTAGTGTAGATATAGTTTAGCTGCAAGTTTCAATTCCCTAAGTGTTGTTCCAGCATAATAGGTAGTTTTCATTTCAAAATTTTTTCCCTTTTTTCAATAAGAGTCATGATATAATTCATACTAGTCTCAAGTGAGTTACAACTATGTGCAAGTTGTTCTAGGTCTTCCTCCGAGTTTTCCAAGTGACTCCATGCCCAATGGACAATTCTAGGCTACTAATTTACATGTTTAGCAGGAAAACATCTAGCTGATGTCGCTAAAAATGTTACCATATTTTCACCTATGGCTCAATTAGGTAGAGCCTATTGATATTTGTAAAAAGATGGTACATTTTATTATCTTTCTACATTACATTCAAATGTATAAATGAAAAATCTAGAAAGATTACAACTATAGATCATTGCATTCATACATATGCACATAACAAAAGACAAATTTTGATCTTTTAGGGAAAAAGTAATCTTTATTAAATGTATAAGTATACATTGTCTCATACTAAGCTACATTTTCCATTTCTAGCTCCTTTCTGCTCCTAATCCTGTACATGATAATAAACAATGGTGTTAGAGTACACTCTAAGCAATGACTAATTACAAAAAATTTGCATACACATTCACCCTATGCATGCATAAGATGATCATAATGTGTATTAAATAAGCAGTCATATTGAATGTCCGAGGAGAAAACATTGAAGCCATCAAAAACATTTAAGATATGCATTTATTTCACTAACTTGTTTTCTTCATGTGCAGCTACAAGTATAATCATATCTTTGTTTTATCAGATCAAATGAGTGGGGAAATTGTGGCTCCCACAAGGATTGAGCTCAACTCATATACAACAATTTTAAGTAAAAAATGCATTGCTCATTGACAATAAGAAGAATTTCAAAGATTCATGAAGAGAGAAAGACTGTCTCTAAGTATGATACATAATTCAAACCACTATGTCACAAAAATAAATGCATATTAAAGGCAATGAGGTGTACATATTGGGTTTAGTAACATGCAACAAGTTGAATACATGATCAGTAGAGGATCAAATTGGGTGTTCAAGAGGTAGTTATCTAGCATATGCAATCACAGATTTAAAAGACACTTTGATCTTATTTTCATAAACAAAAAAATGAGTAATCACAAATAACAAGTGGCATGATAATGAAGAACAGTATGATCTTATAAAGATATAGTGATATAGTCATCCACAACCCACAATGTTCATGTGGCAATGCAAAAGATAGTCATCAAACTTATGGAGGTGGCCTTTTGAATGGAAATAATAGAAAATCATCAAATCTTTTCAAAATAGTTTCATTTAAAATATTCATGTACATGAGTATCTTACAGGTTTATGGCCTATAGTAATCAATCAACACTATTTTTTTCAGGATAGAGCATATGAAGCAACATTATCATTGCAGAAAGGTGCAAAATTAAGTGTTTGTAAGAACAACTTTCTCACAAAAGGAGGCAACATGCTAAAGATTAATGCCAAGAGTTTAGAGGTAGATCATCTATGAGATGTATGCCAAATCTTATATGGCTGTAATCGGGAGTTGATAAGAAAATGATAGATTTTCTTGTTACCTACCAATCACACATTGACAATGAAAAAATAATATTGTTTAATGGAGCATGAAAGCAAATAATGGAGCATAGTTTAGAGACAGTCATAAATGATAGAGGACACAAAAATGCAAAAAATCCACTGCCTGTGAAGGGAAATCAGAATAACCCAGGAAGCATAGTGCAGAAGACTTTACCATGTCAAAAATCTACAAAATCATGACAGCTTACTAATGAATAGAGATGCCATGGTGGCATGAATAGGACATAGTTATAGAATGCAAACTAAGGCTCTCAACCTATGTCAAGAAATATAATTATAAATAACACAGTGCAACTAAAACCCCAACACAGGAGTTCAAGTAATACACAGGTAAAGTGCATTTTATTCTTCTCATTGAGTCAGTAAAAAACATAGTCAAAGCAAGATATGAAATGCAATCTCATCAAGTGATGAAGAGAAAAATTTCACATTATAGGTGGAAATGGTCATAGAATTAACATTGAGGTTAATGGTGTAGAGCATAGGATAGTAAAGCCACAGTTATGAATGGTGAAGTAGAAACATATTCAAACCACTATGCTCATAGTAAAGAAATTTTAAGTAAAAAATACATTGCTCATTGAAAATAAGAAGAATTTCAAAGATTCATCAAGAGATCAAGACTATCTCTGAGTATGATACATAATTCAAACCACTATGTCACAAAAAGCAATGCATATTAAAGGCAGTGAGGTCTACACATTGGGTTTAGTATCATGCAACAAGTTGAATACATGATCAATAGAGGATCAAATTGGGTGTTCAAGAGGTAGTTATCTAGCATATGCAATCATAGATTCAAAAGAAAGTTTGATCTTATTTTCATAAACAAAACAATGAGTATTCACAAATAACAAGTGGCATGATAATGAACAATAGTATGATCTTATAAAGATACAATGATATAGTCATCCACAACCAACAATGTTGATGTGGCAATGCAAAAGATAGTCATTAAACTTATGGAGATGGCCTTTTTAATGGTGATAATAGAAAATCATCAAAGCTTTTCAAAATAGTTTCATTTCAAATATTCATGTACATGAGTATCTTATAGGTTTACGGCCTATAGTAATCAATCACACTGTTGTTTTCAGGATAGAACATATGAAGCAGCATTATCATTACAAAAAGGTGAAGAATTAAGTGTTTGTAAGAAAAAATTTCTCACAAAAGGAGGCAGCATGCTAAAGATTAATGCCAAGAGTTTAGAGGTAGATCATCTATGAGATGTATGCCAAATCTTATATGGCTGTAATTGGGAGCTAATAAGAAAATGATAGATTTGCTTGTTGCCTACCAATCACACATTGACAATGAAAAAATAATATTGTTTAATGGAGCATGAAAGAAAATAATGGAGCATAGTTTAGAGATAGTCATAAATGACAGAGGACACAAAAATGCAAAAAATCCACTGCCTATGAAGGGAAATCAGAATAACCCAGGAAGCATAGTGCATAAGACTTTACCATGTTAGAAATCTACAAAAGCATGATAGCTTAGTAATGAATAGAGATGTCATGGTGGCATTAATAGGAAATAGTTATAGCATGCAGACTAAGGCTCTTAGCTTGTGTCAAGAAATACAATTATAAATCACACAGTTTAGCTAAAACCCCAACACAGGAGTTCAAGTAATACATAGGTAAAGTGCATTTTATTCTTCTCATTGAATTAGTTAAAAACACAATCAAAACGAGATATGAAATGCAATCTCATCGAGTGATGAAGAGAAAAATTTCACATAATAGGTGGAAATGACCATAGAATTAACATTGAGGTTAATGGTGGAGCAGAGGATAGTAAAGCTACAGTTATGTGTAATACCCCTCCATTTTGCATTTGGGCTGGATAGTGTGTCCTTGTTTGCTTTGATGTACTTTTTGGTTATTGAGATGTTGTATCATGTGTGTGAAATTTGATCGATAATTATAGAGTGATAGTTTATTGGTGTGATGTGATGGTATTTTATTCTGATGTTATCATTATGGCAAGTTTTGAATTAGCGTAGCGATTATTTAATTAAAAAATGCCTTATACTATGGAGTATATTATCGATGTTAGACTCGTTAGTTAAAAAGTTTGTATTGGTGAAGGGAATGGGATTGTATCACTCGCTTGCGAGCGCCCTACGATTCTGAGATTTCCTCTTCACAGTGTGTTTTATTATATCATATATATGCATGTTCAATATGCTCTTTGTTCACAGGTTGACAGGTACAGGACCTCGACTCCACTTGATTTCACAGGTTTGAGCGCGTCCATTGACCAACGGTTATCGATTGGGAGATAGTAGCTAGGTTTTCTGTGCCAAGTCGTCACCCTAGTCATAGTTTGTCGTTGGGTTGTCGTCAAGTTTAGCAGTTTTGATTTGGTTCATTCCTCCTTGGTTTTTTATTTAAATTGCAAGTTAAAGGTTATTAAATGGCTTTTGAAGTTAAAAATGATGATTGATTGTATCTATTTGTAATGTTGGAAAAGTAGTAATTTATTAATTAATTTAATTTAATTAATAAAATAATCTAATCTTGAATTAGATATATTTTATTGTCTAATTAAATTAATGGGGATAAATTAAATCAAATTAGTTGTTTGGCATAATGTGATATTTTGATTTAAAATAGAAAAATAGAAATATGCTTTAAATTTCACTTTTTGGAAATAAATTTGAAAAAGAATTCCTTTATAAAATTTTGAATTCTTTTTGTAAAAATAAATTTATTTTAAGTGCATGAAATTCCATTTGGAAATTAAATTGATTTTAATTTATTTTTTTTAAATGCAAATATCTCCAAATGTTCAATAAATTTAGTGGGTGGGATATTTTTAGGAGTTTAACCAAAAATTTGGGGAAAGCTCTTTGTAAGGAAATGTAATTTCATTTGTTTTTCAATTTTGGAATTTTGGTGGAGAGTTTGGCTGTGGCTGGATTTGGATTTTGAAGAAGAGATTTAGAATCACCATTGTTAAGTCTTCAAGCTTTGGGAGAGAACACCAGGTTCTTCTTTATTTTTGTTTTCATTTTGAAATAAGTTTCAAATTTCATTATGCTATTGAAAATATTTAAAATACTATTTAGATTCAATGAAAAACCCATGTGAATTTGTTTCAAAACTTGAAAAAATCTGTTGAAAACATGGAAGATAAAACAAAGAAAGATTCAAACAATGAAAGTAGAAAGATGAACAAAAAGAAATTTCCATTTCAAATTAGCAATTAGAAATGATGCTTTCAAATGATTTGGCTGTATATTTTGTTCTATAGAAAATTTTTGTCCATATTGACTATATTTTGAAGAAAAATTTATATACATAATATATATATATATATATATATATACATGTATATTGTATTTGCATCTGCCTAGAGAAAGTTCTTAGAAATTTTATTTAAAAAAAAATAAAAAATAAAAAATTCTGTGTCTTCTGGAATTTCGTTAGAAATTTAAACACAGGGACCTCTATTTTTTTTTGTTCTGTGCAATGTTCAGGGAAGGGTTTTATTTATATTTTATTAAAAAAAAAAAAAATATAAAATAAAATAAAATATAGTTTTATTTGTTTCATGTGTCAACACAGCCTCCACAAAGGAGGCTGGGTGCAGCCTATGGCTGCGTCCTCCTCCCTTGTGGGGGCCGCAGCCCTCATGGTTATTTTTTTATTGTTTTAAAATTTTAATTTAATTTAATTTAATTTTTATATTATATATGTATATAATATAATATATATATTATATATAATAATTTATATTATATATATAATGTATATATATTATATGAATATATATATTATAATATGGTTTAAATAAAATTGTTTTATAATAATTATTTATATATATAATGTATATATATATATGTTATGTATTATTTAATAATTGGGTTGGAAAATTAATAGTTGATTTTAAATAATTGTACTTAAATAATAATTATATATTAAATATATATGTATATGTATTGTATATACACCAAGTATATACTTTGATCCATATATTTAATATATATATTTATATTTAAATATAGATTATTTTAAGGTGACTCTTCATTATTGTAGTCGAAATAATTTTTTTTTTTTTTTTTTTAATCAAATGACTTCATCTAAGAAGTTGATTTTGACTATTTAGTATGATTGAGAAACACAGAGTTATGTCATCAATTTTAAATTTCTCAACGATGCGAGTTTAACTTTAATTACTTTTGAGCAAATTGCAAGTAACATTGATTGAGTTGATTGGATTTAGGAAATCTTAACAAAAGTTATTTAGTTGCTTGAAATGCTTCCTGAATGATGATTTCTTTCATTCTCGGCATTGGGAAATGAAGATATTGTTTATGTGAGTTTTGATTTTAAAGCTAGTGCTATTGTATTTTGGAAATTAAGGTTAGTGCAATGATTAAATAATTGTTAAAGGTTAGGGTTGTAATCAAAATGAATATGGTTAATGTGTTTTCAACGACTTGTTTGATTTGATGAAATCTTGAAGTTCTTGTAAATGATTTGTTAAATGCGAGGATTATGTACATAGTTAAGTTATATGGATTATAATTAGGAGCAAAATTGATTATATTTAATATGTGTAAAGAAAATGGTTATTTTATTATGATGTTATTATAATGGGTAGAATGTTATTTAAAAGTTCTATATTCTATTACCTTAAATGGTGAATAGGGAATGTTGTTGTTTTCTAGATTGCAAGGAATAGATAAGGTTCATAAGAAATGATATTGTTTAAAACTTATATGAATAGAAAAAGATTAAGTATATGATGTATATATGTACTTTGGTTCCTGTTTGATGAGAAAAGATTGTTATGTCAAAATACATCTTTAGTTATTTAAAGAACGTGTATTTTTATGAGTGTTGATTTAAGCGAAATTCTTGTTGGTATTGTATGGGAAATATTGTTATGATTGTAAATTTATGAGTGTACTTTGGTGGTGCTAAGTTTTGCTTCCAGAGGCTAGGGAACTCTTTGATTGAGTTGTTTTTTCTTTTTGGAGTGATATGTTTTGTAAGTCTTCTAGATGGGGTTTTCATTTAATTGTGTGGGTTGTCATAATATGTTAGTCAACCATTGTAGTGCCTTGGGTAGGGCATATAGTTGTATCCAGTTTTCACAAATGAGGATGTTTTGTGCCTCCCTTGAATTAAAAGTAGTTTATGTGGTTTGTTGCCTCCAATGGTTGGAGAGGGTTTTTGACCTTTGTTTCCTCCATTGTTTGGAATGAGTTTTCATTTTGTGTTCCTCCTAGAGTTGGAGTGGTTTTATCTTGGTGTATGCCCTTTGACACCCTAGGTGATTGGTTTTGGGTTGGTTTGTTGTCAAGTAGAAGAGTGGCTTCTATTAGGGGCCAGAGCCCAAAGAGGTAAACTGGAAAACCTTCAGAAGTGGTTTAATCAAGTGATAACTAAATTAATGTACTTATAAGTTAGGTAGTATTTCACACTAATTAAGATAATTGAGCCTCGCTCATGGACGCAAGGGCTTGTATAGACTTGGGATGAGTTGGGAAGGCCTAGAATGGCAAGATCATCTATCTTGTCCTTAAAAGAGGTATTTGATTCCACATGAGTGAGTATGGGTGTCAAGATTTGGTAGAGGCCACCAGGGAAACCCATAGTGGGGTCCAAAGCCTAGGAAGATTCCCAGAGGATATCCCATAACTAGCTATGTGATGACACTCTTTCTACAACAACAGTTGGTATTTGGATTTGTGTGTATGGTCTTCTTATCATACCCATTCTATTTTATTTCTGGAAGCAATGTGACTTATGTCAGTGATGTTGGAGTTGTACTTGTGTTATCCTTATGGATGGTTTAGTTCATGTGTTTGGTTGTGTCAATGTGAGTTTCCTGTATCTAGGGGTGGATGGTCTTGTATAGGAATTTCGTGTTACTATCTCCTAGCACGGGGGGTGAGCCTTCGGGTATCACATGGTTGGGTGGAACGTGCACCTTAATTCCATTGGGTCATCTTCTTGTTCATGTGGAAGAGGTTTCTAGTTGGAGAGATCGTGGGATCCAATGCTTCATGCTTTATTCTTTCCTGTTATTATTGTAATTTTTTTTATCCCTCTTTGTATCGAGGTGGAAGATGTAATTTGTAACCTTGTATATTGGAATTATCTCATTCGGGGAATGAGGGTTGTAATCTTATTGTAAAGATTATTATTGGGAACATGTGGTATTTCTTATGCCTTTGTTGTAATTTTATCATGTATGGAAGGTATGAGTATTTAATTTGTTAAGTAATTAAATGTTATGTTTTTAATTCATGTTTCTTGATTGGGTTTTAAGTAATCCCAGTCTCGTAACCTTAGAGGTTGTTGGCAATGGATTGTGATCTTTCATGTTATTTGTACTTATAAAAAAAAATAGTACGTTTGTGTAGTAAATTGCAACTTCCTCTAGGGTTGCGTGGCGGGGCATTACATTATGAATGGCAAAGTAAAAACATTAGAGAAGGAAAAAGGAGAATGAATATCATTATACATTATGAATAAAGCAAGTCAATAAATCCTGCTTACAAAAAATTCCTTGACCCAGAGTTGGGTCTTAAACACAAATATCAGGGTACTTGCAAGGGATCAAACCCATGACATGCTTTTTTCATCTATTTCAAAATGCTATGCAAAAAAGGTCGTAACATGTGAATAAGAGAATGCATCTTTTCTAGAGAAACCTTCATGGGTTTTAATCAAAAACTCATTGAATACGAGTAAGAAAGAAGTTTTGGAATGATAGCTTGAATGAAGCTTGATTATGAACCATGTACAAAGAGAAATGGTGAAAATCACAAGTAATGACTCTGCAGAAAGACAGTGAAAAAAAAGATTCCATACCAGAAATAATAACATCAGAAACAACCCCCTCACATGTTCAATTTGCAAATGGAGCTGACAATGGTTCTATCGTCTAAAAGCTACGAAATTCCCTTATTTTTTACACTCTCAGAAGCTTGTGTTTTAAGCTTTATTCATAGGAAACAAAGTATTATATAGAGATATTTACTTTTTCTCTGCAGAAAATGAATACAATAATGATTTAATAAAAAACTTGAAGTCATACAAGGTAAAAGAGAAGCACAGTAAGTGAAATGAAATCAACAAGAATCAATAGAGGTCGTGGCCTAAAAGCTCACTGTGGCTTTTAAAATAGAGTTTTCTTTTAAAATATGGAATAGGAAATACTTACCATGATATTTCTAGATAAAATCAACAAGAAAATGCAAGTCGATGTTTCTATACAGCTGTAGAATTATGTGGAGATGCTCAAACCCTACCTCATAGCGGCAGACTTAGCTTCTTCAAGAAGCTTTAGATAAAATAAGATGCAATAAACTTTCATCCTTTTTCCTTCTACCTTAGGGTTAAAACCCTAGTGTATATGGTCGATAGAATAGGCATTTTTTGCCTTTATTTCATCAAAAATACAATTCAAACTAATACCCCGAGGACCTATGACTTAGGAATTTTTAAGTCACTTTTGACTTATTAATATTTTTTGTCTATGGCTAATACATGTAAGTGTGACTTTTAATTTTGCATTTCTTCATATTGTAAAATGATTGAATTTAAATGATGATTTATCAATGATTTAATTCAAGCATTACTTCTAAATGCAATAAAGTCGTCTGTTAATATGTTTAAGTCATGAATTTTTCAACATATGGAGGGAGGGATGTATTTGTATTTATGACTATGAGAAATTCTTGGGAAGTTGAGTTTTGTTTTCCAACATTGAGAGAGCATATAGGAGAGTTGGATTCAGTTATCAAACACTTGGAGCAGAAATAGGAGCATTTATTTTCTTTGGAGACAAAATTGGAGCTTTTGGAGGGTATTTTGAAGAGTCATCATGATGGACTTAGTCAAAATTAACCATTTCAACTCTTTGAAGATCATTTGAAGAAAATCCAATTGCTATATTTTTGGCTTTTTGAATCCATCCTAGTTCTTGAAGCTTCTAGAGCCTTTTTTGGAGGAGTTGCTCAAGGACTTAATGATATATTCTCATTTTACTCTTTTAGGGATTTAGTTTTTACTGGTTGTTTTTTTTTATTGACTTTTTGTAGTCCTTGGGGAAGAAGACAAAGTTTTGTAACTCATTTTTGGACATGAAATAACAAAGAAAACCTTGGTTATCAATGAGTTTGGAGGTTTTTCCTTCGTTTTCCTTGCTTCATTATGTGAATTCAAATGATTTGATAAGGCTATTTTTGAAGTATTTTTATTCCCTCATCATTTTATCTCATATTCAGTACCTTTATGCAGGAGTTAGTTTATGCAGGTCATAATTTGTGTCAATTTTTTTGTGAATGACTTATAGTTGTGAAGTCTCCTTCCTTCTAGAAGTCTGAGCATCAAGACCTTATTATGAAATAATTATGCTAAAATATACAAGAAAGAGTTTTGCAAATTTATTTTCAATCATATTAAACAAGTGTTTACAATCTGAGATTTGTGTTCAAGTTCAGTTTAGGTGTATCACCATAGGGTTTAGTTTTCAGTTTTTATGCATTCTTTCTTACCCTTTTTCTTCACATTCAGCAGTTTTAGGTGATAACCAAACAAGGAAGTTGACCTTATCCAGAGGTTCATTTCAACTTTAGGTGACCCACAACCTTGAAATGATCCCATGTTTCTCCAAAAAGCTTAGTTTCATAACTTCGCATAGGGTGCAAATTTCTAGGAGTTAACATTAATAATATTGGTTAATTTTAGGATTCATTTCTTGAAGGTTAACTAATCACAGTATTTTGTTGTAGGTATCTGTAGCAATAGTGCCAACATTACTTCTTTTATTGTTCTATAGTTTATAATTTTTTAGCATGTGTAAACACCTATGCTAGGATGATATAGGTAGTCTTGAGTTTCTAGAAGCACATACAATTCCAACATCATCACAAGCTTATGTTAGCCTTGGTTGATAATTTAATGGAGGTCTTTCCAAGGGTTTAGTGGACTATTCAGTTAGGTTTCCCTCTTAATTGTATGTTTGACACAGTCTATTGAACATTAGTAGGGACTCTACACAAGGGCCACTTGAGGTATTGTTGAACCACTTCAATTTATTTTGATAAATTAGATTATGTATTGAAAATTTAAATTTATTGATAGTTTAGTTGAATGTTTTTAGTTTGTGATTGTGAATGAATGTGTTACAATTCCTAAATTAGAATCTATATATTGATGTTATGAATCATACTCTAAAGGTTAAACTAAGTTAGGACACACTGCAGTATAATAGTTAGATAGTTATAATATTAAGTATTAGGTACTCATAGTAAAGTTAGTAGTTTCTATTCCTTTACTTGATTTTGAGAATTAGCAATTTATTTTGATTTAAAGCTTTTATTGTATTTGCATGTGTTTATTCACCTATACTCAGTAGTTGCAGGATGTCCATAATCCATGAATGTATATACATTGCTAGCACTATCTAAATCTTATGATTCCCTCAGGGTGATCCCACAATAGTGGGTTACACTTTTTGGCCAAACTTGATATTGAACTAAACTTTTTTAACTAAATCTTCACTTTCAGACACCTATATTTGCTAAACCATGAGGAATTTGAAGATTATGCAAACTAGTGATTTGTGACATTTTGTTTGTAGATTCTAAATATATATTTTTGAAATTTTTTGGAATCAAATTGCATTTCATTTTCCATCTCCTTGGAAAACTAGTTTTTAACAATAAACATCATTTTTAAAGAGTGATGTTCACCGTATAACACATAAATTTTTTCTATGAAGGGTAAAATTCTATATTTTTTGAATTTGGATTTGTAACTATGATATCTAGCACCTTCAATTGGTTTCATACTTTTTTATTGAATATTTTTGTAATAAGTAAGTTTTGAATTCAAACCAATTATAATTTAGACATAGGTGGACCGCTTAACACAATTTTTTTTGTATGTATCCAAATTCTATTTTTTTTTTTTGGATCAAGGACATCAATACCAAGCACCTAGATATTTTTTAGAATTTTTTTTGATAATCTACTATTTTTCCACATGTGTAGAACAAAGAGCTTGATTTTTGGTGAAAAAAATATGTTTAATTAAACTAAAAAAATAAAAAATAAAACCAAAATATATTAAAATTATACTTGATGGAGAGCTCATTTCGAAGACTATAATCCTCTGGCTCATTTTGTCAATTTGATTCCATTTTCATCCTCAACCCAAGCTTCAAAACCTAAAATTATGCATAAAATTGTAGATGGAGGGGGGAAAGGGAGAAAAAGGGGGGTTCTAGCGAACCCCCCTTCGCTAGAACCTCCTAAAAACAACATTGCAAAAAAGAAAAATCACTTTTTTATTCAAAAAAAATGGCTAACATGGGGTTTGAGCGAAGCCCCCCTTTCTAGCGAACCCCTCCCCCCCAAATTTCTTTTTGAGCACCCAATCATTTTTTGTTCATCAATGCAATTGTAACCCACCTATGTGGGATCACCCCTCATTGATAATTTAATGAAACCCTCTTATGAATGATGAACTGCTTAGTTTAGGGATCCTTGGGTCCTCTAAGTGATGTGCATAACTATACTTAGCATCAAGTTATTTAAGTATTAGAGTTGGCTCCACATTTCTACTTACCCAACTTCCTTTCAAGTGGTATTAGAGCCTGTCCAACTCTATTTATTTTTTTAGGTTGAGCGTTTTCATACTAATCTCAATTTAAGTGAGAGTTTTGTAGAAGAATATTTTATGACGTTGCAAGAAAAATATGGAAAGAAATTCTATTAGAATCAAAATGGATAAGTTTAATGGTGGAAACTTTGAGTTATGGACTTTGAAAGTAGAGGATATTCTTATGGATAGAGATTTGTGGGTTGCAATACCCAATACAAAACCAACTAGCATGACTCAAGAAGATTGGGATTTGATGGATAGGAAAACCAAGGGTTTGATAAGACTTTGTTTGGATGATTCCATGCTCCTGAATGTCCATGAAGAGAATAATGCAAATAATATTTGGAAAAAACTTGGAGATGTTTATTAGGCGAAATCCCTAGTGAACAAGTTATTATTATAGAAAAAATTAGATTCTTTGAAGATGGAAGATGGAGGGTTCATTGCAAATCAACTGAATGCATTTAACATGCTTGTTGCATATTTGGGTTTTGTTGGTGAGAAAATAAAGTAGAAATATCATTGCATACTTACATTATATTATTTGTTAAACTCATGGGATCACTTAGTGATGGTCATTGGGATTACCATCACCAAGTTCAAAATGGATGAGGTGGTTGCATCATTGTTGTTTAAAGAGATGTGGAGAAAATATTTTGAGAAGACTAAGGAGACCCTTGTTGGTTGCAAAAAATCTAAAAAAAAGGAAAGAAAAAGGAGTACAAGAAATATAAATCCAAATATTCAAGGAGATCTAAGTCTCTTGGTAAGTCCAAGGAAAAGTGTTGGAAGTATGGAGAAATTGGTCATTTTCACAAAGAGTACGAGGAGAAAAAAATAAAGGTAAAAATAATTCTCTAATTTTGACCATGGTAAATCCTCTCAAGATGATGCAGTTTCCTTTTTCATAACCTTGGAAATACAAACATCGGAAGATGTGTGGTTGATAGAATCAAGTGCTTCTTTCCACATGAAATTGCATAGGGATTGGTTCTCAAAGTATGAGGAATATGATGATAGGAAGGTATATTTGAGTAATGAATCTCATCTATATATTGTTGGTTGTGGAAGAGTCAAAATCAGATTTATTGAATTTACAAGCTAAGTGGGCTTAACCTAGGGGATAGTTCCATGATTAAGTGTGCTTGAGTTGGAGTAGTATTGGGATGGGTTACCTCCCATGAATTCTTAATGCTTTGCCTCTATGAGAATCACCTAGATGTAATGAGTGTTAACTAGAACATTCATTATCATGAGAGATGGGTTCTTGTGAACCACTATTCATGAAACATGGGCCAATGAGTTTGACTAAAAAATATTCATAAATGAATCAAATAACAATATCATATTTTGACACATTGTGGAAAATACCTCCCACTTATCAAATGATGAGAGGAGCTATGGTTTTGGATAAAAAATTTCAGATTAGCACCGTGTACAAGATATATGCATGCATAATACAATACAATAGTTCTTCTAAAAAATAAAAGAAGAGACCTTTGGATTCTTCATACTCATCATTAGATCTAGCAAATAATGGTTTTGTAGCATCTGCATCCCATGGTCATACATTTTGGGTACCTAAGGGTGCCCAGTCCTTGGAAATGACACTTCTGACAAAGAAAATAATGTTATGACACCAAAGAATTGGTCACATTGGTGAGAAGGGTCTTAGAGCCCTGAAAAAATAAAATCCCTGTTAAGGCCTTGATGATTGCAATATCAAGTTCAAATTTGTGAACATAATGTATATGGAAAAAAAAACTATTTTTTTAATTCTAGTTCTCATAAGTCTTCTAGGGTTTTGGACTATATTCATGTAGATGTGTTTGATCCTATGCATGTACCTTCAAATTTTCTAAATCTTTATATTATGTGTCACTCATAGATGACTATAGTAGGACATTTATTTATTTTCTTAGGGGTAAATATGAAGTGTTTAGTTGATTTAAGGAATGTAAATCCTTGGTTAAAAATAAGACTAATAGAAAGATTAAATGTTTGAGGAATGACAATGTGGTTAGTTTCATTTGAAATAATTCAAAAAAAATATAAAGAGCATGAGAATGAAAGACACAAGAAAAATCCATACACCACTCAACAAAATTAAGTTACATAAATGATGAATAGGATGTTGATGGAGAGGGATATGAGTATGTTGAGTGGTGTTGGCCTTGAGTATAATTTATGGGCTAAAAATGTACCAATTGCATGTTATCTTATCAATAGATCTCCTACATCAACTATTGTTGATATGACACCTATGAAGGAATGGTCTAGTAAAAAGCCTTCAATGAGACATCTTAGAGTTTTTTGGTTGTGAGGCATATGTACATGTTACAAGTGAAAAGAGATCTAAGTTGGAGAACAAGGTGATTAAATGTATCTTCATTAGTGATGGTGTTGGAGATCTAGTCTCCCAGAAGGTTCTCTATAGCAAAAGTGTTATTTTTTCAGAGATTAAACCTTCCACTATTGAATTGAAACCAAATAAAAAATAGAAATAGGAGGCAATTCACATTCCACCTACTTTGATGAAAGGTGAACTATGTAATCCTTTTTGACCTGGTGATGAGCAGAGCTCTAGTAGCTCTAAATTTTTTGAAGAAGAAGAACTTCAACCTTAGTCATTGAGGAGGTCTATGAGAGATTGGTGAAAACTTGGTAGGTTTGGATATTCACCTGAAAGGTTTGGTTATTATTTGTTGAATTCTAGTTGCATATTTTATTTGGTTTCTAACATTGATGATCCTAGGCTATAAGAGAGGCTATGGGTATGAATGATGCATATTCTTGGATGAAATCCATGGATGAAGAATTTTTTTTTTTTAAACAAAATGATACATAGGATCTAGTACCTTTTCTTAAGGATGAAAACCCATTGGTTGTAAATGGATGTTCAAAAAAGTATGTGGTCTTGATGGTAGTGTTGAAAAGTATAAGGCATGGTTGGTCATAAAGGGGTATTGACTATGGTGATATATTCTCTCTTGTTGTGAAGTTGGCATCTATCTAGTTCTTGTTATCACTAGCAGTACCATGCGATCTAGGAGTGGAACAAATGGATGTGAAGAAATCATTCCTTCACGATGACTTGGAGGAAGAAATTTATGTCTCATCTAGAGAATTTTTTTGTTCAAGGTAAACAACATTTGGTATGCAAGTCAAAGAAGTTTGTGTATGGTCTTAAGAAATATCCTAGAATGTGGTACCAAAAATTTAAAACCTGTGTTGTATTTGGTATTTTTTAGATCTAAATTTGAGCATTTTGTGTATTACAAATTTGAGAATATTCACATTCTCATAGTTGCATTGTATGTAGATGATATGTTTATTTTTAGTAATGGTAAAAGTTTTATTTCAAATCCAAAGTCTCAATTATCAACATAGTTTGAAATGAAGGATTTAGGTGAAATGAGGTATATTTTGGGGATGGAGATCAAACCAGAGAACTAATAGAAATATTTGGTTAACCTAGAGCAAGTATGTGAGCTCATTATTGGAGAGATTCAACATGGTAACTTGTAGATAGTTAGTTGTTTCTATGTTATAGAGAACAAAGCTTTATGTGGAGGATTATCCAGAATATCCTATTGAGATGGAGGAAATGACTAGAGTAGCATATACAAGTGTTTTTGGTAGTCTTATGTATTTCATGGTTTATATGAGGCTAGACATTTCCTAAACAATGGGAGTCCTTAGTCGATTTATGGAAAATCGTGGACAAGTACATTGGGATGCAGATAAGAGAGTGTTCAAATATTTGTGGGGTACTTTCAAGTATTCCTTGTGTTTTCATGGTTATCCTAATGGACCTTGGAATTTATTGAGTATTCATGGATATGTGGATTTATATTAGGTAGGTGACATTGACATAAAAATATTCACTAGTGGCTATGTGTTCACAATTTTTGGAGGTGCTACCAGTTGGATAAGCAAGCAGTAGGTTGTAGTCATTGTGTCCACTATAGAAGCAGAGTACATGAAAATTATTCATGCTTGCAAAGAATCCATTTGGCTTAGAAAGTTGTGTTCTAATATTGGTATTGATGCAAGGTATTTTAATATGTATTTTAATTGTCAAAGTGCCATTTTCTTAGCAAATAATCCTACTTTCCATGCTAGAACAAAGTACATTGATGTATAGTTTCATTTTATTTGTGGTATGGTGGAATATGGGAAGGTAAAGTTGGAGAAGGTTGAAACTTTGGTAAATTTTGCATATGCATTAATGAAGCTAGTGAATAGAGAGTACCTATTGTGTTTTGATTCCATGGGCCTTGGGGTCCTAAGTAGTTGATTGTAGTTGACTCTTGACAGGTCTTTGATGATATGTTGTTTATTAGGAATGGTAAATTTTTTATTTTAGATCTAAAGTCTCAATTATTAACACAATTTGAAATAAATGATTTAGGTGCAATGATGTATATTTTGGGATGGATATTAAAAGAGATAGAACTAATAGCAATATTTAGTTAAGCTAGAGCAAGTATGTTAGATCATTATTAGAGAGATTCAACATGGTAACTTGTAGATAGTTAGTTGTTTTTATGTTATAGAGAACAAAGCTTTATGTGGAGGATTGTCAAAAATCTCCTATTGAGATGGAGAACATTACTAGAGTACCATATGCAAGTGTTGTTGGTAGTCTTGTGTATGCCATAGTTTGTACGAGGCTAGATACTTTTCCTAAATAGTGGGAGTCCTTAGTTGGTTTATGGCTAATCCTGGACGAGTACATTGGGATGTGGTTAAGAGAGTGTTCAGATATTTTTGGCATACTTTCAAGTATTCCTTTTTTTTTCATGGTTATATTATTAAACATTGGAATTGAGTGAGTATTCATGGATGTATGGATTCACTAGTGGTTATGTGTTCAAAAAGTTTGGTGGTGCTATTCATTGGATGAGGAAGCAATAAGTTGTAGTCACTTTGTCTAGTATAGAAGCAAAGTACATGAAAGTTATTCATGCTTGCAAAGAGTCTATTTGGATTAGATAGTTATGTTCTAATATTGGTATTGATGAAAGGATATTAATATCTATTTTGATTGTCAAATTGTCATTTTCTTAGCAAAGATTCCTACTTTCCATGCCAAAACAAAGCACATTGATGTATAATTTAATTTTATTTGTGATATGGTGGAATATGGGAAAGTGAATTTGGAGAAGATTGAAACTTTGGAAAATGTTGCATATGCATTAACAAAGCCAATGAATAGAGAGAAATTCATATTGTGCTTTGATTCCATGAGCCTTGGGGCCCTGAGTAGTTGATTGCATTTGACTCTTGACAGGTCTTCGACAAGTGAGAGAATATTAAGATAAAGGTGTCTCAACCTTTGGAGTCCTATTATTTATTTGGTAATTATTTGTTTAATTTATCTTAAATTTTATTTACCTATGTTAATTAATTTAATGTGTACCCAATGATGTCACTTGTTGGAGTGGGAAGTTGATTTGTCTTCAAATATGTGAAGTGGCATGGATGACATGATTCCTATTTTTTAGGAGGTAGGCATCCCATTTTGTGTGAGTTGATTGGAGACATATTTGATAGTTATCTCATGTTGCATTGTGAGTTGCAACTTGTAGTTTCTATTTACAAGGAGGTGTCAAGTTTGGAAGTTGTAGTTTATAGGCGGAGTTTTCCATGAAGGGATTTTCTATTTAATGTTGATTTTGCAATGGAATGTGGGTTCCTTGGAGGTGAAATATTATATTTTGGCAAGTGTAGGTTTTCCATGTATAAGTTAAGTGATAATTGGAAATTGTAATATCACATGCGTTGACAAGTGGAAACTTATTGTTATGCACGCTTAGTGTTTTTGGAGTCTATCTTTTGTTAGAGTAATAAGGAATCTCACTTAATTAATTTAATCACATTGGTTAATTAATTAATTCACTTATTACTTTAGGTTTGCTTAAGCTAAACTTAGGCACATTAATAATTAATTGTATTTATTAATTATTAAGTGTGCACACTAGGGTTTTCCTTTTTAGTTTTTATTTAGGGTTTCATGATCTCCTTCATGAGGATTGATCTCATTGTAAATTATAACATTATTCAATAATCATATTCCAGTTTTGGCTTGCACATTCTTGCTTGAGGGTTTACATAACATCTTCTCTTTTGTTCTGGATATTTGTTGCACGTGATAAGTGATTGCATGCAAGTGATTCTTGGGGACTATGAAGTTGGATTTCTCAATTTCTACATGGTATCAGAGCTCCAGACCTGTGGCTTCCTGTTCATGATTTGAAGATATTCTCTCACAATGTTGTTTTCTATCCAAGGGTTTCAAGCCAAGCTTATTTTTTGTGGATTTGGGGGTTGCCTAATTTTTTGGTCATTTTTGGACAAAACAGACCTCTCCATTGAGTCCACAGTGCCCAAAAAACCCCTATTTTCATATAAAATTTGTCCAATTTGGACACAGTTGAACCAGAAGGAAAAATAAATTTCCCCAAGGTTGTACGACCCCAAGGCAGCCGCCACCCACACCACCACCAACGACGCTTTCTTCCCAACCACCGGCTCCACCCACTCCTTTTCCACGTGACCCTGGTTCACATCCCCCATGGGCTTTTTGCCACCCCCACAATCCTGTTGGGGATTGGGAGTTAGCCCCCGACCCCTCTTCTATGCCCAACATGGTCCTATTAAGGACTAGGAGCCCGCCAGTTAGCCCCTTCTATCTTGTAGGTAGTCACATTTGTGACCAAGAGCTACCGACCAGGCCCTAGCACTTAGCCCCTATAGCAACGGTCCTATGCAGAACCAAGAGTTGAGCCAGAGGTGCTAATTTTTTGCCCCTGATTAGCGTTAAAAGTGCCTTTTATAGGCCTTTTTTTCATTTTCTTATAACTTTTGCAAACGTAGGCCTTTTTTCGAAAACGAGATATCATCAGAAAGTTGGTTCAACGATCTATCCAGTGGTGGAGGTTTTATTTTTTTATTTTTCATTTTGGATTCCTTTTTTTCCTGTCAAAGTCAAAAGTTGTTGTTTTCACTCCAGGAGGCGTAGCTTTTGCGTCCTGACTCCGTTTTGTGAAAACAAATAGGCATTGGAAAACTGGTTTAGTGCTCTACATAGATCTTAGACCTATTTTTTCCAAAAAATTTACTGGATATCTAATATTCTTATTTTATCTCAGCCTTTACCTTTTCAGTTATTTTCTTGGGAAGTGTCCAATCAAGCCTTCTTTTTTTTAGATTAGTGAGCATTGTTTTTTTCTTTGAGAGTATATATTGTTGTTTTCTATCATGGATACACATAATATTGCACCCCTTACTCCATTGAACATTTTTGGTTGGAAAAAACAAATGGAGGTTCATTTGAAACACAAAGGGTTGTACAGGGTATCCATGGGTACAAAAATTGAACCTACAAGTGCTACTGAAAAGAGAAAATGGTTTAATAGGTATGATGAAGCTTATGGTACTTTATGTTTTTCTCTTCCAGCTGACCTTATTTTTCATATTGAGTCTTGCACTACACCTAATGAGATGTGGACAACTTTAGAGTTTTTGTTTGGGAAGCAGGATATTATGAGAGGGTTTCAGTTAGAGAATGAGCTTATTGGCTTAAATCCTAGGGATTTTGATAGGATCCAGGAGTTTTTCACCAAACTCAAGTCTCTTAGATTTTAGTTGTCACAGTGCAGTGTTCGAAAGGAAGACTCTCAGTTGATATTGTCCATTCTTTCTAAGCTTGGACCAAATTATTCAATTTTTGTATCTACTTTTTATGCCATTAGGGATGCTCTTGATACTAGATTCACTATGCCATCTCTTGATGACTTTGCTTCATATCTCACTCGAGAGCAAGCTACGTTAGCTAGCATGGGCACGATGAAACCTTCTTCATCATCTTAGGCACTCATTGCATCTCAGGAGCCCAGAGATTAGAAGGCTTCTACAAGCAGAGGAAAGAAACAAAAACAAAAGGATTCCAAACCTCATGAGTAGCAAAAGGAGTCCTCAGTCTCATCCTCCTCTTCTAAGGGGAAATAATCTAGAAAGGAGAAGGGTCCATGTGCATATTGCAAGAGGGAAGGACATGCAAAACATAGTTGCTACAAGGACATTGATGAGCTGAAGCATCTTCTTTAGAAACATCAGATTGATTTTCCTTCTAGGATGTTTGCATCATCTTCTTCCCTTCATTCTTCTTCTTTAGAGCAGCATGATAGGGGCACAACTGGTTTACATACTTCATCAGATATGAAGGGACATGCTCTTTGTGCTTCTTCAAGTCTTGGATCAGAGAGATGGCTTCTAGATTCAAGAGCATCTCATCATATGCCATCTTCATAGTCTATGATCACTTCCTTTGAGCCTTGCACTATGTCTACTATTTTGATGGGAAAAAAAATACTTACATGAGTGTTACAGGGAAGGGGTCTATTAGTTTTAGGGAAAACTCCTTTTAGGATGTCTTGTGTGTCCCTCACTTGACAAACGACCTCCTTTCCATATATCATATCACTCATGGAGGCAATGGGAGATCTGTGGAGTTCACACCTGATTCAATTATCATCATAGACTTGGAGAGTAGAGTAGTTATTGCTACTGGGGTGGTGGATCACTCATCTTAGTTGTATTCCTTTACCAATTTTTCTACTAATGGTGCTTTTGTTCCTATAGCTGTTCATCACACTTCTAGTGTGAATCATCATTCAAAAAGACATTTGGATTCTTGAACATTGGTGTTCTCACTTCGGACCCAGGTCTTGAGCCTTTTGTTTCACCTCTTGTTGCAGTTGTTGATACTTCTATGACTACAAATGTGGTTTCTTTCGTTTCAGTGCAGCAAGTCATAGTTGATCATTCATCTTTGGAGGTTCCTATTCAGTCTTCACCTGCTTTGACTTCTTCATTGGTTGAGGTCACACCTGCTTCTGTGGAGACATCTTGGGCTACACCTACTTTGCCTTCAGAGATTGCATTCATCAGGCCTCTTCCCTCTCACTTATTTTAGGAGATATTGTTTCTTCAATTTTTTTGGAGCTACTTCATTCTGGGGGGGCTATGTGGTCTCTTCATTCCTCTCTTCTAGGGGGGTTCATTGATGTATCTTTGTGATGGATGGTGTCCTTGGTGGGTCTTATGGAGTCCTCCATTTTTCATCACTTAGTTGTTATTTGCATTCTATTTTGGGGAGGAGTTTTTGTTCCTACATGGTTTTCTCCTTTACCCCATTTGATTTAGTTTGCATTGCATTTGTACATGGGTACCTGATCAGACCTTGTTGCTAGGACCCATCTTTTCTTTCATGCACCTTTTTCTAGTTTTTTAGCTAATCCCTAAGTTCATCTTAAGGGGGGGTGTTAGAGTAATAAGGCATCTTACTTAATTAATTTAATCATATTGGTTAATTAATTAATTCACTTATTACTTTAGGTTTGCTTTTAAGCTAAACTTAGGCACATTAATAATTAATTATATTTATTAATTATTAAGTGTGCACACTAGGGTTTTCCTTTTTAGGTTTTCTTTAGGGTTGCATGATCTCCTTCATAAGGATTGATCTCATTGTAAATTATAACATTATTCAATAATCATATTTTGGTTTTGGCTTGCACATTCTTGCTTGAGGGTTTACATAAGATCTTCTCTTTTGTTCTAGATATTTATTGCACATGATAGGTGATTGCATGCAGGTGATTCTTGGGGACTGTGAAGTTGGACTTCTCAACTTCTACATCTTTTGCATCTTCAATCTTGGGTGTTCGATTTTTGAAATGACTAATTAATGCAATGTAAGCTCCTATATAATGAACACTTGTATTTTGGATTTTTAAGTTGTTTCTTGTTGAAGTACCATTATGTTGTCAGAATCACTCTAGAATTTTGAAGAAGTATGAAATATCTTATTAATAAGCTTGGTGTTGATATTGTATTGTACTCTATTTTGATTATTGATAATACAAAGTATTTTTCTTTTTGAGTGTGGGGTTTTTCTTTTGAGAGGGTTTTCCCATGTAAATTTAAATGTGTTATGGTTTCATTGTTTATCTATTATGATATGAATGTGCATCTAAATCTGTAACTATAAAATTATTTAATAAATTTTTACAAACCTATCCTAGCTAGATTGGTGTAGGAAGTTGCTTCCGTGCACCCAATTTCCTTTCAATATGTATATATATACATACATACATACATACATACTATATACATATACATATATACATGTATATGCATATATGCATATATGTATATATGCATATATACATACATACATACATACATACATAGTATGTATGTATGTATATATATACATATGTGTATACATAAACAAATTAAGGTTATTTTTAATATTTAATAAATCTTGTTGCATTACCCTAAAAAATAATTTGTACTTTTTGTTTTTATCCTTGTAAAAACTTATCTTGTTTGAACTTTTTAAAATATAATTCCAATTGACCTTCTTTTATAAATTGATATAATATATTTTTCTAAAATAATATTATAAATTGTTATTCATTTCAAAAAAATAAACATACATTCATGTACCCAAAACTTCCCATGCAAATGGCCTATAATTTTATCCCAAAAAAATTAAAATATTTTAAAGTAAAATTTAAAAGTCTTACAAAAATCTTAATCATGATCTATACTATGTAGTACTCAATGATTTTAAGTAATATTAATACTTCAACTAATTTAATGTTCTTAACTCTAGAAAATACTTCAAGACCATTACTTTGTGGTAAGTTAGTCCATTGTTATAATAAAACTAGAGAAGCAATGCATTTTTCATCTCTACATAAAATAAGCCTTAACAAGAACTCACAATAATTTTGAAGTGTAGAGTGACTAAAAACCTAAATATCTCATCTCCTTTTACATAGATTTAGTATTAGTAAAAAATAAAATCTTTTCTACATAGGTCAACCTAGATATCTCATCAATCTCCTTTTTCCAAAAGCTAGATTCCTTTCGGTTTTAAAATTTGTAATAAATGAAGAGACCAAATTCTAAAATACTATTCTACATTTTAATATTAATTTTTATTTAGAAAAGTTTATAAATTATAAATTATATTTTTAAAAAACATTATGTATTCATGGTTGTATTTTAATTGTTTAACTTTAAATGATGGGATAATAATATGTTTTTGATATTTTTTATTTAAATATATATTCGCTCATAACTATATAATTCACTATATAATCTCATGTTGATGGGGTTACAAGATTTGATTCTTTCCCCAATTCTTGAGAGGGCATAAAATGGATCCTACCTCTAATTGACTATTATGAACTAAAATTTAGGTTTCCTAATTCAAGATCAAGATCTGTGAGATTAGTTGGTGTATATTCAAGATTTGGATTCAACAATGAAATAAAAGCAAAGTCAATATGTGCAATGTATGGTTCCAATAAATTCCAAATCAAAAGGGAATCAATGGTGGTTGTTAATTACTATTGTAGGAGGGGATCACCTACTTGAAAGATAAGTAGCATTCTAATGTAAATTAGGAGCTTCCATAATTTATTATTGGAGTTCACCATACATCACATTTATAGGGGAATTAATAAGGCCACAAACCTCCTTACTAACTATGTTATTGACTTGAAAATAAACTTTTCTATTTGGATAGACTCATTGATGGAACAATCTATTAAAGATGTGCAAAATAAAGGAAAGCCCTCACCTCTCCATCAAGGCTTAATATATAGGCTCTATTGGTACAATTTGGCCCTTTCCTCGATTGTTTCCTTTCTTGCTCGTATTGTTAACCTCCATTGTAAAAAAAAGGCTTAATGTTAGACAACATTGCTAATAATATTGGAACTCCTTCCTTGACCACTAATTTCACTCCCCTCACTTAGAGTAGAGTTACTCGGTCCAACCCCCCTCATGCCTCTAAAGGAAAAGCCATTGCAGCTAATTCCCCTACTTTAGATGGTAAGAAAAAGGTTTCCTTTAAGGACCCCCCAAATTTTATTTTATTTTATAATAAATCAAGGTCTTCATGGTCCCCTTCCCCATATATCACCTCTAAGGACTCCCCTACCAACTCTTGTTTTCAAAGCATCTTTTTTTCTAGCCCTCCTCCATCTCCTTAAAACAAGGTGTTGCATGCTTAGGACACTAAGGTTGATCCTTCAATCACTCTAAACACTTGCAAGAATTATGACTATCTGCACAAGAAAGTGAATGATCTATGCAAAGAAAAAAGTATCCAAAATGACATCCTTAAATGGAAGCTTGCATAATTTCTCACAACTAAGAAGAAGATCTAAATTTTGGAGTCTATAATTATAATACAGGCTAGGGATTGGCCTAGAGAGGAGGCTAATGCGGAATACTAGGAGTTGATGAAAGGAATGGATGATATATTTGAGAAGTGGGATGAGTTGGAAAAGGAGGTTGGGAACTTAAAAGAAGCTATCAGGTCTCTAGAGGATTGCATGAGTCTGAGAAAGGAGGTGCTAGTCTTCAAAGAAACCAAGATAAATTTTAGTTCAATTTGTAGGAAACTATTGATTATAGAAAAAAAATAGTTAAGAACACTATTGTCACCATCCAATTATTTTCACAGGAGCTGAAGAAATATTGTGCAAAGAGAGCAAGTGATGCAGCTCCTATAGCCCCCCTTCTAGCTCCGACAAAAAAGGAAAATTCGTCAGTAAAGATCTACCTACCTCCATGGAGAAAACTGAAAAAAGGATCCCCATGTCTTTCAAGGATAAATTACAATTTCTTTCCAAGGAGTGACAAGCTATAAAATTCCTCCACCTTCTTGATAAATAGTAATTGGTCTCCTCGAGTTATTGGTCTTCGGTTGGTCTTGTTTCTATTGTTGTTGATTGTTGGTTTTCTATTTTCTTTTCTTCTTCCTATTGTCTTACTCCTTGTGGCACCCCTCTATTTTTCCTCTATGGTTGTTTTGTATTGGGTTTGGGACCTTCCCACTTAATCTTAATCAAAACTATGTTATTGACAAGAAAATGGACTTGATCATTAATTATTCAATTGATACTTTGGATTCATTTTCAGTCCTTTTCAACCCATAGTCCTACTTTATTGCAAGTTGACAATTTGTCAACCCCCATTATAAGGTGACAACCTCACACCAACATTGAGTTCAACTTCAACGTTGCATTAGTGACAATATTTTTTGGAGGGACTTCAAGCATGCAAAATTTTAGTTTCTTGCACTTTCATATACTAGTGGAGTTCACAAAAATTATGTTATGACATGGCTTCTAGGATGTTCTATGGATTATATGTTCAATCCAATTTGTGTAGTGCACTATCTGTTATCAAATATATTCTCTATAATGGACACCAACACAAGGCTCTTGGCTAACAATAAGAGATTTTCCTTCATTTGGGGAATTTTAGATTTAAGACGAAATAAGTTTTCAAATCAAATTCAATGCTAATCACCCATGCCATACATATCACTCTAAGGGAGTAGCTCATGATCATGGATCATCACTATCAATTAAACACAAACATTTATTCAATGTTTGTGGTAGCCTTTTCAGACGTTGGTGAAATAAAAAAGTTGTTTCAGGTAGTGTTTATTTCTCTAATTAGACCACACTGAAGGAGAAGGTTGAAACTTTCCCTAGAGATACAATGGTCAAAATGAATTTTCCCCCTTGGGTTATTGCTCAGTTCATGCATGAGAATGTGGCGGCTAGCATGAACCATTTCCCTTCATCGTTTCTATTGTTAACACTAATAAAGAGCGCTAGAGGACTTAAGCAAGGCTTAGTATTGATTCCCTAAAGTGTGCCACTGAAGCCATCCCCTTGGAAGGAATTGACTTTTCCTTCACCCTTTTGGTTGAGGATGTTGAAGATGATAGTAAGGTAGTTGTATAAGGTGTCATGGGTCTTTTTTCTTTTTACTTTTGTGATTGTATTAGTCCATCTCCAAAGTACACTTGATATTTGTATGATTTTTTGTCCATGTTCACACACTTAGGGTAATTTCTAATGTAGATGGTATGTAATGGGAAGGCTACTTATTATAGGTTGTTATGGGAATATTACTGTCATGAAATTTAAAAAATAATGGGATTGTGTTCCCAGCCTTCCAATCTAGAACAACCCTTCTATAATTTTTTTTGAATCACAATATAACAAGTTTGGCTCCATAAGTCAATTTTACTACTTAAAAAATCATTATATACAAGTATTTAATATATCAATTTCTATATATAATTCCTTTCACTTGATGACCACACTTGCTATTACAAAATCTAGTCAATAGCTGAATTAGTAATGCACCTATCATTTTTTGTTTATTTTAATTAAGATGTAATTTAGATTAATGTGAAACAACATTATATACTATCAAAAGATTTATGAAAAAAAATTAAGAAAAGAAAAATCATTACCTATCCAAATCATCTAATTTAATGATGAAAGACAAATATTTATATATTTTAAAGGACAATTTATTTATTATATTTTTAATTTTATGGAGTTTGGCATCTTGAATTTCTTTGTTAGTTTCAATAAGTATTGGTGGATGTACATTATTTAAACATTGTTTATATATATATATATATATATATATATATATATATATATATATTGCCCTTTATTATCAACTAAATTTAAAAATAATAACAATTCTATATTGAGAACCTTTCTATTAATATGTTGGAAGCCTCGCCGCTTCGTTATCATCTCTGCCTTGTTATGCTTATCTCCATATATATATTCTGGGCGAATATGCTAGTTTGGATTTTCTTTTTTAATTTTGAAGCTGTAAACTTGCACAGTTTTCATCTATTCTGACAGACTGCTTAACGTAGTCGCATAATGTGTACTTTCCAACATTTGTTGTTGTCTTTCTTCCAAGGTCGGCTGATTCTTAACCATTCCCTCATTATATAAGCCCCCTAATCCCTCCACTCACCTTAACATTTCAACCAATTACCATTATTCTGGTTACCTGTATTGCCTTGTGTTCATCATGGGCAACTACTCATCAAAAGTGCCAATTTCTGTTCATGAATTTAATGTTAAGGTAGTTCAAATTTATTAAATTAATGTGTTTTCTCCGTATAATTATTAATTCAAACTTAAGACTAACAAAATCTTGAAGCACTACTGTCAAATTACAGGACATCAAGGGCAATGATGTGTGTCTCAGCACTTACAATGGCAAAGTTTTACTTATAGTCAATGTTGCATCTCAGTGGTAATTTTTATTTTTCTATATTTTCTAGAATTCTACTTGTATTTTTCTGTACACCTTATTAGGTGCAATATGCTTTCAAAAATTCTATGTGTTTTCAAAAATGAACTATGGATGCCTTGAAATTTTGAATTTGTTTCCCTCTTCAATAGTGGGTGAATAATACCTATGTTTTCTGTTTTTTTGCAGTGGGCTGACTACCTCTAACTATGAGGAGATGAATGAATTGTATGTCAAGTTTAAGGACCAAGGTGATATGTAGTAAATATAGTCTTCTAATGTCTAATAGTTTGAGCTCTTAGTATGGCTTTATCTGTGTTTAGTACTAGACAGGGGAAGTAGACTGTCGTAGTTTGTTTTATGATTTTAGTAGTGGAGATCTAGTTGGTACGAGTTTTTCACAGTTCACAAAGTAGATGTATGATAGTTGTAGATGTTTTTCAATTGAAAAGTAAAAGCTATCATACATATAATAGAGACTTTAGATTAACTTTGAGATGGCGATGTTGAGTTTCAAATGCTAATCCATACTTACTAAAATAATTGAGTTTAAATCTTGGGTGCTAAGAGATTTTCTAACATGGGATACACACTGGTTGTATGATACCAGTCTGTAACTGTGAGCCCCCCTGAGATTAGAATTAATATGGTGTAATGGCATATTTCCTAGGAGTATCTCTCTGATGCATTTGAATGATTTTTCTGTGAGACCCTATGCCAAATAAATGTTCTTGCATGGGTAGTAGTTAAAAATAGGCTTCTCTACATCTTTATACAAAGTTTGATTATGCAGACATGGCATCAGATTTCTTCCGTCCTTAAGCCTGGGTACAGATTAACACCTGGCCTGTTGTTTATGTGAGTATAATTTATTGGGTGAATCCATGACATATAACTAGAGAGAACAAATACTTACAATGCTTATTTAATCTTGCAGATGACTATCTTTACTGTCTTTTACATATGGAGATATTTTTAGTAAGCACATTTTTAAAGAATTGGTGAATATGGTTTAGAAACATAGTGTTTGCTAGTGAATCCAACATACTCAAAAACATTCCTTTAAAATTTACACCTGGTCTAGATAGGCTCACATACACAACTTCTATGATGAGTTGGCAAAACAAAATGTCTGCTTTGAAGCAGATAAGTTTCTGTTAGCCAATCTCAGGCAGATGTGTTTAAGGCATCAAAAACGGCCAAACAAAAGAATCCTGAAAAGAGATCTTGAAGTGATGGGAGAAATCTTTCAAACATGGCTAGGTTTTCGTTCCATCATGGTTTGAACCACATGGAAGCCAAATAATGTAGGTGTTTTTGAGACTTCAATTTTTCAGTCTCAGGTGGTTGCATTGAAAAGTGACAAAAATTCCTTTGAACTAAATTAGTGAGAGAATACAACTCACAACTTTATACTTGTGGATATGGGCCGTTAACCAAAAGAATCAAACAGGGGTCCTTAGGAAGGGAACTAGTAAGAAGGAAAGCCCTTAAAACAACAGATCAAATCTTCATAAATTAAAAGTGAACTTTGAGACATGATCAGGTTACATATAGAAGGAATAGAACTGCTTGCTTTCAAAATATATTGAGAAGATCAATTAATTAAAATTTTAGCTTGTGAACAATTTAGTTGATCTATAAGTTTTTATATTGGGTTTTCCCTTCAATGATTGCTGGTTTCCAGAATATCAAACCTCAAGTTCAGTCCTCAATTCTCTAGATAACTTATATTCTGTAGGAAAACTGTTTGCAGGGTTGGAAATATTGGCCTTCCCATGTAATCAATTTGCTGCACAAGAACCGGGTACTAACGAAGAGATTGCAGCAATTGCATGCACTCGTTTTAAAGCTGACTTTCCTATATTTGACAAGGTTTGCATTTTAAATCCAATTGGGTAATACAGTGGATGCCATTTATTATTGGTCAGGGGAAGTGATATCTGATATGAAAAGTGAAGTTTTTTTTGTTATATAGGTGGATGTGAATGGTGATAATGCAGCTCCAATCTACAAGTTCTTAAAATCATGCAGAGGTGGTATTTTTGATGAAAACATAAGATGGAACTTCTCCAAGTTTTTGATTGATAAAGATGGATATGTATTTGATCGATATGCACCCACTATTTCTCCATTGAACATTGAGGTACTTGATAACATGAATGGCTCACTGCTTCATGATTTTGTCTGCTTTCATGATATTCTTTTCTAATAGTTGCAAATTTATGATTGCAGAAAGACATCAAGAAGCTGTTGGGAGTTGACTAATAGTGCTTGTACTCATATTGCTGAGATAAATAAGTGACATTGATTCACTGAGATGTAATATAAGAGTAGGCTTTTTTTGAAGTTAATGACTGTTGAAAGTATAAAGTGTTGTTGAAAAAACTATTATTTATTAATCTCATAACATAACTATGGTTTAATCTACATCCTATGGAGCTAATTTATAGATTTTGCATGTGTTTTGTTGCAAAGTAGTGCTGGATGTTTCTTTAAAATGACATAAATCCAGCATTCCACATGGAAACACTAAACTCCAGCATAGGTGCAAGCCAATCATTGGACGGCTTTCTTCTAAAATCTCACAATTATAGCAGCCAAAAAAGGGTCCCACAAACATTATTTTTTCAATCTGTTAGTTGGATGTCTTCTCAGAAAGGTGATTTAAAAAGGAATATTCAAGAGACAAATAATATACTGTGGTTTTTAAAGAGATTTTTTTGTTGTTTTCTAAAGTATTGTTTAGGTTAATAAATTAATATGATTAATAATTATAGAAGACAAATTAAGAATGGTGATTTGAAAAGGAATATTCAAGACACAAATAATATATTGTGATTTTTAAAAGAAAAATATATATTTTAAAAAAAATATTATTCAGATTAATTAATTAATGTAATTAATACATATACAAGATAAAGAAAGGTGATTTGAAAAAGAATATTCAAAAGATAAAATAAAAAATTATGTTTTTAAAGAGAAAATATGGGTTTTATGAAGCGTCACTTAGGTTAATTATTAATGTAATTAATAAAAATATAAGATAATTTAGTAATCGATATTTGTGAATTAGGAAAATTAAATACAGTTATTTAGATATTTAGCTTTGAAAATAGTGGTGGCAAACAAATATAATGCAAGTAATGGCTTTGGTACTAGAAATGAATGATCTTTGTTTGATATACTTAATATTGATTGAATAGTTGAACAAATATAGTAATAGTATAAAATTAAGTGTTCAAATTTAATTTAGATCATTTGATAAATCATTATAAATATAAAAAAAAACTTGGCGAAGTGTGTAGAAATTCAAAATGTCAATTAAAAATCAGCAAGCATGTATAAATAAGCACACACTAGGGGAGAGGGGCCTATAATGGAGCAAGGTCCAATAGTGGGGATAAAAGTAGTCCTCAGTGGGCCCCATAGTGGAGCACTTTAATATCCAATTTCAAAACACTTTTTATCCATAAAGTACGAAAAGTGACAAATCATGTGATGCCACATCACGCACCAATAAAACATGACTTAGTGCACCACTATCGGTCTCACTTTTTTTTGGGCCTTTCTGGATACCTCGACAAAAAACTTGCTGATATGGCATTATATTTGATGATGTGGCCCTAAAATGAAATATAGAAGCACGAGTTGCCAAATAAACTTTGTACAGAATTGGGAGTGATTTGAAATTTCCATGTAGGATTTTGAGAAACACGAAGTTAGGGTACTCCACTATAGGCCTCTCTCCCCTAGATGTAGGTAGACAAACCCTTTCAAGAAAAACCTCCAAAATCAAGCAGAGAAAAAATATGCATTAATCTAATAGAAGTTTTGCTTCAATACAGCCACCTTCCTTATTAATTCCATTTCAACCAATATTCACCCATTCACATCCTAGGCATTCATGTACCCATTCCTAAGGTATTGGAGACACATGAAGTACATAGGAAATTCAAAAAGTTAATATCACCATATTCCTAGAATTCTCCCACTTGGTATCATACATTGCAATAATCTATAGGAAATATAAAATTAATCTAGTATAGGATGCAATGCCCATGACCTCCCTATACCAAGATAAATTATCCATGCTCATTGGTTTCATAAGTAAATTTACAACATTATCCTAAGTGGCAACCTTTTGAATCGTGAACTTACCACTCTCTATCATCTCACAAATAAGTTATTTTGAACATCAATAATCCTCATACAATCATGATACATGGGGTTCCTAGTCAAACAAATAGTACTCTAACTATCATCTCTACAATAAACTACCCTACAATCCAAACCAACTCTTAAACATAATCTATACAATAAAATCAACTTTTTACAAGTATGTGTAGCAACTATATACTCTACATCAATAGTGGATAAAATAGATGTGGGTTTCCCCAAGTGCTCATCCAACTAATAGCACCTCCAAATAGATAAAACACAACCACTAGTGGATCTTCAACTATCCAATTCATATGCCCAATCTATATCAACAAAGCCTTATATTTCCAATAACTTATCCTCATTATTAAAACCATGATAACATAAGTTATAATTAAATTCCTCACAAATATATTAATGCCCTCTTCACACAAGATCAATGCTCTCTTCCAAGGTTAGAGATAAATCTACTAAGAACTCCCACTTGGGAAATATCTAGTCTTGTATAATTCATCACATATATATGGCTACCAGCACTAGTATAAGACATATTACACATGTATCTTAAAAATCATCGTCTAACTTAGAACACCTATCTAATGAAAGCTTAGTCCCTACGAGTAAAGTGTAACTCACTAGAACTTACACTCATGCATAATAAATCATTGTGAGAACAACATACTTTACTTCTAATACCCTAAATTACAACCCCAACATCTTTTGCTAATATCATACATATATCTAGAGTATCATACCTACTTACTCAAGTCTATCAACCCAACCACTTTGTAAGGATGGGAAATTGATGAATATACCTAATGGTGAGGTAAGGAGAGTAATTAGAGAGGGTGGAACTCCTATTTCCTTCCAATTTAATGCTTCTAAAGAATTCTTTGATTGTGTAGAGAGTGAATTTAATAGGATATACTTTATTTAGGAACACCTTTAGGAATGTATTGACTTGCAAGAATCACATTCTCTATAATCAAATGCCTTGTTGGACCAGATTTATGGCTCTAAGTGAAATATTTAAGATTACAAGAAAGTGTTTAATGCACCTAGTATGATCTATTACAATAAAATGGTACAAAATGATTCGTATTTAATATTTTTGTTGTAGATATTATTTTTACCTTCCATTGTGATTTCAAAAATGGTTGAAGGAATGTCTTTTTAAGAAAAAAACAAAGTGGAAAAATAAATGTTAAAACCTCTTAAATTGACTTGCAATAGTTTGTAAGAATAAGTCAACAAGATAATATTTGGATTTAAATTTTAAAAGTTTAAGGTTTAGATTCATGATTGCATAAATGACTTGAGTCAAGTTTGTACTCACAAATATAATCTCGGGTGAAAATTATACAAGTTCTAACAATTAGGTTTGAATCTCTATAGATAAGTAAAGATTCTAGATCAAAATATAAAAATAAGTTATCAACCAAATTCATACAAAAATATGTTACATATACACTTATTATTACATTTAAGACACACTAATCAAAATGAACCCCAAAAAAAGGGGGTATGCAAGTTTCCCATTATAGTGGTAAATGCACAACCTTTCCAATCACAAATTTAGTCAAAATCCTATTCACTTGACTAGGTCCATTATTATCTCTCGTATATAAGATAAAGTATTTTTTGATGAATATGGATATATTACTTTTTATATTATAAAAAATAAAATATTACAATATTCACAAAAGAAGGTTGGGTGGTATAAGGCATACCTCAAATTCTATGTGTGTCCAAGCCCAAACAATAAGATGAAATAAAAATACAAAACCACATAAGTGGTGAGAGTCACACCAATAGGGGTGGAGAGTGTAAGGAAAATTAGATGCAGAAACAATTCTCCTAACCCCAATACCTCAGAGAAGAATGTAGATATACTTTAAAATGTACACTTACAGTCTAATTAAGATGCACTGTGAAACATATAACAGAAATAGAGTATTTGACAATAACACATGAACACCAGATATACATGGGAAAACCCTTACGGGAGAAAAACCCACCACACCAAGAGAAATCACTTTGTATTACAGTAATGGAGATTACATACAAATGAAAAACTTATCTTTCTGGTGTCTGTTTACAGTAGCATTCACCATGAACAATCTTGTACAAGAACCTTCAAGTTATAGTCTACATAGAATAGAATTCATTTACTGATCATACAACTACACAAGAAACCGTCGATGCAACCAACCTTCGAATCCAACCGATCACCATCTGCAATCACAGAGTATATCTCTTTTATTCCATGTTCATCGAGCTTCCTCACAAAACCGTCACAACGAACCAACTACTAACTGTTCACATTCAACTCCTCCTATTCGTCCACGAGACTCCACATAGGACGGTCAATCGGTCAACAGAATTCGCACTGTGTTGGCATCTCAGTGAGACACTAATAGTATCTCGCCAATGCCACATAGACTTCATATCGATATCGTCAAGAGTCACCATAGTCACCAAGATGTTCTATCGAGCTTTCAGTGTTACGCTGAAACACCAAGCAATCGCCCAAACCTATCACTTTCGCCAGGAGATCATAGTGAGTCTTCTTGTGTTACACCGAGCTCAGGAGACAATCGCTAAGACTTCCTTATGTCGCCAGAACCTCACACCGACATTCTCAACATGTATCGCTATCGCCCAGACTTATAGCTTTCGGTGAGACATTATACCAATGAGATCAAGTCATATCAAGCTCCAAAGAATAGTCGCCAAGACTTTTGTCTATCACCGAGAGATCTTATCGAACTCCAAGACTTACCCCAAAGGCTCCAACATAAAGTACTATTGGCAAGACATGTCGATATCACCAAGAGGTCTCATAGAGCAACATTAAGTTACACCAAAAGTATACAACTATCGGCAAGACTGAACACCTTCGCTGAGACATCTCTTCGAAACCCTTTGTGTTACATCGATGACTAACACTTGAGCCCCCGTCGATGAGACATTCCAATGTCGCTAGGACATCTTATCGAAACTATTGTGTTATCCCGAAGACCTCAATGTGAATCCTATCGGTGAGACATTAACTTTCACGGGGACTTCTTACCAAGCAGTCATAGGTTATCCCGAAGCCTGTGGTCGCCATGAGTCTCCCTGATTCATGATTGAATGGCCTGTTGGCCAGAGGTCTACCAAGGTCTAAGAGGTCATACCGAGCACTCCTTGTCATAGCGATAGCTCCACAGTGAAAGCATTCAGCAAGATAAAAACTAGGTCATAGCGACCTGCACAAAACAAAATGTTCCAAACTGCTTAGTCAACCAAACATTTAGAATATCACACCGACTTGGCTCTAATGGAGGTTTCATCCTGTATTGTTTGAGGCACATATTTCCAACAATCTCCCACTTGATGAAGATCATACAGGAACCTCCAGAGCACAACATAACTTACTAAAAATCATGGGCACTAAGGCCCATTGAACTGGCACACCACCTGAACTTCTCTGTGCTCACTGGCTTCATCAATGAATCTGCAACATTCTCCAAAGTATCAACCCTTTTCCAAACTAACCTTTCCATCCTCCACCATATCTCATACAAAGTGGTACTATATGTCTATATGTTTCATCCTGGCATGGAAAGTACGGTTCTTTGCCAGAAAAATTGCACTCTGACTATCACAAAAAATAGTTATTTTCCCTACATCAAAACCAATGTTAGAACACAAATGTTTCAACCATACAGCTTCTTTACAAGCATGAGTAGCTTCCATGTATTCAGCCTCCATAGTGGACAAAGCGACTACATCCTGTCGCTTGCTCATCCAACTCACTGCACCACCATTCATCATGAAAATGTATCCACTGGTGGACCTCCTGCTGTCAATGTCCCCTTCCCAATCAAAATCCACATAACCTTGAATACTGAGAGTCCTCTATAATTCAACCAAGTTCCCATGGTAACACAAAGCAAAATCTGAAGTGCCCTTCAAATATTTAAAAACTCTCTTTACAACATCCCAATGTGTTCTACTTGGATTAGCCATAAATCGACTAAGAACTCCCACTACTTGGGCAATGTCTAGCCTTGTATAGACCATTGCATACATGAGACTGCCAACCGCACTAGCATAGGGTACACTAGTCATGTCCTCCATCTCAGCTGGAGACTTTGGATAGTCCTCAACAAATAGCTTCATTCCCTGCATGACTGGAACAACTAAATGTTTGCAATCATTCATACAAAATCTCTCAAAAACAGTCCTAACATACTTACTCTAACTAAGCCAAAGCTTCTATTCTTCTTGTCCCTAGTTATCTCCATCCCCAGAATATACCTTGTTGCACCAAGATCCTTCATTTCGAACTTAGCAGACAACTGAGACTTAAGATCAGAAATCATTAGCTTACTATTGCCTATGAACAACATATCATCAACATAGAGAGCAATAACAAGAACTTGATCACTTTCAGCTTTATAATATACACAGTGATCAAATTTTGATCTCACAAATCCCAAAGACAATACAAAAGTATCAAATTTCTAGTACCACATTCTAGGTGACTGCTTTAACCCATACAGAGACTTCTTTAATTTGCATACCAGTTTTTCTTTACCTTTCTCAACAAAGTGCTCAAGCCGAGACATATAGATTTCTTCTTCAAGATCACCATGAAGAAATGTTGTTTTCACATCCATCTGTTTGACCTCTAAGTCGTATACTGCTGCAAGTGACAAAAGAAATCTGATAGATGTCAGCTTTGCTACAGGAGAAAACATTTCCCCATAGTCAATTCCCTCTACCTGGGAATAACCCTTTGCAACCAATCTCGCCTTGTACTTTTCTGCACTACCATCCAGACCAATCTTCTTCTTCAATACCCATTTACAACCCACAGCTTTTGTGCCTTTAGGCAAGGGCGCCAAACTCTAGGTTTCATTTTTTCTCTAGTGATGCCATCTCTTCTTCCATGGCTTCTAACCAAGAGTTTGAGTCAGACATTTTAAATGCCTCTTTTAAAGTCCTGGGTTCATCAATGCTAGAAATTAAAGCATAGGCACAAGTAGAATCAATCAATGAGAACCCATACCTATCTGGTTATTTCCTTTCTCGGGTTGACCTCCTCACTTGCTGAGGCTGAGGTTCTTCTTCAGAACTTTCAGAACTGCTTGAGCTCTCCTTAGTTTCAGGTACATTTTGAATTTTGAATTCCTCTTTCTCTGGATTAGGAGGAATTATTGCTACATCCTTATCGTTTTCAGACTTTGTCTCTGACTGCAGATCCAAGGTGGAAGGTTTCGGCTCACAAAAGATTACACTCCTACTGTATACAACCTTCTCTGTAATAGGATTCCAAAGCTTGTATCCTTTAATGTTAGCACTATAGCTAATAAAAATACACTTGACAACCTTGTTCTCCAACTTAGATCTTTTTACATCCAACACATATGCATATTCCTCATAGCCAAAGACTCGAATATGTCTAAGAGAGGGCTTCTTACCAGACCACGCTTCCAAAAGTTTTTTCTCAACGAGAGTAGAATTTGGAGACCAATTAATCAAGTAACATGCAGTAGCAGTAACCTTAGCCCAAAACTTCTCCTCCAAGCTAGCACTACTAAGCATACTTCGTTCTCTCTCCATCACTGTCCTATTGAAACTTTTTGCAATTCCATTCTGCTGTGGAGTATAAGTTGTAGTCTTGTGTCTTTTAATCCCATGGTCTTTACAGTATCTTTCAAATTAATCAGAACAGAATTCACCGCCATTATCAATCCTTAAGCATTTTATTGTTTTACCAGTCTGATTTTCAACAAGATTTTTAAATTCTTTAAATCAACTGAACATTTCTAATTTACTTTTCAAAAAATAAACAAAAGCCCTTCTTGAATAATCATCAATGAATGACACATAGTATCTTGACTTAGAAAAATAAGGAACATCCACTGGACCAAATACATCTGAATGAATGGAATCTAACAAACCAAAAGATTTATGAGGACTTTCATAAAATGAAACGCGATTCTGCTTTCCATATATACAGTGTTCACATAATTCAAATTCCAAATTACAATCATCAAGCCCCTCAACCAAGTTTTTGTTCTTCAAAGTTTTTAAACCTTTTTCTCCTATGTGGCCTAACCTATGATGCCAAAGCATAGTCTTCTCTGCAGGAAGTTTTACTTCCATTGAGTTTACATAATTAGGGATATTTCCCTTTTTACCTCCATGAGCAGCCTTCTGTGACTTTACAGAGACATTGTTACATTGAATAGCCTGTGCATCTAGCTTGTACAGGGTGCCAATTTGAGCACCTCTAGCTAGCACCATTGAACCTCTAGTCATCTTGTAGCCACTTCCAGAGAACAAGACTTGTACTCCAGTATCATTAATCTTACTGACAGACAACAAATTTTGAGCCAGACCTAGTATGTGCATAACATCATTAATTCCCTTTACTCTACCATCAAGAAATTTGATTCTGACTCTTCCACGACCAATAATCTCCAAAGTTGAATCACTTGCCAGGTACACATTTCCACTATCGTATTCTTCATACTTTGTGAACCAGTCTCTATGACTTGTCATGTGAAAATATGCACTAGAATCAATTAGCCAGACATCATCTGATGCCTGAGTAGCTAAGGCAGCAATGAAGGCGTCTACATCACTATGAGAAGAGTCATTGTCAGAAGAATACTTCTTCTTCTTCTTCTTCTCCTCTTTACAATCCTTTTGGACATGACCAAGTTGCCCACAATTCCAACACTTCACCTTGGACTTCTTGCCAGGAGACTTTGATCTCCCCTCTGTTGATGGTGTTTTCTGCACAGCAACAACTCAGACAGAATACAATATCCTATCTCTCTTGAAAGGTAATCTTCAACAATAAATTACTAAAAATTACCCCAAGGTCTCTCGGGTGTCGGGTCATGAAAATGCATAAACAACTTAGATAATATGTGAAAATGCTGGTAATCACAAGGGGCCTTACAAATGAACAATGATGGAAGTGAATTTTCATCAGATGCAACAATATGGTGATGTTTTTAATCCTAAAACTAACACAGATTCAAAATAAACAGCAAAAGAGATAAGGGTTTAAAGAGATTCTATTCAATTCTAACTCCTAAGATCAATCACAATAATGATGAAAGCTGCAAATGGACAGATCCCCAATAAAACTGATCTCTGCTTGATCAAGGACAAACCTGCAACTACACAGAAATGGTGCGATCTTCTGGGGAAATCTGAAGATTTTTCAGATTTTGAACATTCATTCACATACCCAACTGCTGGCGCAATGTAAACAAGCATTCACAGTTGAACTTAGAACAGAAGTGAGGCCCAGACTAACTTTACACAACAATCTACAATCAACAAATTGCTAAAAGTATGGATCGGAAATCGATCAACATTATCAACATTTCACCACCATTGTAAAAGAGCTGAAATCTAACATCTAACATCTAACATCTGAGAATCAAGAACAAGAAACCATAAAAACTATTGAAAATAAATACAAAGTTTGCCAAATCAACAATCCAATTGCATTACTTCTCCAGCATTACATAACAATTTCAAGTCTCTCATCTCCTACAACTAATTCTGAAAACTACTTGCCAATTCTGGCCTAGTCAAACTCCTAAAATCTCCCTTTACAAATGAGGCACAAATGCCATTTATAGAGAACCCCCAAACATGTCGGCCTAATTAGATTTTACAATAATAACTAGCCCCAAAACACATCGGCCTGGAGAATTTCAAAATAGGACAAGATTTGCATTAAATGCATGAATATTATCCATGTCGGCCCACGATCTCCAACAAGATCAAATTTGTGTGTCTTCCAGAAAGTCATCCAGCTGTAGACAGTTTTGGCACAGATTTTTAGGCAGGTCCCACTTTGAAAATTTAAATTGAACATTTCCAGATTTCCCTCCTTGGCACGAATCCATATGCAAGTCCCCCTTTTAATATTTGTTTAGTCCTGAAAAATAGGTATCATCATTAATAGCCCACATGTTCAAATTAAATTTGAATAAAATTTTGACATTTTCTAAAAAACTTACATTTTTATAAGGAAACTTTCCATTTTCATAATTTTTTCCATTTTTGGAAATTTTTATTTTCAATTTTTTTATCTCAAGAAATTTTCATTTTCGTGGATCATTTTTAAAAATTTCCATTTTTGGAAAAAAAATCATTTTCGGAAACATTTCCATTTCGGAAAACCAGACCAAGGGGAAAATCCGGGAAAATCCAGGTCAGGCAGATTCCAGACCAGAATTCGAAAAAATCCAAGCCAGGCGGATTTTACTAAATAAGGAAAAAATCTCAACAATAGATCATCAAAACGAGCCAAGAATGCATGTAACATCGTGTAATATATCAAATTAAGCATGGGGTGTTGAGCATTTTTCATCAAATTCATCAATTTAATCTAGTATTTCAATTTGCACAAAGCATGGCATAAAATTCTAGACTTTGGCACGTACCCAGAAAACTGAAGAAATCCGGGAAAATCCGAGTCGGGCGGAAAATCCCGGACGCAGGAAAAAAACTGGAAAACTGAGGAAATCTGGGAAAATCCGGGTCGGGCGGAAAATCCCGGACATAGGCAAAAAATTGGAAAACCGAGGAAATCCGGGAAAATCCGGGTAGGGCGGAAAATCCCAGACGCAGGCAAAAAACCGGACTTCGCTCGGATTCGGAATTTCAGCAGAATCCGGGAAAATCCATACGGACCGGAAAATCTCGGATTTGGGTAAAAACCCGGATTTTCTTCAGAACTTAGTTTTTTCAAAGGGAAACCTGGGGAACTCACTTGGGCAAGCAAGATGAACATCTAAGGACCTCCAAAGGCAACCAAATCAATAAAATTAAGGGGCCAAAAGACACCAAAAGCCAGAGCAAAAAGAGGGTCCCTACTTTCAGTGGGGCGTGTGTGCAAAACTGCACAACACCCTCTGATTTCAATTTGGAATTCTTGTCCTTCTTCTTTAATTTCTCTTTCGGTCTTCCTCTGATAACAAGAGCTTTCTTCGCCATCTTAGACGATTTCTTTCTCATCTCTTCTGACAGCAAATAACTAACATCTTCCATCTTGAAACTGGATGTTGTACTCCCAATAGCCATCACCAGATGATCCCATGAGTCTAGCAAAGAACACAATAGAAGTATACAGCGATCCTCTTCTTTAGTCTTCACACCAACAGATGTCAATTGCGCAATCAACATATTAAATGTGTTCAAATGATCAACTACAGACCCTCCTTCCTACATTCTCAAAGAATACAACTTCTTCCTCAGGAACAATTTATTCACCAAAGATTTCCCCTGATAAATAGATGCCAGTCTATTCCACAAGGAAGATGCAATCATCTCCTCATGCACATTCAGAAGGACTAAATCTGCCAAACAGAGCCTTATTAGCCCCTTAGACTTCCTATCTGCAAGGTCCCAATATTCTTGCTTCATGCCTGTAGGTTTAGTTCCAGACACAGCAATCCACAGATCATGATCAACTAGTAGATCCTCCATCTTGAGTTTCCACAACTCAAAGTTACTGCCGTTGAATTTCTCTATTTCAATCTTTCCAGATGTGCTAACCATCTCAACCTATAATCAGAAATAACAAACTCTACAAGACTCCCACTGAACAGAATTGACACAAAAAACCCAACGTACCCACAAGGATAACACAACTGGCCAGGCTCTGATACCACTTGTAAGGAAAATTAGATGCGGAAACAATTCTCCTAACACCAATACCTCAGAGAAGAATGTAGATATACTTTAAAATTTACACTTACAGTCCAATTAAGATGCACTGTGAAATAGATAATAGAAACAGAGTATTTGACAATCACACATGAACACCGGATATACGTGGGAAAACCCTTACAGGAGAAAAACCCACCACACCAAGAGAAATCACTTTGTATTATAGTAATGGAGATTACATACAAATGACACACTTAACTTTCTGGTGTCTATTTACAATAGTATTCACCATGAACAATCTTGTACAGGAGCCTTCAAGTTACAGTCTACACATAATAGAATTCATTTACTGATCATACAACTACACAAGAAACCGTCGATGCAACAAACCTTCGAATCCAACCGATCACCATCTGCAATCACAGAGTATATCTTTGTTGTTCCATGTCTGCCGAGCTTCCTCACAGAACCGTCACAATGAACCAACTGCTAACTGTTCACATTCGGCTCCTCCTATTCATCCACGAGACTCCACATAGGATGGTCAATCGGTCAACATAATTCGCAATGTGTTGGCATCTCGATGAGACACTAACAGTGTCTCACCGATGCCACTTAGACTTCATATCAGTATCACCAAGAGACACCATAGTTGCCAAGATGCTCTATCAAGCTTTCAGTGTTACGTCGAAACACCAAGCAGTCACCTAGACCTATCGCTTTTGCTAGGAGATCATAGCGAGTCTTCTTGTGTTACATTGAGCTCAAGAGACAATCGCTAAGACTTCCTTATGTCGCCAGGACCTCACATTGACGTTCTCAACAGACTCATAGCTTTCGGTGAGATGTTATACCGATGAGATCAAGTCATACCGAGCTCCAAAGAATAGTTGCCAAGAGTTTTTTCTATCGCCGAGAGATCTTATCGAACTCCAAGACTTACCCCGAAGGCTCCAACATAAAGTACTATTGGCAAGACATGCCGATATCGCCAAGAGGTCTCATAGAGCAACATTAAGCTACACCGAAAGTATACAACTATCGGCAAGACCGAACACCTTCGCTAAGACATCTCTTCGAAACCCTTTGTGTTACACCGATGACTAACACTTGAGCCCCCGTCGGTGATACATTTCAATGTCACTGGGACATCTTATCGAAACCATTGTGTTATCCTGAAGACCTCAATGCGAATCCTATCAATGAGACATTAACTTTCGTGGAGACTTCTTACCGAGTAGTCATAGGTTATCCCGAAGCCCGTGGTTGCCATGAGTCTCCCTGATTCATGATTGAATGGCCTGTCGAACAGAGGTCTACTGAGTGCTAATAGGTCATATCGAGCACTCCTTGTCACAGCGATAGCTCCACAGTGAAAGCATTTGGAAAGACAGAAACTAGGTCACATCAACCTTTACAAAACAGAATGTTCCAAACTGCTTAGTCGACCATACATTTAGAATATCACATTGACTTGGCTCTAATGGAGGTTTCAGCCTGTATTGTTTGAGGCACATATTTCCAACAGAGAGGGTCACAATCATCAAGCTTATCCCATTTATTAATGAGACTGGGGCTATTAGTGACAAAATGCCACTAGTAATTACACCCTATTCTTAATTATCATCCTCTACAAATGGTCAAGTAGCACAATCTAGAGAAATAGCTAGAGGCAAGTTTGGGAACTTTCCAAAATCTAGCCATCTAGGATCTCCTTAGTCATTATGTTGGGCGGAGGTTGAAGGAGGGACAATGGGTTGTAACCACCCATGAGAAGACTGATCTTTGATTGTTATATAAGGTGGTTGGAAAGTATGTGACTAGGATTCATGACCTCCCTAAGTAGTCTGACTACTTCCAAATCAATATCCTTGAGGAGAGGAATGACCCTTTTGGGAAATTAAATGTGATGATAGTTTTAAAAATTGATATGAGGTATTACCCCAATAATCAAACAACACTTGTAGATGTTCCACTTCAAGTGCAACTTTATTTACTTGCACCCAAGTTTTCTTAATAACATTGGAACAAATTATAGCTTTAGTGTAAAATAAGAAATGATTATTTCCAGAACAACAAATAAAAGTAGAAAATTTTTAGTTTTTCCAAATATGAAAAATAATCTCCATCTTGAAAGCATGCCAAATATAGGTATTTTTAATATGAATTCTAGGTCAATCATCCAATAAGATCATATTGCATGAAAAATTCTCAGGTCTAAAATACTTAAAAATATCATAAATTTGATTTCAAGTTTCCTAGGTTCTAGATAAAAGCCAAAACATTTTTTTTTGAGTCCCTTTTTTCCATATAATAGAAAAATAGGATTGAAAAATCCTAGATTATTCAATCTAATACCACAAGGAAGACCCTGATAAATAATACACTAAGAAAAATAAGCAAGATTTGGTTCAATAATTACATACCAAATATTCTAAAATATATGATGCCAAGTACCCAAAGACAAATAGAGATTTCATATGTGATTCAAGTATGAAACCATGGGAAGATGGGGGGGGATCTAATAATATCCCTTATGGGGTATATAATTCCAAAATTCCATGTCTAAATACCATTTCCAATATTTCCACCAAGGCTTCAAGGTTCTAACCTCAATTTTGTGAAGAAAATTTGGAGAAAATGAATCAATAATTATTTGATAAGTTTCCAAATATTGATTAGAGAACCAATTTTTCCCTTTGGCCTCTAGCCAAGAAAGAAAAATCTTGGTAATATTGAAGATATTTGACAAAGTATCAATTCCCCTATTATATAATTTCAAATCATGAACCAATGGAGCCTTTACAAGTGGGTGGTATTGATAAGAAACAATTAGAGACCACCAAATAGATTCTTTATTAGAAGATAACCCATTTTAAAATTTATTTCCATCCCATAAAAGTCATAGTTATAACTCTTCCCAATATTTCCAAATGCTTTTGATGAAAAAATCACCCTCAACTTAAATGAGTTTTTCATGACAAGAAGGGTATGGATCCAAAGATCCTTTTAAGTCAAGCATCTAGTGGACATGCTAGAATAAATACAATATCAAAGACAAGATTTTCCAAGCTTCACCATATTCAAGGGCTCTAAGAATCCATTTATCACATAATGCTAGAGCTTTTGTGTTAGATTGAATGAAATCCTAGGCCTCTAAACTCATGAGGAAGCCAACAATATTACCAACATACATGGTGAAATCATTTATTATTATCAAAAGAGTCCCATAAGAAGTCCCTAATAAATTTCTAAATCTTTAAGTAGGAGGCTTTAGAAGGAACCCAATAAGAATATTAGTAAACATATTTATGACCAAGATTTTGTAGCATGCTTAGGATTTCCTTGCTAGAGAAAGAGGCTTAGTAATCCAATAGGGGATATTTTTATCAATTCTAGAAATGAAAAATTTCCACAAGATGGAAGGGGATATCTGAAAGGAGAAGGGAATCTAAGAAGCCTAAAATATTCCCCACAATCAATCTATTTACAACTATACAAATATAACCAAACAAGCTTAGGAAGAAATAATTACCTATAACATCAAGTTTTTTCTATTAAATAATCAACCCTAAATTTTCATAAAAAACATCTAGACACTATAAGACCTATTTAATATTCTCTTGTTCCTCCAAAATGGTAAGAAATGAATCATCCAAAAAATGACCATTGATCACCTGAGTGATGGAATTAGGATATAAATACATGTCTTTAAGTATGTTCTAAGTATGTTCTATGAAATAAAATTATCTAATAAATAGCCAAATGTCTTTAGTTGCAAGAATATAAAGTACAACAGATAAAGGGAACTAGTGATAGATAAAACTTAAAATCCCAAAGGAATTGGATTGTTAACTATTAATGGTAATACAAGAAAAAGCATCAACAAAAATTATTTTGAATGAATGCACAAATGGGCCCCAAACTCTGATGCTTTAAGCATGGAAAGGATAGAAGGCCACTTAAAGAGATATTGGGAACATAAAATCAATTTTAAGAAAAAAATGTTGACTACTGAGAATGTTTATCCCTTTTCATCCTACTCAAAGACTAATAATATTAAATCAAGAGTATACCCAAATTTAATAAATCCATATTGCTCAAGATGAATCAATTGAGTGATAAAATGTTATGATTTCAAGGAAAGAGCTTTGGAAATGATCTTGTAGGAGTCATTTGATAAAGTGATTAGTCTCCAACTACATTTATCCTCTAGATTTCCAAACATGGGTATGGATTTAATATTTTCTTCAAATTTAATAAATCCATAATAAAATAGAATGGGAGGATTCAAGGTTTAACCTTATGAAGATCCTCATCCAAAATTCACATGGAAATCCATCAAATCTAGGAGTTTTTCTATTAAATCTATGGTGCAAACATCATCATGAAAGTCCTCTTTGGTGAGAAACTAGGCACAAAGGATTTGTGAAGAGTTGGAAATCTAACAAAGAACCAAACTCAAACATTGTTGTAAAGAATTATCTCATTTAGGAGTGTCCTCTTGAGCTATAAATATTTTCTCATTGTGCTAGATAAAGGCCTAAAAAATGTCTAGAAGATCACTCAAAAACTTGTTTCCTTTAAAAAATTTAATGGAATGAGAACTATGAAAAGCATGCAAGGCCTATAAAAAATTCTTAGAAACTTTTTCATCAATCTTTGGCCAGTAAAGATAGGATCTAATTCTACAACCTACTTTTGGTTCTAAAGCTTGGCTACACACAATTCTATGGTAGGAGAAAAATATTAAGCCCCTAAAGTGGTCATGGTTTGACAGAGATCCAAGGTAGTGGCCTCTTATGAGTGGTGATAAAAGTCATCCAATTAACACCCATAACTACTTAGAAGGAAGAAAGAGTTGCATTTTTGTGGCATCCTTCAACCAATCAACCTATCTTTTTTGATGAATGGGATGAATCTCTAAGTTCCAAACATGTCAAATATAGGTACCAACATGGCCTAATGTGCCAGCAACAATGTTTTTAGTAATAATTGAGTCTTCTTAGTCTTGGATTTAGAAAATTTCCATTCAATGAAAAATTGTACGAAAAGTGATTTAAGATTATGGTACCTACCAAAGGTTCCACTAGCAAGGAATAACAATTGGGTAGGTGCAAGAAATTAGGTCAACTTTTTGGTCAAAAAGTGGAAGTATTTTTCCTTAAAAATTAAAGTTTCTCATAGTTGGACTAAAAATTTGAAGCACTTACACATAGAATCTTTAACAATTCTAATAATAAGAAAAGTATTATTTTGAGTCTAGTTTTCAAATATGTAATTTATTCTAAAACCCAGATGATACAAAAAAGAAAATTGACTTGTACAAAAATCATTTTTTTAGGACCATAACATGTACATGTATGACCAACATAATTTGACCTAAATAAAAGTATTTTTCTAATTAATTTTGAAGAAAGATGTGTATTCAAAATATTCTCATCTTTTATAAAAAATTATAAGGATGAGAATATTTTTTATATTTTTTAATTAATTTTGTATTGGCCCTAATTGTTGTTTATGAAAACCCCTCATGTATGACCAACATAATCTAAAATAATCATAAAATTATTTATTTTCAATGTGTAAAGAATGATGTCTAGATAAATGTTATATAATTTTAAAAAAAAAATTAAACTTAAAAGTTATTAAAAGATAATAAAACCCTATCTTTCAAGTTTATGAACTAGTTTCCTCAAAAAATTAATTAATAATAATAAAAAAAATGAATCGTAAAAAAATTGCACATTCAAAAACTACACATCATCTATAATGGGTTTTAATTTCATACAAAAATTATGAAAAAATGTCATCAACCATATTGGTAAAGTCAGTTGTTTCTCGTGTTTCTAACATGGACCTGTAGTTGCAAGTCCAAGGATAAGGGTCGGGTTACCATACCTTTACCAAGCCTAAAACCAAACTAAAAATGTAGGTAGGGCTTTATAAATTTTAAGAATGGGTAGGTCATTTTTAAAGCAAGTACCTACTTCAAAATAAAACAATTACCCAATTTAAATGAGTTCACAAATATTTAAAAATACCTTTATGGAATGGGTACCAATTTCAAAATGGCTATGTGTTCATAACATGTACCCATTTTGAACACACACCAATTTAGGCTTGGGTTTCCATTCTTGTCAAGATTATTTTTTGGTCAATACTCCCTCTTTAAGTGAACCCAACTTCTTGCTTCTACCCAACTGATAAATGTAAAAAGGATACTGAGTTCACAACATGGCTCTACCAAGCTAGATTTTTAAATTCTATTAGATCTGACCTTGATACTAATCCATGTGTATCACATCATATGATTGTGGTGACAACCAAGAGTAGAATCAAAGAGCCCTAATTTATTTTGCATGCAGTGCTAAGCCTTTTTTCTCTAGTTGTCCACCTAATAGGAAAGATACCACATTTAAAGTAAACCATTTTAACCATATTTAAATCTCTACATAGATCTAAGTGAAAAAATGAATAAAAAATCTCTCTATAGAAAGGATCATACAACAACATCATTAGAAGCATAAACATTAGTTACTCCAAATGAATGATAAATGTTGAAAAGAGCCCATAAAACTTTGTTGGTGAGGTCACATCCTTAGTCAACTAAATGTTGTTTCCAATTAGGAGAGTGAAGGTGACAACAACACCATGATCCACTTCATGATTGCTACACAAAAAATGAATGGCTAGCCATTTAACAAGGAATAAAGAAAAAAATAGAAATCCTTGCTCCTTGCAAGCAGAGAATTTCTAAATCTATAAACCTTTGTCAATTATCTCACACAAAATATTTTTTATGAGGTATGTCATACCTAAAAAGATAATGAGAGTCAAGATTCATATCCTCAATATTCATTTTGATAAGAGTTGCATAGTTGTTCTATACAAACTCATTCAAATTAAAGTTTCATAAGAAAATGAATGATTAGTTATGTTCTCATTTATCTAGAACATACTCACCCTCTTCCAAACTCCCATATAGATTGTGAGAACATCATTAAACAATTGGAGGAGAAAAAAAAAAGTTATTATTTTTAGTTAAGAAAATAGAATAGAAGCTACTTGTAGAATTCTAATGAACTTAGGCTTATTCACCTCACTAGATTAATCACCAAGTGAGGGAACAAATACTTTCCTCATTTTCTAAGGTTTTGAAATAGCAATAGTATTATTAAGAGTACACCAAAATTTAATAAATCTAGATTGCTCGGGATGAACAAATTGTGGGAGGAGATGGCACAATGTTAAGGAAAGAGCTTTGGAAATGATCTTGTAGGAGACATTTGAAAAAGTTATTAGTATCCAATTACATATATCCTCTAGATTGTCAAACTTTCCCGTATGAATTTAATACTATATTTATTTTTTGCAATCCCTAATGAAATGGAATGAAAGGATTCAAGCTTTAACCTTATGAAGATACTCACCCATTGAATATCAAAGAGATTAATATAATTCACTTGGAAATCCATCAAAGCTAGGATCTTTTCTATTAGTAGTGGTGAAGACAACATCATGAAGGTCTTCTTTGGTGAGCAACTAGTCACAGAGGATTGTTAAGAGTTGGAAACCTAATAAAGAACAACACTTGAACATTGTTGTAGAGCATTATCTCATTCAAGAGTGTCCTCTTAATCTATAAATATTTTTTCATAATGTTAGATAAAGGCCTGAAGAATTTGTAGAAGCTCACTCAATAATTTTTTTCCTTTTAAATTATTTTTTAATAGCTTGAAAAGTATGGCAAGAATGCAAGGCCTATAATTTAAATTTCTTAGAAAAATTCACTGCTATTCATCCAATGAAGATAGGCTTGAATTTAAAAATATCTAGTAGTACATGATCTTCTACAACCTACTTTCTGTAGTGAAGCTTGGCTATGCACAAAATGGTCATGACTTGATAGAGGTTTGAGGTATTGGCCTCTTATGAGTGGTGATAAAAGTGATCCAAATAACACCCATAAGTACTAAAAAGGAGGAGGTGTATTTCATGACATCATTCACCAATTGATCTAGCTTGTTTTATGTATGTTATGGATCTCTAAGTTTAAAACATATTGAATATAGACCAATGTGGCCCCTAATGTGTCAACAAAAACGTGTTTAGTAAGAACTAAACCTTCTTTGTCTTGGATTTAGAAAATATCCCTTCAATGCAAATTTGTATGAGAAAGTGGTCTAAAAATACATCTGGCAAAGGATCCACTAGAGCAAGGTAGCAAAGGTGAAAAAATATTGAGTTTACAACATGGCTTTAATGAGCTATTTTTAAAATCTATTATATATGAGCTTGCAATTACTCCATGTGTACCATATCATATGATCATGGTGACAAAAAGATCAGGATAAAAAAGCCCCAATTTATTGTGTGTGTAGTGCCAAACCTATCTTTGACTCGTTGTGCACCTCATGGGCAAGATATAAACATTTTAAAACCATATTAAAATCTTTGCATGGATCCAAGTAGAAAAAATAATTGAAACACAAATATATATATAAGGGGTCATTCAACAACATCATTAGGACCATAAACATTAACTACTCCAAATGAATGACTATAAATGTTGAAAAGAGCCCATAAAACTCTGTTGGTAGGGTGACATCTCCAATCAACTAAATGTTGTTAATAATTAGGAGAGAAAAAAACATGACAACGACACCATGGCCCAATTCATGATTGCTACAAAAAAAAATATTGGCTAGCCATTTGATAATGGATGTAACAAAAAGAAAAATACTAGAAGTTTTATTCTTGCAAGTAGAGAATGTCTAAACTTAGAAACCTTTGTCAAATTTCTCACACCAAAGAAAAGATTGTGAGGTCTATCATACCTCAAATATTTCAAGAGTAAAGTTCAATGATAAAAATCAAGAACCATATCCTCATTATCCATCTCAATAAGAGATGTAACGTTTTTATACAAAAAACTCATCATCTAAATTAAAGTTACATATTCAAATGAATGGCTACTTATGTTGTCATTTATCTAGAACATACTCATCCTCTTTCAAATTCCTACATGGATTGTGAGAAAATCATTGAACCATTAGGGGAGTCTAGAGAATGAAGAGTAGATGACATTTCTAGATGAAGAAATAACACGTATAAGCAACATGTGGTGTAACACCCCTCCATTTTGTTCTTTTGATCGAACAGTGTTCGTTATGTATGTTTTGCATTGTTAGCACGTTGGTTGTACTTGATTACTTTGACTGCTCCTTGATAAACAATGTAAATATTGTGTTTTTGATGTGATGGTACTTTGTTCAGATGATATTACTATTTCATGTTATGGATTAAAATTATCATGTATGTGAATTATTGATGCTTTATGCTTTGATTATACCATTGATGAATAGAGGCGTCAGTTAGCGATATTGTATTGGTGAAGGGGACGGGATCACATCACTCGCACGCGAGTGCCCTGTGATTCCGCGATTCCCTCTTCACGATGTTTTTTAATATTTATATATATATGTATGCATGTTCGACACTCGTGTTGTGTGTAGGATACAGGTACAAGAAATTGACTCCACCTGATTTCGTAGGTCTGAGCATGTCCCTTGTTCAACAAAAAATGATTGGGATATAGTAGCTTTGGTTTCTGTGTCGTGACATCACCCTAGCCATAGTGGGTCGTCAGGTTGTCATTTGGGATAAGTTATTTTCTTGTCATCTCATCTCTCTTTGCTTGCGTGATAAAATTTCCTAGTGAAATGGTGTTTGCTTTATTTAAATTTATTGCCAAAATTCATAAAAGAGTGCTTGTTAATTAATTAATTAATTTAATTTAATCAATAAAATGACCTAATCATGAATTAGATTTATTGTTGATTAATTAAATTAGTTCAATTGTGTTAGCATTAATAGATATTGTGGCAAATCAAAAAATAGTAATTTCCTTGCATTCCTCCTGAAATAAAATTAAAAATGTTTTTTTTTGTTAAATGCAATTAGCAAATTCAATTTTGTGGATAAAAGAGAATTTAATTGGCTTTTGGGGTGCAAATAGAATTTTGTTTTAAATAATTGTTATGCATTTGAAATGGGAAATAGAATTGTTTTAGTAAATTTCAAAAATGAAAATATCCAAAAATATCCAAAATAGCAATAACTATGGTGGGTGAACCCAAATTAGGGGTTTGACAATTTTGGAGAAGGGCATAAGGAAATGCATTTTCTTTTTTGAATTATCTTTTTTTGAAAATGGTAATTTTGGAGAGCAACAAGAAACTTGAAAATTCTTGGAGAAAATTTTGAAGAAGGATTGGAAAGATTGGTTGAAGAAAAATTTGAAGGAGAGCAACCTCCATTGAAGGATTCAAATAGCTTGGAGAAAAAACAAAAGGTTCCATGTTTTTTTTTATTATTATGCAATCTCATTTTGAAATCCTATTGCTTTTTGTTTGAAATGGTTCAATTTGTTAATGGAATTCAAACTTTGATTGAAAACCCATGAGAAGATCTTCATTTGAATTTGAACAAAAGAACTCTCAAACTTAGTGAAAACAAAAAAAAAGTGAATGAAAACTATCTATGAAAATCTTGAAAACAAGCATGGAAATTCAATGGTTTTCTTTGAAAGTGTAATTGCTTGGAAAGATCTCAATTCATATTGTGAGAAATCTTTATTTTTTTGTGTTAAATCTAGCAATTTCAATGGCAAATTATTGTAATTCTCAGATTGAGCATTTGCTCAATCTGGGTATGGAAAATAAGCATTTTTACAGTCATTTATTATGACTATGTATATGCATATATAAATATATACATATATATATATATATATATATGCAAATACATATACATTTATTTATTTGTGAAATGTTTATATCAAAAAATTCGAACAATGAGAAACTGTGTTTTTTTACCAGTCTGGGTTTTACCCAGAATTTTGCCTTTTTACCAGTCGAAGGCGTGTGAAAATCCGCATGGCGGATTGTTTTAAATGATGGGCTATGTGTATTGGGGGAGGGTTTAAACCCTCGGCTGCCCCAAGAATGGCGACGACTGCTTGTGGAGGCAGCACCGTCGCTGCCTACACAGGTCGCCGCCCCCATTCATGGGGGTTGTGTCCCCTGTTCAAACAGGGCAAGGCCGAACCCTAAAATGTGGATGGCGTTTGGTTTAAATTTTACTTTTTTTAAAATTTCATTTATTATATTTATTAAATATAAAACATATAACATATTATATATTATATGTTTTATTTTTAATATATATAATATGAAATTTGTTTTCAATATTTTATTTTGTCATATATATGTTATATATAATAATTTATATTATTATATATATATATATTATAATATGTGTATAATATATTTTAATAAATGCTTAAGTAATTATCATGCACATGTAAATATTAATTATATATATTTATTTTATATATAGATATGTAATTAGGTATATATATATATATATATATATATCGAGTGTATATATATATATGTATATCTGATTATATAGATATTTAATAAATATATATGTATTTTTAAATGTGATTTATTTTCTAAATGAAAGGAATATTTAAATTATAATGAGTTAATTGTTAAGGGATAAATGAAAGTTGGTTTATGGGAAATTATTGGTTATTAAAAGAAAATAAATTGATTTAAAGATATTGTGTGTATTGCGTCAACAAGAATCAAACGAACATTCAAACCCTTATGTGATTGTGCAAGAACCTAGTTATTTAAACTGTTTAAATGCACTAATGCGATGAATGATTGGATTTACGAAATCCGAAGGTAGATTACCTTATTTTGTTTGCAAGCTTTCTTTCATCGTGGGTACTATTCTTGTTGGGTGTTGAGTCGGTTCTCGTAAGTCTTCCAGATTGAGTCGTCTTTTATGTGTTTTGGGGTTGTCAGCATGTCATTCAACCTTGTTTGCCATGGGTAGCGTTTACGTGCGTCCAGTGTTATATCTGATTATCTTGGGCGGGTTTTATCTACTTCATGTCGTGGTTAGGGATTCATTATCCCTAGGTCGTATTTGAGTACCTTTGGTGGTGGCGTAGTTCCACGTGTTGTCTTAGAGAAGTGGCTTGCATTGAGGGCCGACACACAAAGTGGTGCCAGGAGATCTCAATGTAAGTTGGTTAATTCAGTGAAAACCTAAACCAATTAATTAGCATAGGTGGTACCAACATTTAAAAAAATTAATTTTGCCTCGCTCATGGACACAAGTGCTTGTATAGACTTGGGATGAGACGAGAAGGCCTAGAATGGCAAGAATGTTATCTTGTCCCTTTGAAAGATAACTGATTCCGCATTGGTTTGCATGTGGGGCCGAGAGTCGTTAGAGGTTACCAGGAAATCCCGAGATGGGGGCTGAGACCTAGGAAGACTTGCCAGGATATCCCATGTGACATTGTGATGACACTTCTCCTAAGTCTACATTATGTTTGTATTTGTGATGTGATTACTATTTCAAAACTGGAAGCATAGTAACCTTTGTGTCATGTGATGTCATGTTCGTATCCTTTTTCAGTTGAGTCATGTTGCCTATGTTTAGAGGTTGTTGGTCTTGACCTGAAACCCTTGTTACTATCTCCTAGCATGGGGGGTGAGCCTTTGGGTATCACATGGTTGGGTGGAACATGCACCTTACTTCATTGTTTTGGCATTGGCTTTTGAGGACGACACTTTCATGTTGGAGAGCTCGTGGAATTCCAATTGCTACCTTGGTCTCATTTATGCTAGTTGCTCTTGTATTTTATTGACCCCTCATTGTTATCGAGGTGGAAATTTGTAATAAAAAATCATGTTATTGAATTACCTCATTCTGGGAATGAGAGATGTAATTGTAATTATATAACTTCTGTCATTGGTAACCATGATGGATCTCATGGTCTTAATGAAAATCTCATGTATGGAATGTATGTGCTTTAATTAGTTAAGTGAATGTCGTTATGTTTCATTTCATGCATGTTGTATTAATTTGTGATTTAATTATCTTTGTCTCGTTACCTTAGGGGATTGTTGGCGTGGGGTTGTGATCATACTTGTATTTGTAATTAAACAAAAAAAATAAAATTGTGCATTTGTTTAGTAGTTGCAACTTCCCCTAGGGTTGCGTGGCAGCGGCATTACACATGGTATCAGAGCCTAGGTTTAAACACTGGGCACTCTAGGATTATGATGACCCCATTAAGCTTTTAGTTGTGTGGGTTTTAGTTGCGTGTTGTGCTTAATACCCTTTTTGTGTCTGTATAGGAGAATGCCTCCTAGGCATGGAAAAGGTGGGGGTCGTAGACGTGGCCATTTACGCGGTCGCATTGGGGAACAACAAGACCCACCTCCATATGTTCCACTTGTTTCTGACCATGAGGAGCAACAAGCTTCTCAGAATATTCAGGGAGATGGCAATCAGAATCCGGATCCACCTATGATTGAGGACGCTCAGTTGCGTCAATTGTTAGAGGAGACCCTTGCCCGCCTTGGGCCTAGGTAGGAGGTAGAGCCAGTGGTGGTTGGAGAGAGAGAGGTACTAGTTCACTCTGATTCAGAGGTAGCAGCCCATATGAGGGATTTTCTTAGAGCATGACCACCCATGTTCGATGGATCAGGCGGTGGTTTGGAGGCAGAGACATGGCTTATTGACTTGACTAGGTGTTTTTCTATGCACCCACATGGGAGCAACACTCGAGCTAGGTGCGCTATCATGCACTTGAGGGGATTTGCCTCCACTTGGTGGAGATTAGAGGAGCAGAAGCTCCATTTGGATATTGGTACAGTTTCTTGGGAGTTGTTTCTAGAGCGATTTCGGGCTAGATTTCTTTCTGAGCATTGGAGGCAGTGTCGAGGGGATGAGTTCCACACCCTTCGATAGATGACTATGTCAGTAGAGATGTATGAGCATCATTTCTACGAGGTCAAACAGTATGCAGGAATAGGTGATGACGAGGGAATGTTGGTACAACATTTTCTCAGGGGCTTAAACACCCGTATCAGTGGTGGGGTGCAGGTTTTTGAACCCAGGACCATGGAGGCAGCAGTCAACAAGGCCAGGCTCATTGAGGAGAACCTGGTGATGGCCTTAGGTGGTCATGTAGGAGTGCAGGTGGGCAGTGGTTCAGCAACTGGGACTAGTGCTTGAGGAGGTCAGCCTCAGGGAGGTGCACCTTCTAGAGCTTAGCAGGGTCCATCTCAGAGTGGTCAGTAGCAGTAGCAAGGTTCCCAAGGGAAACAGAAGGGTTTCCAATAGAGGCAAGGGGCAAGAGTTGGAGGTGCATGAGATGCTTCAACTCTGAGCAGCCAGCGCAAAGTTCTCATTCATCTTTCAGGGGTAGTGCACAGCAGTCTAGCGCACCACCTGCAGGCAGGGGCTTCGGTAGAGGCACTGGATGTTTTGCGTGTGGCCAACAGGGTCACATAGCGAGGATGTGTCCCAATAAGGGTGCATCAGGTTATTCTCAGGGACCAGCGGCGTAAGAGCCGACTGTAGGTGATGCAGGTCGTGGACATCAAGTATTCGTAGCAGTTGACAACCGCCAGGCAGAGCACCAGGGTACAGTTGTTGAGGCTTATGGTATGTTGGGGGGTAACCCGGTTTCTATTCTATTTGATTTTGGAGCATCTGATTCATTTGTTTCTTCATCAGTCGTGACGCGATGTAGACTAGATGTGGTAAAGCAGGTCGATAGGTGGCAGGTAGAGTTAGCTTCGGGTGCAAAAGTTGCATCCCTTTCCCTTGTGCCAGAGTGTAGGTTAGAAGTTGGACCTCTCCAGACTACCTTGGACCTATGTGTTATTCCATTGGGTTCTTATGACGTCGTCATAGGAATGGATTGGCTAGAGGCTCATAGTGCAGTCATTGATTGTCGACGTAAGTCAATTAGATGCATTGGGGCATCTAGTAGAGAGGTAGAGGTAGTGGGGGTTCAAAGGTCGATCTCTTTGAGGATCATCTCAGCTATACAGTTGAGAAGATGTGTGCGGCAAGGTTTCCAATTGTTCGCTGTTACAGTGGATGATTTGGGTCTCAGAGGTGGAGAAGAGAAGATTTCTCTTCATAGTCACCCCATCCTTCAGGAGTTTTCTGATGTCCTTCCAGACGAGATTCCAGGGGTGCCTCCTCAGAGGGACATTGACTTCAAGATAGACTTGGTACCTGGATCAGAGCCCATTTCACGAGCTCCCTATCGTATGACTACTCAGGAGCTGAAAGAGCTTAGGTTGCAGCTTGAGGAATTGCTAGAAAAGGGTTTTATTCACCCTAGTGTTTCTCCATGGGGAGCACTTGTCATCTTCGTGAAGAAGAAGGATGATTCACTTTGGTTATGCATTGATTACCGACAGTTGAACAAAGTGACCATCAAAAATTGGTATCCTCTTCCTAGGATTGATGATCTATTCGATCAGATCAAGGGTACTACCATCTTTTTGAAGATTGATCTCAAGTCAGGATATCATCAGCTTCGAATCTTTGAGTCAGATATTCATAAGACCGTGTTCCGAATGCGGTATGGTCACTATGAGTTCACAGTTGTGCCATTTGGTTTGACGAATGCAGCCTCAGTGTTCATGAGTCTTATGAATGGGGTATTTCGTACATACCTTGACAGGTTTGTTCTTGTGTTCCTAGATGATATTTTGGTATACTCTAGAATGATGGAGGAACATGAGGAGCATTTACGACAGGTATTGCAGTGTTTGCGAGATAATCAACTATATGCTAACTTGTCAAAGTGTGAATTCTTTAGGACTGAGGTTCAATACCTTGGTCATGTGATCTCTGGAGAGGGTATTTTAGTGGATCCTGTAAAGATCCAAGTGATCTTAGATTGGCATGCGCCCACGATGTGGCAGAGATACGTAGCTTCATGGGGCTAGCAGGTTATTATAGGCGATTTGTGCAGGACTTTTTAAGGCTAGGGCATCCTATCACCTCCCTTTAGAGGAAAGGAAAGAGGTTTGAGTGGTCTGAGAAGTGTGAGATAGCCTTTCAGTGGCTTAAGGGGAAGTTGACCAGTGCACCTATACTTGCGATACCAGATCCTGTTGGGGACTTTGTAGTTTGTACAGATGCATCCTTGGAGGGATTAGGTGCAGTATTGATGCAGGAGGGTCATGTCATTGCATATGAGTCACGGAAGCTCAAGGATCATGAGCTAAACTATCCTACCCATGATCTTGAGTTGGCAGCAATGGTTCATGCATTGACGAGATGGAGGCACTTTCTTCTTGGCATAGGTTTGAGCTGCATAGTGATCATAGGAGCCTTCATTATATCTTCACGCAGCCCAACCTTAATGCTAGGCAAAGGTGATGGATGGAGTTTCTCTGTGAATATGACTTCGAGGTGAAGTATATCCAAGGGAAGTAGAATGTGGTTGCAGATGCCCTTAGTAGGCGAAGGCATGAGTTATCTAAGTTGACTCTTATTGTTGAATTGCGGAGTCGGATTCTTTCTGCCCTCCCAGCCAACAGTTGGTATCAGGATGTTAGATCAGTAATGGAGGAAGGAAGACCCCTTGAGGGTAGATATTCAGGATACTCTCTAGATGCTGATGAGATATTGAGACACATGGGATGCATATACATTCTCCCATCATGTGAGCTTCGCGCTTTGGTCATGACTGAGGCACATTGTGCACCTTATTCAGCCCATCCAGGGGTGAAGAAGATGTATGCAGATTTGCGTCAGTTATATTTTTGGCCAGGGATGAAGCGAGATATTGCGGACTTTGCGTCGAGGTGTCTGGAGTGTTAGCGGGTGAAGGTTGAACACCAGCATCCAGCAGGGCTTTTGTAGTCACATTTAGTACCAAAGTGGAAATGGGATATAATCTCATTGGATTTCATTGTTGGTTTACCTAACTCTTCGAGACGGCATGATGCAATTATGGTGACAGTGGATAGGTTGATGAAGGTAGCACACTTCTCACCTATGCGCTCTTCCTATACCGCATCATCCATAGCTAGAGTGTTCATGGAGGATATAGTGAGGTTACATGGCATTCCGCATCGGATTATCTTTGACAGGAATCCTGTGTTCACCTCAGCTCTATGGACGTCATTATAGCATGCGATGGGAACACAGTTGAACTTCAATTCATCTTACCACCCAGAGATAGATGGACAGACTGAGAGGGTCAATCAGATCCTCGAAGACATGTTGCGTATGTATGTGATGGACCAGCAGACACGATGGGAGGACTATCTCTATTTGGTAGAGTTTTCCTATAATAATGGCTTTCAGAGTTCTATCGATGTGGCTCCATTCCAGGCATTGTATGGGCAACCATGTCGCACTCCCTTGAGTTGGGATCGGCTAGAGGAAAAAGTAACTTTGGGTCCTGAGATGTTGCAGGATATGGAGCAGCAGGTGGATAAGATTAGAGAGCACTTGGTGGCAGCTCAGGATAGGCAGAAGAAGTATGCGGATGCGCATAGAGTGGATCGTCAATTTTCTATAGGCGATAGAGTCTTCTTGCGTGTGCGTCCACGAAAGAGTCCAATCCGTTATGGAAAGGCTCTAAGTTGGCACCTCGCTTTGTTGGACCCTTTGAGATTCTCGAGAAGATTGGTCCTGTTGCTAATTGTCTTGCTTTACCGCCCAGTCTCTCGCGTGTGCATGACGTATTTCATGTATCAGTTCTTCAGTCGTACAATCCAGACATTTCTCATGTCCTTGATTGGAATGCCTTGCAGGTAGAGGACGGGCAGCTGGCTTTGGATCCCATGGCTGTGGTGGAGCGCAGAACGCTCGCTCTTCAAGGGTGAGATATTGATCAGGTCAGGATTCAGTGGGATCCTAGTGATGACACATCATCCACTTGGGAAGATGCAGCTACGATGAGGGAACTTTATCCCTACTTGTTTGCAGGCTTCCAGGAGTAAGCCTGACCCTAGGGGGGGAGGATGTAACACCCCTCCATTTTGTTCTTTTGATCGAACAGTGTTCGTTATGTATGTTTTGCGTTGTCAGCACGTTGGTTGTACTTGATTACTTTGACCGCTCCTTGATAAGCGATGTAAATATTATGTTTTTGATGTGACCGTACTTTGTTCAGATGATATTACTATTTCATGTTATGGATTAAAATTATCATGTATGTGAATTATTGATGCTTTATGCTTTGATTATACCATTGATGAATAGAGGCGTCAGTTAGCGATATTGTATTGGTGAAGGGGACGGGATCACATCACTCGCACGCGAGTGCCCTGTGATTCCGCGATTCCCTCTTCACGGTGTGTTTTAATATTTATATATATATGTATGCATGTTCGACACTCGTGTTGTGTGCAGGATACAAGTACAGGACATTGACTCCACCTGATTTCGCAGGTCTGAGCATGTCCCTTGTTCAACGGAAAATGATTGGGAGATAGTAGCTTGGATTTCTGTGTCGTGACATCACCCTAGCCATAGTGGGTCGTTGGGTTGTCAGTTGGGATAAGTTATTTTCTTGTCATCTCGTCTCTCTTTGCTTGTGTGATTAAATTTCCTAGTGAAATGGTGTTTGCTTTATTTAAATTTATTGCCAAAATTCATAAAAGAGTGCTTGTTAATTAATTAATTAATTTAATTCAATCAATAAAATGACCTAATCATGAATTAGATTTATTGTTGATTAATTAAATTAGTTCAATTGTGTTAGCATTAATAGATATTGTGGCAAATCCAAAAATAGTATTTGCCTTGCATTCCTCTTGAAATAAAATTAAAAATGTTTTTTTTTGTTAAATGCAATTAGCAAATTTAATTTTGTGGATAAAAGAGAATTTAATTGGCTTTTGGGGTGCAAATAGAATTTTGTTTTAAATAACTGTTATGCATTTGAAATGGGAAATAGAATTGTTTTAGTAAATTTCAAAAATGAAAATATCCAAAAATATCCAAAATAGCAATAACTATGGTGGGTGAACCCAAATTAGGGGTTTGACAATTTTGGAGAAGGGCATAAGGAAATGCATTTTCTTTTTTGGAATTATCCTTTTTTGAAAATGGTAATTTTGGAGAGCAACAAGAAACTTGAAAATTTTTGGAGAAAATTTTGAAGAAGGATTGGAAAGATTGGTTGAAGCAAAATTTGAAGGAGAGCAACCTCCATTGAAGGATTCAAATAGCTTGGAGAAAAACAAAAGGTTCCATGTTTGTTTTTATTATTATGATATCTCATTTTGAAATCCTATTGCTTTTTGTTTGAAATGGTTCAATTTGTTAATGGAATTCAAACTTTGATTGAAAACCCATGAGAAGATCTTCATTTGAATTTGAACAAAAAAACTCTCAAACTTAGTGAAAACAAAAAAAAAAGTGAATGAAAACTATCTATGAAAATCTTGAAAACAAGCATGGAAATTCAATGGTTTTCTTTGAAAGTGTAATTGCTTGGAAAGATCTCAATTCATATTGTGAGAAATCTTTATTTTATTGTGTTAAATCTTGCAATTTCAATGGAAAATTATTGTAATTCTTAGATTGAGCATTTGCTCAATCTGGGTTTTGAAAATAAGCATTTTTACAGTCAATTATTATGACTGTGTATATGTATATATATAGATAAATATATACATATATATACGTATATATATATATGTGTGTGTGTGTGTGTGTGTGTGTGTGTGTGTGTGTGTGTGTGTGTAAATACATATACATTTATTTATTTGTGAAATGTTTATATCAAAAAATTTGAAATAATGAGAAACTGTGTTTTTTTACCAATCTGGGTTTTACCCAGAATTTCCACCTTTTTACCAGTCGAAGGCATGTGAAAATCCACATGGCATATTTGTTTTAATGGATGGGCCAAGTGTACTGGGGGAGGTTTTAAACCCTCAGTCGCCCCAAGAATGGCGACGGTTGCTTGTGGAGGCAGTGTCGTCGCTGCCTACAAAGGCCGCCACCCCCATTCATGGGGGCTGCATCCCCTGTTCAAACAGGGCGCGACCGAACCCTAAAATGTGGATGGCGTTTGGTTTAAAATTTACTTTTTTAAATTTCATTTATTATATTTATTAAATATAAAACATATAACATATTGTATATTATATGTTTTATATTTAATATATATAATATGAAATTTGTTTTCAATATTTTATTTTGTCAATTAAAATATAATTTATATATATATATATATATTTTAATATATATGTTATATATAATAATTTAATATTATTATATAATATATATATTATAATATGTGTATAATATATTTTAATAAATGCTTAAGTAATTATCATGCACATGTAAATATTAATTATATATATATATATATATATATATATCGAGTGTATATATATATGTATATCTGATTATATAGATATTTATTAAATATATATGTATTTTTAAATGTGATTTATTTTCTAAATGAAAGGAATATTTAAATTATAATGAGTTAATTGTTAAGGGATAAATGAAAGTTGGTTTATGGGAAATTATTGGTTATTAAAAGAAAATAAATTGATTTAAAGATATTGTGTGTATTGCGTCAACAAGAATCAAACGAACATTCAAACCCTTATGTGATTGTGCAAGAACCTAGTTATTTAAACTGTTTAAATGCACTAATGCGATGAATGATTGGATTTACGAAATCTGAAGGTAGATTACCTTATTTTGTTTGCAAGCTTTCTTTCGTTGTGGGGTACTTACTCTTGTTGGGTGTTGAGTCGGTTCTCGTAGGTCTTCCAGATTGATTCATCTTTTATGTGTTTTGGGGTTGTCAGTATGTCATTCAACCTTGTTTGCCATGGGTAGTGTTTACGTGCATCTAGTGTTATATCTGATTATCTTGGGCGGGTTTTATCTACTTCATGTCGTGGTTAGGGATTCATTATCCCTAGGTCGTATTTGAGTACCTTTGGTGGTGGCGTAGTTCCACGTGTTGTCTTAGAGAAGTGGCTTGCATTGAGGGCCGACACACAAAGTGATGCCAGGAGATCTCAATGTAAGTTGGTTAATTGAGTGAAAACCTAAACCAATTAATTAGCATAGGTGGTACCAACATTTAAAAAGATTAATTTTGCCTCGCTCATGGACACAAGTGCTTGTATAGACTTGGGATGAGACGAGAAGGCCTTGAATGGCAAGATTGTTATCTTGTCCCTTTGAAAGATAACTGATTCCGCATTGGTTTGCATGTGGGGCCGGGAGTTGTTAGAGGTTACCAGGATATCCCGAGATGGGGGTCGGGACCTAGGAAGACTTGCCAGGATATCCCATGCGACATTGTGATGACACCTCTCCTAAGTCTACATTATATTTGTATTCATGATGTGATTTTATTTCAAAACTGGAAGCATAGTAACCTTTTTGTCATGTGATGTCATGTTCGTATCCTTTTTCAGTTGAGTCATGTTGCCTATGTTTAGAGGTTGTTGGTCTTGACCTGAAACCCTTGTTACTATCTCCTAGCATGGGGGGTGAGCCTTTGGGTATCACATGGTTGTGTGGAACATGCACCTTACTCCGTTGTTTTGGCATTGGCTTTTGAGGACGAGACTTTCATGTTGGAGAGCTCGTGAAATTCCAATTGCTACCTTGGTCTCATTTATGCTAGTTGCTCTTGTATTTTATTTACCCCTCATTGTTATCAAGGTGGAAATTTGTAATATACAATCATGTTATTGAATTACCTCATTCTGGGAATGAGAGATGTAATTGTAATTATATAACTTCTGTCATTGGTAACCATGATGGATCTCATGGTCTTAATGAAAATCTCATGTATGGAATGTATGTGCTTTAATTAGTTAAGTGAATGTCGTTATGTTTCATTTCATGCATGTTGTATTAATTTGTGATTTAATTATCTTTGTCTGGTAACTTTAGGGGATTGTTGGCATGGGGTTGTGATCATATTTGTATTTGTAATTAAACAAAAAAAATAAAATTGTGCATTTGTTTAGTAGTTGCAACTTCCCCTAGGGTTGCGTGGCGGGGGCATTACATGTGGCATTCTAGTGAATGCAGGCTTATTCACCTCACTAGATGACTCACTAAGTGAGGGAAAAACTACTTTCCTCATGTTCTAAGGTTTTAAAATTACACCACCCAAATACTTCAATAGCCACCATCATTACCAACTAAGGTTTTGGGTGGAGCACTATTAATGCTACTACTATTATTTTTTT
>VDFB02281492.1:272349479-272446785 GCA_007258455.2 Sequoia sempervirens | reverse complement strand
TTACTTACTTGAGAGTAGGCTGTTACACTGGTTGTCCCTACATGCTACCACGTTATCCTTCGGATAAGTGGGTTCTCATGGAAACATGCAGATAGTTGATGTCAGTGCAGAAAGAACGAAGAAGCAACCACAAGCGTGGATTCAAGTTCCCACTGACCATTGGTAGATATACTATCCAAATTGCACAAAAAGCTAAGTCTGTCTACGCTGAAATGCAGATCATGACCATCAAAACCTACAGGTATAGGTTTGATTTTGACTACTGAGATCTCAGAAAAAAGTTGCAAAAAGGTCACCAACACAGGTACCATTTTGAAGACATCTGGGTAGATTGCAGAGATGAAGAAGCCATTCGTAAAATGGACTATTGCAGATTGACAGTTCAACAAATCAGAGATCTTGGTATCACTGACCTACCAGAGGATTTTGAGGATCCAGGTGATATCATGAACGCTGTCTATGATGAGCAAGGCATTGCTAAAAGGTCGTTGCCTGCAATACAATGGTCTAGAAAAGAGGTTACCAGCATGAGAGAAAGGCTGAGACCAATCCTAGCCAATACAGAAGAATGGTTACATAAACATGGTCATGCAATGAAAAGTTTCAGGACAGACTCAGAAGGAGAGGAGTCCGAAGCAGAAGCTCGCCAACAGCAAGAACTCCGCGACAAAAATAAATCAGCGGCCGTTCCAACTTCTTCGCGAAGAGGTCCTAGGATCAAGTTCACTGTTGGTAAGAAAGATACCTAGGTTTTCCAAGAGACAGAAATCACGAAATCTCATCCATCTCGTTCTAAGGGTAAAAAGCCTATTCTGGAGGAGATAGATTTTGATGAAGAAGGAACTTCAAGCGACCAATCCACTGAAGATGAAGATTCAGCAGAAGCAGACTCCGATGCCGAAGAGGTTTCTGAAAGCGGGCAAGAGTCTGATGAAGATTCTGAAGAAGGATCTGAAGGTGACTTTGAAGGTGAACCAGATTCAGAGAGACAAGAGGGTGATCAACATGAACCCGGGCATGATCAATAAATAACTACTCCTGAGAATGTAGTTGAAGAAATTCCCAGAACATCATCACCCATGACTTCAAATGTTCCTCATACCCCTCCAGATTCAAGAACTCCTCCACCTCCTGTTCCCTCGTCACCTATCCCTACCACATGCATTCCTACAGCCGAGATATCCTCTATCCCTGCAGCATCAACCCAGCTTGATACTCCTTCAGTGACAAGCATCCATACGGTTGATATACTGTCAAGCCCACCATCATCCATTCCTAGCTTATCTTCGCCAACGTATGATATCACTTCTGAAAATGAATTTAATTGTTTCATGAATGAGTCAATGCGTGATCAGCTCAATGTGTCAACTACAGGAGCAATGATGACAAACACTTCTCCAATTGTCACGATACCAATGGTGAGTTTAGATGTGACAATAACTTCAGAAGTAGCAATGGCAACCGAATTGACAGTAAATCCAGAAGTTCACACTTCTTTTCTTCCTCCTTGGCTAATATCTCAAGTGTCGAAGCACAAAAAGAAAATGATTTCTCCAGAGGAGCTCGACCTCGAAGAGATAGTTCTTCCAAAAGCCAAAGGGAAGAAAAAGGCAAAAGTATACTCGAGGTTGAACGTTGATAAGTCTGGCCACAAGTATGCTGAAATTGGCATACCACCGAATCAAGAAGGTGATGTCAATATGGAGGACTACACAGTAACAAAGATCCAGCTTGGCAAGGTTACCAACGAAAGTGCAAAAGCCGATGCGCAAGTCACTTTGAATATCTTGGCAGGAAGGCTGGATAGAGTTGAGCAAGCTCGTAACATGTACAAACAGAGGGCAGAGCATTATGCCACTGTTGTAAAGAGACTTACCGGTTCTCCAAGTAATGCACAACCGCTGACAGTGGTAAATATTGAAGACCCAAACACAAGAAAGCCGAGAAATTTGGCTCTGTGGTAAGTTATGATTTTGTTGAAAAGATCACCTAACATGGATCCTATACATATACTCTAATACTCTGATGCAGAAAAAAAACTAATAATAATAATATGCTGCTCACCACAGAGCTTGATAAAGAAAAAGAGCATACTTCCCGTGAGCCAGACATGGAAAAATGCCTGTTGTCATGGTCGAAAATGAAACAGGTAAAGCTCAGTAAATTGGTGGAGGTCGGGGTAATTCCTGACAAAGAAAAGTTCGTTGAGGTACGAGATTCTCTGAAACACAGAATTCAAGTGGTTCAATCTCTTATGGAAGATCTCCACCAAGTACAGGAAGATGTCGACGGGCATCGTGGCATTCTTGAAAAAGGTATCAAAGAGTTGCCTGGTCAACTTCTTGAGGAAAATCGTATCTTCCTACCGGCCACAAAAATATCCTTGATCTTCAAGGAAGCCGTTACGAATTTGATTGACAGTTCAGACTTCTCAGAAGCTTCACTGAACATCATTTGTGATACAAGGCTTACATTGGACAACCTGAAGACACATCTTGACAGGTGCAAGAAGGTTCACTCATCTGCCATGAGATCAATCACGAGAATTCACACCATAGTGGATTACACCGTTGGTCCAGATGAGAAGTTTGTGCAGGAGACTAGGAGGAAATTTGAAGACTTCCGCGCCCAATGCAAAGAAACGTGAAGCAGCCCCCTATTCTCCAATGTTAGACATTTCCGGTGCATCCCATTATGCATCTTGTAAATATTTCTCGACATTTTCGAATGTCATTTTGTAAATTGTAATTACACCAAGTCCAAAGATGGGTTATTTTGTAACAAATTACACTTTGACTTTGGTCATAGAGATTCTCAAAATCGCCACCTAACTTTCCCCCGATTTTCTCTTAATCTCTTCTCTTTGCTCATACCCTCTCTATATAATGTGAGGGATTTTCATTGTAATATTATCTTTTAGCCTTTTGCAATGAAGTGCTGCCCTTTTGTAAGCAAATTTGTGAAACTTTGTGTTCATGCTTTGTGAATGAGATTCGATTAATAAAGAAAAGGATTGCAAGCCAAACTTTGCGTTGGATTCGATACTTTTGTGAGTTAACTATTCGGGTAGTGATTAGTCTCAAGAATCCGAAAAGATCAAGTAGTTTTATGTAAACTCTTTGTGTTACATTTATTATTTAGATTGCATTGTTATTTTGTTTATCATTGGTTGAATGATCTACAAGACTTTGTATTTGTAATCATTCATGCCTTTGCATGTTCTAGTTGAGGATCTACAAGACTTTGTGCTTGGTAATTATTCATACTCTTGATACTCTTGTTTTAAGGATCTACAAGACTTTGTGCTTGTAATCGCTTCGTAAGTAATTGATAATTTTGTTGGATGATCTACAAGACTTTGTGCTTGTAATCGCTCTCATGTTGTTCAAAATTGTTATGCCTAAGAAGACTTTGTGCTCTAACGTGAGCAAACGGTACCGCCTACAAAGATCCACATCGATAAAGCTACGGAATGACTTTGTGCCTTCGTGAGCTTTCCCTTTTTTACTTTATTTGTTTGTTATTAATCACTTCTGGTATCTCTACGCTTCACTTTGACGAGATAGAGATATTGGTATTACTGCTAGTTGTTCGTTTCAAGTTATCAAGAATTCTGAACTTTCAACGGTGAAACATTGTAAACATCTTCTCTGAAAAAAGAGAGAAGTATGAATGTAACACACCCCCCCACTCCGTAGTTTTTGTGTACATTTTGTAATTATTTGTTTGATTTACTATCGCTTTTGTTAGCAGTAAGAAGGGCGCCTCCCCTTTCCGAGAGGAGAGATTCACATCTCACATAGTTGTGGCTGAAGTCCAAGTTGTGTAATCTATCGAAAGCTGATTACATAATTTTCACCCAACTCAAACTGCTTTAGAAGGAATTCACCCTTCAAAGAATGATATCGAACTTCTCGAATTAATACTAAACAATAGAAATTCCAATGAATATATATACAATTTAGAGAGGAAGAGTTGTGTCTCTCCAAGACAAATCGGCCTGAATAAAACATAACCAATCGCAACTCTTCAAGGTGTCGGCCTCAAAGCAAATCGTGCCACTTGAATTCATGCCTCAAGAAGAAGAGATGTCGGCCTTGATAAAGAGACAAATTTTCAATAACAAATATTAAATATCATTTAATGAAAGATGTGACTTTTCAAAATGTCTTAAGTTGGCTCCAAAGAAAATATAAGTATAATTTAAATAGCCATTTAGGCTATATTTCAATTATCTTCATACTCAGATCTGGAAGGAGCAGCCCGTCGCTGCTATAACATCAACACTTCCTCTTAGCAAGGGATGATACTTCCAGCTACACAAGACATATCACCTCATCGTGATGTTTACCACCATGGCTACAACCATAAGTGAAAAGAAGAATATCACCTCATCATGATATCAGATATCACCTCAACATGATATCAACCATAATGGCTACAACCATGTATGGTATGTACAAGTGTTCATCACTTGGGTGATGTTGTCACCTCAACATGACTTTCACCATGGCTCTCCCAGAGGGTAAAACACAAGTACAAAAACTCATCACGGACTCTGTCACGTGATGTTGTCATGGAGTCACACACATGACATCCACCATGACTCTCAGAGGGTGGAATCTAGGGAATTCACCTCAAACTTCTCTTAACAAGAAGAAATCATTAATCAAGGGATTTCACCTCGAACTTCTCTCATAGAGAAGAACTCGTTAGACAAGGTATTTCACCTCGAACTTCTCTCACAGAGAAGAACTCATTAAAGAGGATCACTGATCCTGAGACTCTTTCTCAGTTAAGGCTAGATTCTCCACCATACCAAGCTTATCTTGAAAGTACACAAACATTATTCTGGAGAAAGGCTTGGTGAGAATGTATGTCGTTTGCTCATCAATGTTGATATACCTCAACTATATAGCCTTCCTCAATACCATATCTCTAATATAGTGGTATTTTATCTCAACATGCTTGGTTCTGTCATGAAACACAAGATTGAAAGAAAGCTTCACACAACTTTAGTTATCACAATGAATGATAGTAGGCTCCATTGATTTTCCAAACAATCCTGTAAGGAGCTTATGAAGCCACACTGCTTCCCGAGCTGCCATACAAGTTGCAATATATTATGCCTCTGTTGTACTCAATGCTATAGATGACCGCTTCCTGTTGCACCAGGATATCATAGCAGACCCCAAACTAAAGCAACATCCAAAGGTGCTCTTCCAATCTGTGACACATCCTGCCCAATCAAAATCAATATAACATGCAACTCCAAGTCAGCATCTAAAGAATATCTCAACCCATATCCAACTATGCCACGCAAGTATCTCGGGATATGTTTAGCTGCAACAAGATGTATCTATCTCGGTTCACACATGAACTGACTAAGTGCACTCATAGCATAACAGATATCTGGTCTAGTGTTAACTAGATACATCAAGGACCCAATCAACTGCCTGTACATTGTAGGATCCGCCAAGTTTGAACTAGCTGCAACCTCCTTCAATTTATGTAGGTTGGTCTCCATAGGTGTGGACATGGATTTGTAATCCATTATACCAAACCTCTTAAGTATATCAATGGTGTACTTCCCTTGACTTAGAATCATCTCATCTAGTTTCTGCCAGACTTCTAAGCCAAGGAAGTAATGCATAAGCCCAAGGTCTTTCATCTCAAACTCAGAGGCCAACTCTTTCTTACATTTGATGATCAAGTGCTCTTCTCCAGTAAGAATCAAATCATCAACATATAAAACCAAAATCAATGCTTCACCATCAATTACCTTAAAGTATAGATTAGAGTTAGCACCATTCTTCAAGAAGCCCAAATTTGATAGGTAACAATCAATTCTTTTGTACCATGCACAAGGAGCCTGCTTAAGACCATACAAGGCCTTCTTTAGCTTGCAAACATGAGACTCCTTCCCATGTACCTTGAACCCATCAGGTTGCTCGATATAAACTTCTTCCTCAATCACACCATTTAGAAAATTTGTCTTCACATCCATTTGATGAATCTTCCATCCTCTAGAAGTAGTAAAGGCAATGATAGTCCTGACAGAAGTATGGCGAGCAACAGGAGCAAAAGTTTATTCATAATCAACTCCCTCTTTCTGTGAGAACCCTCAAGCCACGAATCTTGCCTTGTACTTCTCTATGCTCCCATCAGTTGCATGCTTGATCTTGAAGAGCCATTTCGAAGATACCACAAATTTTCCTTCGGGTCTAGGAACAATGTCCCAAACATCATTCTTGAGAATTGATTGGTACTCCTCTGACATAGCATCTTTCCAAACTTGTTGACTAGAAGCTTCCTCCACACTAGAAGGCTCAGATTCAATAATCTGACTCATCAAGGCAACATAACTAGAGAACTTATCTGGCCTTTTACTTTCTCTGAATGTACCTCTAGGAGCTGCAAACCTTTCAACCTCTTGCATAGTTTTCCTAGCCCAAAGAGGTCTCTTTCTTCTAATCACTATATCGGTAGGCCCATCAATAGGTTCCAAGGGTTCAACTGGATCAACATCTTCCTTCGGTTCTGAAGTCTCCCTTTGGATCTCAAGAGTATGGTCAACTTCCATATCCTGAGGAGACTCATCATAGTCAATCTCCACATGAGTTCCCTTGGATCTTCTAAATGCAACATCTTCCTCGAATGTGACATCTCTACTAATTTCAATCAATTTCTGTCCTGGAACATATATCCTGTAGGCTTTTGATACATAGATAGGACATCCAAAGATCCTCAAATGACTAACCTCAGGCTTCTTCCCTATAAAGGCTTCTTCTGGAGTCATATTCTCCAAGACCTTGTGAGGACTTCTATTCTGAACATATACTGCAGTCCTAGAAGCTTCTTCCCATAAGAAGGTTTGTAGATCCTAGTCATGAACCATGGCTTTTGTTGCTTCCACTATTGTCCTATTCTTTCTCTCTACAACACCATTCTGTTGAGGATTATAGGGAACACAAAACTCCCTCTTAATCCAAGCATCAACACAAAAATTTCAAAAGCTACCAGAGGTGTATTCTCCTCCATTATCATATCTAAGGATCTTGATTCTTTTACCAAAAAGATTCTCTACTAGAGCTTTGAACTCCTTGAACCTTTCTAACACTTCCTCAGACTCTTTAGTTTTCAAAAAATAGATCCAAGTCTTTCTAGAGTGATCATCAATAAAAAGAACATAATACAAGAAACCACTCGAAGAAGGAACAGACATAGGTCCACATAAATCAGAATGAATATGGTCTAAAATACACTTAGATCTACTTTCTCTACTATGGAATGGAGCTTTTGAATTCTTACCCATTACACATCATTTGCAAGTTCCTTCATGCTCCTGATTGAACTTAGGAAGTCTCGTGACCATCTTCTCCATGATAGGTAAGGCTCGGAAGTGTAGGTGAGCCAATCTTCGATGCCAAAGATCACATAAGCTTGAAGAATCATGAACTAATGATTGTAGAGGATGCGTACATAACCTATAGAGGCTTTCATGTCTAACACCAATTACTTGAGCATCCTTGAAACTAGAATTCTCCATCCACACAAGAACTTTTCCTTTGGAGAAGGCAACCTGATATCCTTTATCTTATAGAGCTGAAATGGAGATGAGATTGTGCTTGATTCCTGGAACATAAAGAACATCTCTCAACTGAAGTGTAATGTTGGAATCCAAATGAAGAGTAGAGGTCCCAATCCCTTTTACGAAGTAGCCAGCATCATCTTCGATAATGACTTGCTCGGAAGAATCTTTCTCCACCAAACTTGATAAGTGCTCCTTAAATCCAATGATGTGTCGAGAAGCACCATTTTCGATCAGTCAAGTGTTGGTATCTATAGGTACATTGCTTGACAATGTTGAATAGAACAAGTATTCACATGAATCCTTCTGCGAAGAAGCATCATCAACATCTGCAACGGTGGCTTGTTGCTTAGGTCTAGATGGACAATTCTTAGCAAAGTGGCCAAACTTATCACACCTAAAGCATTGAATCTTCGACATGTCTCTCTTCTTCCTGAAGGCGGGGACATCATCATTTCCCTTATCTTGATTCCTCTTGAAGAAACATTTCTTTCCATCTTTTCCTTTCTTCTTCAAAGCATGGGAAGCGAGAACATGAATATCTTCATTCTTTGAACTTTGACCAATGCCTCTAGCCACCAACCTTGATTCTTCTTGAATGCAGTTTGCCCTTAGACGATCAAACTTAGGCAATTTTGATCTTGCACTGATTCCTTGAATATAGGATTCCCAAGACAAAGGAAGACCATTGAGAGCAAGCATGTTCAAGTCTTTGTTGTCAACCATATGGCCAATTGTCGAGAGCCAATCTCTCGAATCTAAAATCCTCATGAAGTATGCAATCACTGATTCTCCTTTCACCATCTTCACATGGTGTAGTTGTTCCTTTAGTGCAAGTGCCCGGCTGGTATTGTTGATTTCATACATTTCTTCCAATGTTTTAAACATGTCTCTTGTCATCTTCAACTTAGAGACAATAGGAATGATATGATCCTTAATGGAATCAACCAACATTTTCATTGCCTTGATATCTTTATTCTTATATCTTTCTTCTTCCATTGCAACTTCTCTTCTTCCTCCTCAGGTTTAGGAACATTTGACTCTACAAATTCACCCAAGTCATTCTCTTGTAAGGTAAGCATGATCCTAAATCTCCATGATGTGAAATTGGATGCTCCTTCGAGTCTATCCTCAATCTTCAGCCCATTCACCATCTTGACTAAAGTAGAGATAGACAAAGAAATATAAATAAGAGAATAGAGTATTGTTGTAAGGACAAATTTGATCACGATCTCCTCAAACTTGGCTCTGATACCATGTTAAATTTAATGATTAGATTAATGTACATAATTTAATTCAAAAATTAGACACAATAACATAGCAGATACCCTGGGAAAACCCTCCTCTTGAGGGAGAAAAACCCAACAACAATATATCACTTATATATTGAAACAATAATGAAGTCACTTTTACAATAAAGGCTGATATGAAGGCCTAACATATGCACTCCAATCTGATGCAGTGGAATATCAGATTGATGATAATCTCAACCAACTATATAAATTGATCTCCTCTCAATGATAAACTCAAACTGCTTTAGAAGGAATTCGCACTTCAAAGAATGATATCGAACTTCTCAAATTAATACTAAACAATGGAAATGCCAATGAATATATATACAATTTAGAGAGGAAGAGTCGTGTCTCTCCAAGACAAGTCAGCCTAAATAGAACATAACCAATTGCAACTCTTCAAAGGGTCGGCCTCAAAGCAAATTGTGCCACTTGAATTCGCGCCTCAAGATGAAGAGATGTCAGCCTTAATAAAGATACTACTTTTCAATAACAAATATTAAATCTCATTTAATAAAAGACGTGACTTTTCAAAATGTCTTAAGTTGGCTCCAAAGAAAATATAAGTATAATCTAAATAGCCGTTTAGGCTATATTTCAATTATCTTCATACTTGGATCTGGAAGGAGCAGCCCGTCACTACTATAACATCAACATTCTTCACTTACCCTTCACACATAGTAGCCCTAAAAACATTTCCTCTTTAGGGCACACTACAATGATATTAATTAGGGGCATGTTTTGCAATCTTTACATGTATAAAAATGATGGAAGCCCTTGATTTGGCCCATGAATCCTTAATAGGCTATAGTGAAGTATCTACAAGCCTTCTTTCCTTGGCCAATAAGGTGGTTACTTTTCATAACCATAACCTATATAACTTATACGTGCCCTATTTCTCCTCTCACTATTTCCTAAAATTACCGTGATTTTACAAGGTTGAAAGGAAGACCATTGATGTAAATACAACATAATTTTCTCATCAATATTGTCTCTCACTTCATTCTAAAATGCCCTTTCTAATGGGCCCAAATCCTTGGTTCTTTTACAAGAAAAATTACTCTAGTCTTATTCTAAAGATAGTGTCACAAAAGATTGATAAGTGGCAACCATTACTAGAGTACTAGATGATGGCCCTATAAGTGACCTACAAGATCCTTTCTTGGCCAAAATATGAGACTTTGATCTTGATTTCTTCATCAAATTGTCTACTTCCTCTTGCTCTTTGATATAAGAAAGAATGTCTCTTTGACAACTCATTCTTTATTAGCCTCTTTGACAACCCATTCTTTATTAGCATACTACAGTCTTTTATCTCCCTTATAAGTGACCTACAAGATCCTTCATTGGCCAAAAGATGAGACTTTGATCTCAATTTCTCGATCATGTTGTCTTTTTCCTCTTGCTCTTTGATATAAGCAAGAATATCTCTTTGGCATCCCAATGCTTTAGCAACCTACCGCCAACAATTACATGCAAGTGAGCTTTCACTGGACTATAGACAACCCATAGTTTATCAACCTAATATAAGCTCTATTTCATTGGTAATAGGCTTTCCCTTGACTAAAGGAGCTCCAATAATCATTTTGACACTCAAAAAAACTTTTATGAAATAGGGTTTTGTTGTTTTTCCCTAAATGAGCTTTTCATGGGACACTATAAAAGAAAGCCAAATTGCATCGAATCGCCTATATGTGTGAGCCTTTAAATGTTCAAAAGAACCACAAAAATGAGGTATACATGGCTGAATCAACTAATATTTTTCAGTTGTAGAAGACATTGTGATAGATTCAGAGACCAAAAAAAATAAAAAATGCAGAACTATTGACCAAATGTCTGTTTCATCTCGAGATAGAACAATGGAATGGCATCTATTAAGATTCTTATCTTCCTAATTCATTTGTCAATGAAAAGACAAAAATATTGGAACGAAAGTTGCTCAGCGGTTAGTAGCCAAGAAGCATTAAATATAATTCTTTTAAGGCAAAAGTGCAGCCATATTAATCATGTTCACATTGTAACAGCTTAAACATCCCTGATTTAACTCATTAATTTCAGACTACAACAAAATAGGATCTTCATAATACATAATAATATAGGATTTGAGTTTCTAAAGCTAGAATTATAATTAACATTATCAAAGTAACTTTCCCATCCTTGCACAGAAGAATTGTTCTATACATAACAAAGAAATGAATGCATAAATATCAATTCCTAGAGATCGGAAAATATATATCCAAGAGCGATTTTGATACAGCTGGCATTCACCAAGGCAAGAGAACTATGCTGCCCTAGAAATAATAAAAGAATCATCATTTACAAAGTCTCTTAATTTTTTTATTTGACCAACTTCAACCAGCCAGTCAAGTATCTGAACAGTTCTATCATTTGGAGCACAACCTTCTTTCTTCATTTGATCCATCACCAAAAATGTTTTTTCAAGGTCATGTCTTTGGCAGAAGGTGTGAAATAATATATTATATGTGACAACATCTGGAACGAAACCCTTTGCTTTCATCTCATTTAGCATTGAGAAAACCATGTCAAGTTTATTTTCCTTGTAAAAAGAATCAATCAATATAGTATAGGTTACAACATTTGGAACAATACCAACCACTTTCATGTTTGCAAAATACTTCAAGGCCTTATCTATTTCACCAGTTTTGCAATGGGCATCAATCAGACAGCTATAAGTGACTACACTAGGAGTCAAGCCTTCATCTAGCATCTTATTCATGAGTGAATGTGCTCCAGAAAGATCTCCTGCCTTGCACAGACCATGAATGACTGTGTTGTATGTCACTTCATTAGGTTTCAAATCCCTTGTTGCCATCTCCTCTAACATCTTTCCTACCATGTTCATATCTCCTGTTCTACAGAATGCACATATCAAAGTATTATATGTAATGACATTAGGAAGATGTCCCCTGTTTTCCATCTCAGAAAGAAGTGTAAATGCTTCCTTTTCCCTGTTACTCTGACATAAATGATGAATTAGAATGTTGTAGGTAACAACATTTGGGGAGCAGCTTTTCCCTAGCATCTCTTTGAACAACTTTTGAGCTTTTTCCACCTCATGTAATTCACATAGGCCGCATATCAAAGAACTATAAGTAATTACATTTGGATGTAAACCCTTTTTGGACATGTCATGGAAACAATCCCAAGCCTTGTCCATCTTTCCATCTTTGCACAGTCCATCAATAACTGCATTAAATGTCACTTTGTTGGGCAAAGGACCAAACTCCTTCATTTGTACAAAGAGATTGTAGGCTTTGTCTATTTTTCCAGCCTTGTAAAAACCATCTATCAGGCTATTATAAGTGTAGGTGTCAAGAAAATGGTCGTCTTGCAACATTTTAGCTACTAATCCTAGAGCTTCATCTACTCTTTCTACTTTGCAAAGACCATCAATTAGAGTGTTGTATGTAACAATATTTGGAGAGCAGTAACTATGTTTCATTCTAGCTACTAACCTGATAGCTTCATCTTCCTTACCCACCTTGCAGAGACAATTAATTAGGGTATTGCACATAATAGTATTAGGAGAAATGCCAGATTGTATCATCTCGGCAAATAAAACAAGAGCTTCATCTACACTACCTCTTTTGCAGATCCCATCGATTAGGGTGTTGTAAGTAACAATATTAGGAAAACAATGAGCGTGCCTCATTCTATGCAAAATTCTAAGTGCTTCCTCAATTTGACCCCTTTTACACAAGAATTTTATGAGAGTGGTATAAGTGATAACATCTGGATGTATTTCCATCTCTTTCATTTCGGCAGGAAGGGAGTTGATTCTACGGTGATCACCAGAGTTTGCAAGGCCACCTAAAAGCGCGGTGAAGGATACGACATTGAGAGGAAGGCGTTCAGTTATGGCTGAATGTAAAAGGTCCCAGGCCTTGTTTGTGTTTCCCAATTTACAGAGGGCACTAATGGACTGATTGAAGTGCAAAACATTAAATTTGTGCGTGATGTGAGAAGGGGATTTCTCCTGTTTGCGTGTGTGGTGAGATGAGGTTTTGTATTGTTTGGTAGAAAGAGAAGTTACCTGTTTAAAGAGGGGGCGTATCCATTTAAAGTTATGCATCATCTTCATCTCCATCTTCATGTGGTTAACAGAATAGAGCAGAAGAAAACCCTGAAATATCTTCTCAAACCCTGAAATATCTTCGCCTATGTTTCTTGGTTAGGTGTTTAAAGAGGGGGGCATATCCATTTAAAGTTGTACATCATCTCCATCTTCATGTGGTTAACAAAGCATAGCAGAACAAAACCCTGAAATATCTTTTCTTAATAGGAACATAAAACCAAATATAATTTCTGAGGGTCCACGGAAATAAAACTACCCACCGTTTATTTATTGCATAAGTAATAAAATTATAAATATCAATAAACAATTATTATGGTGCCTTAACATTTTAAGACTACCATAAATAATTATAAGGAGGAAACATTTTAACACTGTTATAGATATTAATTTAGAGTTAATTTAAATCATGAAGTTTTTACAGTCCATAATAATAGTGTGTTAATATTTTTGGATTAAAATTGTGTGAGAAATTTTTACATCATAAAGTTTCTAGAGTCGATAATAATAGTGTGTTAATAGGATGCAATGCAGAAAGAGAATTGATGGATCATGGAGTATGATCCAAAACGTTGATGTAAAAAATTCTCACAGTTTAGTCCAAAAATATTAATACACTAATTTAGAATTATTTTATCAACTTTAGAGTTATTTTTATGTAAGAGTTGTTCTACAATAAGAGTAAGAGATAGTGTGTAATAGCTTCAATATGTTAACACAAATTTTTACATTTTACTTTAAATTTGATGTTTTTTTATACATCAAAATATTAATATTTAATAATAAATATAAAATATGAAATACACAAATTTAAAAATTAAAATTATAAAATTATAAAAATAAAAATAAAAAGAATATATATGAAATTTAAAAAAAAAAAGATTAAGGATTGTCATGAATAAAATGGTAGTATAATTAAATATATGAATCAAATAATTATTTTGTTTTCAAGTGAAAAAGTAATTAGAAAAGTTGAACATACTAAGAAATAAAATAACATATAATTTATTAAAATTGTAAATAAAAAAATAAATATATTTATTTAAAAAATATCAAATATCAAGAGATGCACTCTCTTTTGCATAGATGTATTTAAAATATTTGTACTAGGCTTTTATTTTCTCTTAGAATTTTTTTTTTTTTTGATATGCAAGGTAGAGTTTATATTGATAATAAAGAAATTTACAAGCATCTGCAAAGCAGGAAGTCCTGGACTCAAAGCTGAGCAAAAAACCATTCCTAAGCAGGACAAATTTCAAAGATTTCATCTTACAGACCCATTGCGAGTATTAATCGAGCCACTATAAAACTTTGATGCAAGAGAATTAGGTCAAAGGCTGAGCCTCATCTAGCAAAAAACAAAATTTACATACTGCCAATGCTTGAGACCACCAGAATTCAACAAGTTTATAGCCAAAAAAACCTAGAGCCAACATCAACCAACACACGCTGAGACTCACATGAAGTCGTTTAACTCTGCAAACCTTGTGAAACCGTTTAGCCACTCCAACCCTTCCTTCGACACCAGCTTAAGCTTTCTCTTCAGGAAATCCACAACCACATCTGCAATCTTTTTGTGCCTTGACAATGCTGGCCCTTTAATGTCTAAGAGAAAGGGGAATACTTTAACAGCTTCATCTGATTCCCAAAGAAGAGCCAAATCGGCAGGGCGCAGAATACCTTTGCCTATGAAGGCAGCCTTTAAAGTCTTCTCAAGACCTCCGAGCAAGTCATCCCGAAACAAATGCACCATCATCTCCTTGGCCTCCGCCTTCGGGGTATCCAGGTCCAGAAGCACTACGAGAAACCGAGAGGAGATATGTGCATTATCTTTAGCGAATTCTTTCCTTTCCAAGTGTTCTTTGCCTAGGACCATTTTGACAGCAACTATCAACACCGAATCATCCACGAGCAAGATTCGCTTTAACCTCTGATCCGTGATTTCTCGAAAGGCAATCTGCCTCTCCGTGGCCGCCAAAGAAACTGGTGTGTCGACACCAAAACTTTCTAGACCTTCCGTCGAGATATGGATGATGAATTTTGACTTCGTCGTCCTAGCCATTTGCAAGTCTTTGACAATCGTTCCCTGCAAAAAAAAGAAGACAATACCAAAATTCGAAGCCCATGCTTAAGAAATGACTTCATCAGTTCATTTAATACGCCCGAATGATGTTCAATCAGGACTTCACACACGAATCTGGATAATGGCGAGGCAATCAAATCATCCTTGCCATGAATAAAGCTACGGCCTCTGTCCTTCCAACTTCATACCATTATCAATACGATTGGCGTGAGTTGCCACTCGGCCCTTCAACTTACATTTCTATGAGTGTCGTGCCCAACGTGTCACACTGACGGCGCTATGAAAGTTGTGCCAAGCATACCCTCTGTCTTGCTCCAGAGTTTCCGCAAATTTCAAGAGCATTAGTCTTAACAAGAAAATAGCACCTTCCTTCGGCTAAATATAGAGAACTAAAAGTGACATGACCATGCCACATCCCCGAACTTCATGTCCGGCCCATCCACCATCTCATGTCCACCCTGGACTCCGAGTGTCCGAGTGAGGGGCGAGGGGGAGCCCACCCTACCACCCACTAGTAATTACTCTAAATGACATTATTTGAAACCAAGACCAACTACTCCCATGTTAGACAGAAGATTTGCTTCAGTATTTCCTTCCCTTAAAGTGTGATTTATCATTACTTGCTCAAAATTGCTTAGCTGCTCTATTGTCGCCTCCAAAAATACCCCTAATTTCCAATTGTGTATATGCCTTGTCCTTAGAGCATTAATGACAATTGTTGAATCTCCTTCGATAACCAAATTTTTGATTTCTAATTCCTTGCTGAGTTTAAGTCCAAGTAGGAGAGCTTGAAATTCTACTGCATTATTCGTTCCATCAGCTAGAGGCTGAGCTAATTTCCCCAAAATCGAGCCAGTGCAAGTTCTTATTATGCAGCCTGCACCGGACGAGCCCGGATTCCCTTTGGAAGCTCCTTCAAAATTTAATTTGACCCACCCCAACTCAGGGGGATCCACTGTGTCTTTTTGCGTTGTTCCGCAGTGGCTGCATTTCCTGAGCAAGCCAATGGAGGGGATTTGATTCCAAACCATTGTTTCATGATCCATGCATCCCATTTGGTGAAGTTGGATTTCGTTTGTTTCTCCAACAGCTGTGAATTAAAAAGTTCTACAATGCTTGCCTCTATCTTGCACTGGAGGCTTGGGATTGACATCTCTTTATCCTGAAATAGTCGTCTATTTCTTCCCTTCCAAACTTCCCATAATAGAATTGAGGGACTCATTTTCCATAGATCTCCAAAGATGGAGTTGTGTTCGCTGCTTGGCCAAGAGTTTAAACATTCTAACAAAGTGTTTGGGAATGCAGTTGTCCACTTCAATTTTGTGCACAGCCAACACCACAACTGATGAGTAAATTTGCAGTTCAAAAGTAAGTGGTTCACAGTTTCCTCTGCTTCTTGACACAGGGGACATCTAGTTGGGCCATAATAACCTAGTTTAATAAACCTGTCACCTGTGAGAATTTTGCCTTGAGCTGCCGCCCATGTAAAAATCCCAGCTTTCGGTAAGCAAACCTTGTTCCAACAAAGGTTTCGAGGCAATTCTGATTTTGTTTCAAATGAGGATGAAAGCATGTTGTAACCTATCTTGGCCGAATAAGCCCCATTTGGAGCAGCATCCCATCGTATTCTATCTTCCCCCTTTCTGGCCCATATCCTTCGACTTGCCATTTCCCTCTCAAATATATCAATTTCTTGACCTCCCAAATTCAAGCAACTCGCTGATTTCCACTTCAAAAAACCACCCTCTGTAAATCCTGAAAAGTCTATATAATCCCTGACTTTTGAGCCCCATATTTGCTTAGTCTTCTCCTTGATACTTGAGAGTTCTGGGATATTAGCTAATGTTGAGTGTCCTTCTCTTAGAATTATTTTATTTAGTACATACATGAACACATAAAAATTATTGTTTATTCTATATAATATATATCTAATGATTGACTATTATATATTACTATTAAGTAAAGTATATTATTCTATAAAAAGATACTAATAAATATTAAGCAAATTATTTTATTTTATTAATTCATGATGAACAATAAGATAATTTTCTAGTTGTACATTCAAATAAAAAATAAATTAAACTTCAAAGATAAAAAGAGTGTAAGAATCAAAGAGAGGAGGTTGAAAGAATGAATGCAACATTTTTTTTTTTATTGATTCTTGTAACATAAAGATAAACCCATCATTTTGGATCAAAGGCCTATCTTGTTGAGATAAATTATTCCATCTTTCTTCTCCTTGTGACCTCTCATGATCTCATCCTTGTCTTTTTGCTTCATTTCATGCACCTTCCCTTATTGTTTTCTCTCCAGTGCATTTCCCTTTCCATTCATGCATGTGGTTCTCTCATTTCTTCTTCTACACTTGTCCTTATTGTTTTCCCTTACTGCTAAAAGGAAACAACTCGAATGTTTAGATCTAGAGTGGTGGTTATTTCTTTGTCGTCTCTCATTTCTCATGACACTCCCTCTTCTCAAAAAATCTTCTCAAGCATAAAATCTTTCTGAGTGAAGCATTCCAAATTCTTCCCCCAATGTTAATGGGTTCCAAAATGGTGCCCAAATCATTATCTAAGCACCAAAACGGATGCATTTATTGATAGGAGTAGCCCTCAAATAATTCAAACTCATTTATTCTTGTACTCATTCTAACTAGATTTTATTGTGATTAGTAGTTGGTTGAATGATTCCTAAAACATGTAGAATTCAAAATTTCAAATTGTGGTTAAAATGGGGCTACTTGTGGTCCATGTACAATGCCCCTACATCAATTAAAAAAGAACCTTAATATTGTAGACTTCAACTAAAATAATGAGTTGTAGCTAATTATCTCATGATGATCAAAACACTATAAATGAGGAATTTAGATATTCCATGAAACAACTTAATGTCTTTCAAATTTATTTTGGAATAAACAATTTAGAAAATCATGTTTTTGCTAGAAAAGGTCATGTTTTGGGGTGATAAAATGTAGATAAATGCATATAGAAGCTATTTCCTATCCTTTGAGGGCTGCATTTTTATCAAAACAAAAAAGTTGAATTGGAATATGCCTTCGCTTTCTACTAAAACTACTCAAAACATTTGTACCTCCTAAAAAATGTATTTGATTTCCCTCGAATGCCATTTGAAATGAAATCAATCGCAAACAACCACAAATTAGATCGATTATCTTAGTTTACTTTTAAATTATCCTTCTTTACCCAAACCCCAATTCAAAACGACCCCTTTTTTCTTCCCTTTGTCACCACATCCCTTTGTAGAAACATATCACAAATTCAACTATATGGTTGTTATTGGACTTTTCCATGTGGTTTGACTAACTATCATGATGATAGAGTTGTTATAACTAGTTAATAACATCAAGTGAGGGAATACGATGGTAGAAGAGTTTGAGTGACTCCAAATGATTACAAGAGATGATCTTGTACTCTTCAATCAAGAAATTGATAAAGAAAAAAATGCTAATACTTCTAGGTTTATTCAAGTAATGGGATTCTTAACTATTAGATACTATTTTTGGTGATGCAATGTTGCCTTAATCCCAAAGATGCTTCTACATCATAGAGAAAATTAAAAAAATCAAATATTGAAATTTCATAAAATTGCCTTCAATACCTCCAACATTGAGAAAGATGTGAAAATAGATTGTAACATATGACAGTTAGTAACAAATATATGAATTTCATCAACCTCAATGTAGAGTTGTTTCATCCACTCAATATATTTGCAAGTTTACATATCGCCAAGTTGAGTGAGTAAATGACACATGGTGTCCAAAACATGTGTCCATATTTCTCCTCAAACAACCACCCTACAACTTTGCAATTTTGAAAATTGTCTGCTATAACTTGGACAACATTTTGTGGCCCCTTTGCCTCAATGTATTCCTTGAAGATGTTGGAAATAGAGTTTGCATCCTTCCCTTGCCCCTCACACATAGCACCCCTAAGACATTGCCCCTTTAGTACACACTACAATGACATTAATTGGGAGCACATTTTTGTAATCTTTCCATCCATAGAAATGATGGATGCCCATGTTTTGGCCCATGAATCCTTAACAGGTTATAATGGAGTATCTACAAACCTTCTTTCCTTGACCAAGGTGTTAACCTTTCATAACCATAACCATAACCTATATAACTTATGGGTGTCCCATTTATCCATTCACTATTTCCTACCAATATTGTGATTTTACAAGGCTGAAAGGAAGACCTAAATACAATATGCAATGTGCTTGTCAACATTGTCTTACTTCATTCTTAAATGCCCTTTCTAATGGGCCCAAATCCTTGGTTCTTTTGCAAGAAAAAGGGCTCTTGTCTTATTCTAAAGATAGTGTCACAAAAGATCGAGAAGTGGCAACCACTACTAAATGATGGCCCTTTAACTGACCTAGAAGATCCTTTCTTGGCCAAAAGATAAGACTTTCATCTCAATTTCTTGAGCACATTGTCTACTTCCTCTTGCTCTTTGATATAAGCAAGAATGTCTCTTTGGCAACTATTTTTTTTATTAACCTACCACAATCTTTGATATCCTTATAAGTGACCCACAAGATCCTTTATTGGTCAAAAGACGAGTCTTTGATCTCAATTTCTTGATCGCATTGTATGTTTCCTCTTGCCGTTTGATATAAGCAAGAATGTCTTATTGGCATCCCACAGTTTAGCAACCTACTACAATCTCTAATTCATTTGCCAACAATTACATAAAAGCGGGCTTGCACTAGACTAGGCAATCCATGGTTTATTGGTCTACCACAAGCTCTAATTCATTGGCAAACAATCACGCACAAGAGGGCTTTGACATGACTATAGAGCCCCAACAATCATTTTGACACTCACAATAAAACTTTTATGGAATGGGGTTTCAAGTCTTTCCCTAAATCAACTAGCATCAAATAATTGTTTTGGTACTCATAAGAAAACTTTTAGAGGCGGGTTTTATGGTTTTTCCCTAAATCAGCTGGGACACAAATCTAAACATTGGAATAAACTTCATTTCTTGGGGCACTTTTAGCGAAAGAAACTCAAATTGCATCAAATCATCTATGTCTAAGCCTGAAAATGTTCAGGAAGAATTTAAAAAATGAGGTATGAATGGCTGAATCAACTTATATGTGAATGGTTCTCTAGAGTCTAGACATTTATCTTTCTCCTTCAATATGAAGATTTTTATGTTGTAGTAGACATTGATACCAACAAGTTTAGAGACAGAAAACGTAGAGCAATGTTTCAATTAGGGATGAAGAATGGAAGGGCATTTACTAAAATTCTTATATCCCTGATTTGTCAATGAAAAGAAAAAAATCTGCTCGACAGTTACTAATCGACAAGCATTAAATAGAATTCTTTTGAGATAAAAGAGCAGCCATATTCACAAACTCCATATTGTAATAGCTTAAACATCCCTGATTTAACTAGTGAATTTCAGACTATAAGAAAATAGAATATTCATAATACAAATGATATTGTTTGTTAAATTTTGATCCCCTAGACTAGACTACTTGGATTACGAAAAAGTAGTATGTTTCAATTTTAGAAGAATGAGATAAAAATACTAAAATCACTCAGATCTGTCAATCACAGTTTAGATGAATAAGAGCACGAAGATAATCCAGCCCTGGCAGGAAATATAAAACTTTGACCATCATGATCTGGTTTATATTGTTAGATCGGTTAGCTACAAATATTATATTTGGTTCCCTAAAGTTAGACATGCAGATACTGACCTTTACCCCAGCAGAGCACATTTCTTCTTTTTGCAGAATTGTTATTACAAAGTCAGCATAGAGTTTAATGTTCTGGATTGCCACAACTCATATTTTAGCTCCAAATGCTTTCTGGGTTGATCATGAGGGCACCCTGTAGATGCCTCATTTCACAATATCAGAAAATTCAAAATACTGACCTGAATATGACAGACACCCTTACAACTATCTTTTTAAGTAACATTTGTTATGCTAACCCTTAAATATTTCATATTATGTAGAAAACTATAAAAATGTTTTAAATTGTTGAAAATTTAAATATAAATTTGAAATTGCTTACTATTGTAACGTGTTGACAAAAAGTAATCTTCAATAATAAGAAGGAACCATCCAATTATGCTTCAATCCAAACTATCCGAATAACTTTCCCTTCCTTGCACAAAAGAATGGTTCTGTACATAATTAAAACTGAAATGAATGCATAAATATCAACTTCTAGACCTGAGAAAATATATATCCAAGAGCGCTTTTCATATGGCTAGCACTAACCAAGGAATGAGAGCTACGGTGCCCTAGAAATAATAAAAGAATCATCATTTACAAAGTCTCTTTAAGTTTTTTATTTGACCAACTTCAACCAGCCAGTCAAGTATCCGGACAGTTACTTCACTGGAGCACAACCTTCTTTCTTCATTTGATCCATCACCAAAAAAGTTTTTTCAAGGTCATGTCTTTGGCGGAAGGTGTGAAATAATATATTATATGTGACAACGTCTGGAACAAAACCCTTTGCTCTCATCTCATTTAGCATCGAGAAAGCCATGTCAAGTTTATTTTCCTTGCAAAAAAAATCAATCAATATATTATATGTTACAACAGTTGAAGTAATACCAACCACTTTCATGTTTAAAAAATACATTAAGGCGTCATCCAATTCACCAATTTTGCAATGGCCACCAATCAGACAGTTATAAGTGGCTGCATTAGGAGTCAAGCCTTCATCTAGCATCTTATTCATCAGTGAATGTGCACCAGTGAGATCTCCTGCCTTGCATAGACCATCAATGACTGTGTTGTATGTCACTTCATCAGGTTTCACATCCCTTGTTGCCATCTCCTCTAACGTCTTTCCTATCATGTTCATGTCTCCTGTTCTACAGAATGCACATATCAAAGTACTATATGTAATTACATCAGGAAGATGTCCCCTGTTTTCCATCTCAGAGAGAAGTGCAAATGCTTCCTTTACCCTGTTACTCTGACATAAACCACCAATCAAATGCTGTAGGTGACAACATTTGGGGAGCAGCCTTTCCTTTGCATATTTTTAAACAACTTTTGAGCCTTTTCCACCTCACGCAATCCACCTAGGCTGCATATCAAAGAATTATAAGTAATCGCATCCGCCTGCAAACCCTTTCTGGACATGTCATGGAAACAATCCCAAGCTTTGTCCATCCTGCCATCTTTGCACAGTCCATCAATAACTGCAGTAAATGTCACTTCATTTGGAAAAGGACCAAACTCCATCATTTGTACAAACAGATTGTAGGCTTTCTCTGTTTTTCCCGACTTGCAAAAGCCATCTATTAGGCTAGTATAAGTGTAGTTGTTAGGAAAATGGCTGTCTTGTAACATTTTAGCTACTAATCCTAGAGCTTCTTCTACTCTTTCTACTTTGCAAAAGCCATCTATCAGGGTGTTATATGTAACAGCATTTGGAGAACAAAGAGCATGTCTCATTCCAGCTACTAACCTTAGAGCTCCATCTTCCCTTCCCACCTTGCAGAGACCATTAATTAGTGTATTGCATGTAATGTTACCAGGAGAAATGCCAGACTGTATCATTTCAGCTACTAAAACAAGAGCTTCATCTACTTTACCTCTTTTGCAAATCCCATCAATTAGGGTGCTGTATGTAACAATATTAGGAAAACAATAAGAGTGCTTCATTCTGTGTAAAATGCCTAGTGCTTCCTTCATTTGATCCCCTTTACACAAAACCTTTATGAGGGTGTTATACGTGATAACGTTTGGATGTATTTCTCTCTCTTTCATTTCACCCAGAAGGGAGTTGATTCTATAGAGATCACCAGAGTTTACAAGGCCACCTAAAAGCGCATTGAAGGTAACAACATTGAGAGGAAGGGATTCATTTATGGCTGAATGCAAAAGATCCCAGGCCCTGTTTGTGTTTCCTGATTTACAGAGGGCACTAATGGACTGATTGAAGTGCAAAACATCAAATCTGTGCGTCGTGTGACAATAGGTTTTGCAATAAGGATAAGTTATCCATTTCAATCTGTGCATCATCTCCATCTTCATGCGGTTAATCGGGCAGGGCAGAGCAGAGCAGAACAAAACCCTGAAATATCGTCTCTTCTCTTAACCTTGTGCCGAACTATAGTTTCCCACCCAACCGACTATTCCACCCACCCTGGCCACCCTGCAGAAGAATTAATCTAGCCCCCTACCCCCTACTGTTTGAAAGGTAAGGGCCCCCTACAATTCTATGGACGGCGAACTATAGTTTCCCACCCAACCAAATCTATAGCCTCCCACCCCCAGGGGGGCATAGTTGAGGAGGGCTAGCAACTAGAATTAGAAGGGGCCACCCACAATTAATCTACTCCCGTGCAGAGGGGCCCACAGAAGCTGATTAATGAACAACTATGGGTGGGAGGGCCCCCGCACCCACCCTCTATAGTTTCGAATGGGTCGGTCCCGAAGGGCTGGTAGTTCCAACCCCACACACATGAACGGATTAATGAACTGATGCCCATACCCTAAGACAGCCTTCGGCGCCGGCCATATTGGAACTATAATGCGGGGTGGGGTTGGACCGACCCATTCGCCAAGGGGTGGGTGAGTGGCAATAGGGAGGTGGCTTCCCACCCCCCCCCGAGATTCCCTCCCTCCATTTAATCTACTTAATGCCATAAACCGAACTAAGATTCCCTCCCGATGGAACTATAGCTTCCCGCCCACCCATAGTTCCCCCCCAACTATTGCCTCCCACAACAATTAATCCTAAGTAGAAGGTTGGTGGGTTGGATGGATGGTTTTCGGGAAGAGCCCGGGCGGGCAGCCTACTATTCTAAGGGGGTGCGTGGGAGCAGATAGTTGGGTGGATGGGAGGAGGAGGTAGAGGTGGGCGGCGAGATGAACGCATCGACTCGACTGGTGTGGTGAGAGAGATAAAATCCGCAGAGAGAAGAAGGAGAAGAGATCGATCAAGCTTCGATCAAGCGGTGATGGCAAAGATCCGAGAGGGAAGAGCAAACTCCAATCTTTTAACCCCCCACCCATCCCAACCAATTGAATGCCCGGGGGTTGGGGAGGACGGCTACTGTTGGGGGCCGGGGGTTCGCGAACCTTCATCCTCCTAAGTTCCCACCCTCCCCCCTATAGTTCCCCCGGATAGATGGGGCCTCCCACCCAACATAGTGTCGTCAACAACCAAACATAAAAGTAAATATGCTTCTTCTCCTCTTCGGAAATAAAACTACCGCGCCTTTCATAGTAAGTGCGCCTAAATTTTAGTTTTAACTTTCCCGTTTGGACTGTATATTTATATTTTTTAAATAGTTATTATATTGGTAGGTGTTGTTTATAGTGGCTTAGAGAATCTCACACAAATATAATTTTTTCAATGAGTTTATAAGAAGAATCAATTTTGAAGATATTAAAATATTATAGATATTTTAAAAACAATAGCAGCAAAGGGTCGTGAGTTTATTAACATTTTTAATCTTCAAATTTGATACTTATTTACATGTCAAATTATTAATTTAATATTAAATAAATAAAAAAAAATGAAATACACAGATTGTAAAAAAAATGAAAGAATGTAGATTGACATTTAAAAAAATAGAAAAGAAAAAAATATTAAGAGTTGTCACAAATAAAATGATTGATAGTATAGTTATATATATGATTTAAATAATTTGTTTTACTTTTTTGTATTGAATATAGAGAATCGAAGATTACAACGAACTGAGTCTGCAGTTCATCAAATATGATCAGCAAGACATAGTAAGTTTACAATTACATTCGCCTTCAGATTGTTCTAACTTACTTAACAGCTTTCACAACATTGCAAACAATATGACATATAAGTTATTTCGAATACAGTAAAACACACGAGCAATATTGTTCAGAAAATTCCACAGAGACTTGAAGATCGGTCAGAAAATTATATTCTCCACCACTGCGTGGCCAATGGGATTTAATTTTCAGCTTCAATATTTTGCTCCATTACTCCTTCCATTTAGGTGGCAAGCTGTTGGGGTCCTCTTTGTCTAGTAGCTCTAATTGCCTTATTTATCTCCTTCTGAAGCTCCTCAAAGGCTCTTTTAAAAACTTTTGCTTCCCTTGTGTTGAATTAAGATCCTTCACTAGTCAATCTCCTGAATTTCTCCAAGAACCTCTCTGCATGAAATGAGACCTATGATGAAAGAAAAGCATACGTGAGTCTTTTTTCAGACTCAGTAAGTGCCCTCTTTACTCCCATAAACTTGTCATTGTTCCTTGCCTACCATATGTGCCATAAAACCTCGCTAGTGAGTAAATTCCAGAACAACTTGCAATCAGAATTAATTTTGAGATTACAAAAAAAAATATCATGCCAACTGATTTTACCATCTTTGTTCCAAATATTCAAGCCATGACAAAATAGATTCCAGATTTCTTTTGCATATAAACACTCAAAAAGAATGTGATTAATAGATTCAGGTGTCCTACAGAGGCTGTATATATCCAGATCCATACAGTTAGTTTTGAAAGGTAATGTATGTAAAATGACCAACCATCTAAAGCAAGCCTTTTTGGGCTCCATTGACCCATGCTAGACAAAAAAAAGAGTTTTCTGCCACTCCTTATTGCTCAAAGATATATCCCAAAATTTATTAACATGTTCCAGAACATAATCAGTTCTTGTCAATTCATTATAGATCAATTTAGCTTTGATACTGTTAATAGGAGAAACATCTTTCTAGGAGACACTACTAGCAACATTATAATCTTGATCAATAGTCCTAGGAAGGCATGCATCTCTGATGCTTCCACCAAAGTAGAGTAAGTTCTAAAATGGGAATCAGGAAGGCCAAATTGCTCCCTAATGTTGTCCCAGCTTATCAGCTCCCCATCTGAGAGGATATCAACAAAGGTTTCAATGCCTTTGTTATGCCACATTTTAGCTGAGCAACCTTGGAGGAGGGCAATTTTTTTCCTTTATGTTCAAGGTTCCACCATATAGAATTGTGAGGATTGCATTTCTTGTTCGTATTAAGAGTTATGTTACTATTCTTAAGATAAACAGTGTGCTTAGAAATTTCCCACACCTTCCATAGGCTTTTGAAGATAGCAAACCCCACAGGGACCATTGAATGCTCACCGAGGAGAATGTCACTTAGGGGCAAAGACTTCCAGGATTTGGCCTGCTTTGGTGCTACCAGTTCAATATTCCTTCTGACCAAGACATTCCAAGGCTCATTTCCTTCCAATGACCTCAGAATCCACTTAGAAGCAAGAGCCACCCCTTGCAGCCTGAGCTCCTTCAGGCCAAACCCCCCTTGCATTTTACTTAAGCAACACCACTCCCACTTGACAGAGTGCCTCTTTTTAGTACCTTTGTCATCCAACCAGAGGAAACTTCTTATTTTTTTATGAATGTCATTCACTTGGTAGCTACTGAAAAACTAGACAGACGCATAGTAAATGTTGTACGAAGCAAGCACCTTTTCACAAACTTGCCTTCTGCCTGCCAACGAGAGGTAATGCATGTTCCATCCACAATTTTTTTTCTCAATTTTAGAGTTGACCCAATTCCACATATCCTTTAGGTCTGGGCTAACGGCAAAAGGGATTCCCAGATACCTCACAATCTTATGGGGACCTCCCCATTGAAATCCAAATCTGTCTAGCTAGTCAGGTGGTTCCTCTTTCCACCCAAGAAAGATGGACTTGGCCCTAGAAAGCTTGGTTCGTGAGGCAAGACAGAAAAGCTCAAACTTCTTCATTAAGGATTCCAAATTGTTCTGCTCTAGGTCCACGAAGATGGAAGTGTCATCAATGAATTAAACATTGATTATATCATTATGATTAGGGAGGCATATTCCCTTAATGTTGGGAGAGAATGTATTGTCCCTAAGCAGATAATGAAGAGCATATGAGGCAATGACAAATAGGGCAGGAGCCAGAGGGCAGCCTTTCCGGATGGATCTCTCAAGAGGGATTTTATCTAAGAGCATACCATTTTCTTCAACTTGGGTTGAGGCATCTTTCAGGAGAGTATCAACCATATTACAAAACTTGGTGGGGAAGCCAAAGGCCGAGAGTAGAGTTTTCAGAAAGACCCACTCCACCCTATCATATGCCTTCTCAAAGTCTAAAAGGAGCATTGCAGCATTCTGATTAGTGCACTTGGCCCATTCCAGGGCTTCCCAGCTTGTTATGAGATTTTTGAGGATATATCTGCCTTTTATAAAACTAGTCTAAGTACTGCTTATAAACTTTGGTAAGATATTGACCAGCCTGGAAGCAACTACCTTGGCTAGGATCTTATAAGAGACATTCAACAACGTTATAGGTCTCTAGTTTTTAATAGAGGTCTTGTCTCCACCTTTTGGGAGTAGTTTGATGATCCCCATGTTGATGTCCTCACCCAACGAACCTTTTTCCAAGGCTTCCATATAGACTTGAAGGAGGTCATCACACACCCAATCTGAGAATTCTTTATAGAATTCCACAGGGAGGTCGTCCCCTCCTGGGGATTTATCATTACACATGGAGGCAATTACAGAGGCCACTTCACTTTTGGTGATCTCACTTTCAAGCTTGTGACAGTCAGCCTACCCTATCATCTTGGGTATAATCCATTGTATGATGGCCCTGGCCCTCATGCCCTGACCATCCCCACATTCTGAGGTGAATAAATCTTTGAAAAAAGAATGAAAGCACTCCAGCACATCTTCTTGGGCAGTGCAGATCCATTCCCCATCCCAAACTTGACCCACCTGTTCCTTCACTTTCTTCTCCTTAAGAAAATTAAAGAAAATTTTTGACCCCTTATCTCCATAGTTTAGCCAATTTAGTTTAGCTCTGAATTTTTGTCCAGCCACCTTGTGGGTCTGAATTTTTCTCAAACTATCTTTGGCAAGAATTAGCCTCTCACACATATCCCCATCTTTAGGATTAGTTTGAAGCTTGATCTCAGTCTCAAGAAGGAAGTCCTACATATCTTTTTCACTCTTCCTCCGGTCCAGAACCTGCTTTTTTCCAACAATTTGGAATAAGGCTCGCCAACCATTTACGTTGGCATTCCATCGCTCAATGGCTGAGAAATCCTTCAACATCCATTTGTTAATTTCCCTTAGGGAGGCAATTGCTTCCTTGCAATCACTGTCTTTCAGGAGCTGGGTGTTAAGAATGAATCTTTTATCTATTTTCATTTCCAAGGAAGAATTGATGCTACTGATGATGGTAGTAATGATTGGGTGATGATCCAATAGGATATAGGGGTAGATCTACACCCTGTTCTCATTATCACTTGGGAGGAAGTTCAACACATCTTTATTGGCATAGAATCGGTCCAACCTACAATAGATCCTACCTTCCCCTTTCTAGGCATTGCACTAGGAGAACCAGACCCCTTTGGACTAGCTTTTGCATCCTTCAATAGGGTTGTATAGTTTCAATTTACTTTTACATCTCATCCAAAAATATTTTTCATTGCTTTTCCAAGTCAAGTTGGATCCTCCCCATTTGTCCTCTTTTTGCTCCACCATATTGAAATCTCCACCAAAAATCCAAGGGATGTCCTCCAAATCTACAATCCATTGCCAGAGGTTGCATCTTTCCCTATGATCATTGGGGGCATACATAGAGCATACCCCAAAACAAGCACCCTATTTTTCAATTCTTACCCAAACAACCCTATTACAGGGCGAGGAACCACTCCCAATAATGTATGGGATCCAGTGATTAGCCACTAGTCTAGAAGCACCACCTCTACCCTTTTCATGTATAGTAGAGTAGGCCATGGAGGAGTTCCAGATAAATTTGAGGTTCATTTCCAAAGTGAACCCAACATGTTTAGTTTCTTGAAGGAACACAAAATATTTTATCCTCTTGAGGTTTAGAAACCTCCTAACAATATATTTTCTGTTAGGGGATTCCAATCCCCTGACATTCCACAAGATACATTTAATTCTCATTTGCCAAGATCATGTTGGTGTCACTTTGGTCGCCTTTGAGTTGTTCAAAATACTTGGGTAATTTCTCATCATTCTCAAGTTTCTTTGCTACCGGAGACTATAAAATACTACTATGTTTTTCATTTTAATCTTTGATAACCCCACTTTTTTGATTCCTCCAGCTGGTATACTATTCTTTCTCGACCTCCTTGGGCCTTGTTTAGGTTTTAAAATCTGTTGGTCTTGTCCCACAGTTCCATCCTCCTTAGTTTTACACACTTTTGTAATGGGGGTCTCATTAAAAGTCTCTTGAAAAGATTTTGTGGTTATTTTGTTTAATTTGTTTTGTTTATTACATCCCTGGTCAAATTGATTGCCATTCCATTCATTATTGGTGGATGGGTCAGGGATGGTAGTTTTCTCTTGAGGGGATCGAGGGTCCTCACTTGATGAAGTCTTATCCTGCTTAGGGAGAGCCATGCCATCAGGCCCAAAACTCTAATTATCCTCTATTATCTCCTTGGGTGGATACTGAGGGTTACTACAATTTATATCACATGTGTCACTTTTCTAGGGGGGCACCATCTAGCGTGCCAATAATACCCACCCTAGGCAAGGCATCAACAACACCAACTATAGGCCCTTCACCCATCGAAGGAAAACTATCAACCCTATCCTCATGCGTAGGATTCTCAATCGGCTTAAGATTGCACTAACTATTTTCTTTATTGATTTGGAAATTGAACATCTGGATGTCAAGAAAAGAGTCATATCTCTTGGCCAAATTTTCTTCAATTCTCTGTCTAATCCCTCTCATCGCCAGTTGTTGGGCATTTGATTTTTCAACAATGTTTGGGTTGTTGGCTATGATGTGGGCCAGCACATGGGTATTTCTTACACCAGCATCAACCGAGTCAAAGGTACCCTCAACCTTGTCCCTAGTAAGGGCCTCGAATGAGTTGTGGAGGATCATTTCGCTCAGGTGTTTCAAAAGGGGAGGAGGCATCTTTCCTGGGCTTCTCCCATCTTGCAAAACCCCCACAAATTCGTCAAATCCATTTGACATCAAAGGGCAGGCTAGAGATGACTCCCGTGAGAAGGGACTATCCCTACCCACCTCCCCATCAACCGACACCCCAACCCTCAGAGCTTCCTCTGACATGAGTTGAGAACCAAAAGCAGGATGGGGAGGAACGAGGTCAAACACAGAGGGATCATGCCCTTTAGCATTGGGTCCATTCTTCCTAATCACTAAACAGTTCCTTCAGACATGGCCTTCTCGACGACAAAGGAAATAGGCATTCAGACCCCCGAGAATTTCAAGGGGGAAAAATGAGAGGCTGTCATCCTCTTTAATGACAATATTATCAGGAATCTCAATGCCCAGGTTTAGAGTTACCAGAACCTGTGCATCAAGATGTGGTAGTGTGGCTTTCACCTCATCAACCTGCACAACAGAGCTAATGGGAGCCAGAATCTGAGGGATAATCCTCCAAAACTCGGGTTGCAATTTTTTAAGGACCACCCACCTGGGGGTAGGGAGGGCCAAAATTTCTTCAATAATGGTGGCCGGAGACCAAGAAAGTGCCCTAAAAGTACATCCTTCGAGGTTCCAGTAGGGTTTTTCAAGGGATTTTTTTTGCATCTCATTGCTTGCAAGGAAAATAACAAATAATCCCCGTTGGAGCATTCTACAAAATTTAACCAGAATCCCATATTTATTCGCCCATATTTTAACAAGCCAATCATCTATGAATTTTCTCGCCAGGACTCTAGAAGAGTCAGCAACAGTAAAGAACAAGGTAGAGTCTTTTAATCTACATCTCTCATTTAAAATAATGAATTTAAGAGCCTAGTTTGGAGAAATGACAAGGCTATTTGAAGTAGAAGGGGGCAACTTACCTTCTACCTGACTATGGATTTCATTCTCCTCAATTTCAAACTTGGCCTTTGCGGGGAACTCTCCATGGCTTCTAGCGAGTGCCTCTTTGAAAGACTTAGTCTCGCCCTCCTTACCAGTCGTCGGGCAAGAAGTATTACTGCTGCCAGGTTTAGGGTCAGGGTTGCCTGAGCCTCCCTCCATCAATGGAGGGAAGAACCCAGACCACACACCACTTCAAACCAACCCTACACTAGAAAACCCTAAAAAATGACAACCACGACAACGAATGAGAGCGGCACAAAAGGCAGGCGAGAAACTCAAAGATTAAGGGAGAAAGAGGAAAATAACACCCAACAAACAAACCTGTGTGGGGGAGTGTGTCAACCCCCCCACCAAGAATGCCACGTCAAACCTCATGCGTTGATGCAGAATCCGAAAATCTCCTTGATGTGAGTTTTCAGAGGTGAATTTGTTTTACTTTTATTTAACTTAAATTTAAAATAATAAGAAAATAGCTTTTCAAGTAGAAAAAATAATTAGAAAAGTTGTGTGATTTAGGAAATAAAATAATATATAATTTATTAAAATTGTAAATACAAATTTTCTTAAATATAGTTTTCTAAAATATAATAAGTGATTGAGAGATCAAACATTTTTAGATAAATGAATTTAAGATGTCTCTATTAGTTTTATTTTATTTTAGAACTATTTTATTTAGTACATAATTGCACATAAATTATATGGTATATTTTATATAATATCTAATGATTGACTTTATATATTTTTATCAAGTATACTATTCTACAAAATATTATTAAAAAAATAAACAAATTATATTCATTTATTAATAGGTGATGACCAATAAGATCATTTTCTAGAAGCTAATAAAATCTCAAGATAAAGAGTACATAAGAATCATGGAGAGATGGTTGAAAAAATAAATGCAACATCACCATTCCATGGTTTTTCAAAAATATACATCCACTTAAATAAGATTTAAGGAGAAAAATAAAATTAAGATTCCATTAAAAAATCAAGAGAAACAAAACATACAACATATCAAAAATCAAGATTTTCTTGGGTCATAGCTTTTGTGCAATTGTGTGTTCTAGATATATATTTTTTATTTATTATTAAATATTAATTATTTGACATGTAAATGGCTGCCAAATTTAACTTAATGGTATATGCCTTGTTGCCACTATAGAATGCATATTAATGTTAATAATTTAGTAAAATTGATGATTATTTTCAAAGATATCCAAGAGCCTCACAATAAATATGAACCATAAGAACTTCCAAAAATTTATAATTATCTTTTTAAGTCAATTGATACAAAATACATATTTTTATTATATTTCATGCTTGGAGCTAAGCTTCATCAAAGAGTTAAATATCCTATCAAAGATATAGGTGGTCATCCATATTTTGTTTGGTTTGCAACTACTATGTCAAATAAAATTACTTTTTCATTATGATTTGATAGATGTCCATAGCATATTATAAATGGTCATTTTTGCACAAGCTTGGAGGATGCTAGCATATATTATTGAAACTGGCTTTATACCTCTTGACTACATTTGATGAAAATTTCCAGGGCCTTTTCAACTAAACCATTTTTTGCACATGTACAACAATTATTACAATCCATGAGACCACATTTATTTGGGGAATGTTATTGAAAAGCGACAAAGCCTTAACAAGAACACCATTCTATGCATATTGGAAAATCATGGTATTCCATGAACCTACACTATTTTCTAAGAATTTATCAAATTGTTCATATGCCTTGTATATTCTTCCATACTTCAAATACGTATCTATCACAACATTTACAAGTACTTGACATTTTACAAAAATCAACTTTCAATTATGTTTTCATATATTTTCATTATGTTCTAAAACTCCACTTTCACACATCAAAACTTAATTAAACAACCCAATTAATCTCAAAATGATAATGCGTTTTACATACACTAGAGGCAAACTACTATAAAATTGAAGAGAAATCATCTTAAACTAGTGTATGTAATGCATTTTACATACACTTAGTTTATAAGGAGTACTTGTGGTCATTTACCAAATCGAGCTAAGGGGTGGGTGAAAATACAACTACAACTTCATAGAAGTGAGACTCCATTTCTTAATATCTGTAATGTTCCTTTTTTTATGATCAATAAACGGGTTGCTACCCCTTAGCACCTATTTAACTATATATAAAAAAAATTGAAATAGATTTTCTAGTTTATCTCTAGGGTTTGTATCTCTTTATCCCACTTCCTTTATTTTAGAATTTTAGTACAATTTCTAATTTTAAATTTAATTTTAATAAAATTAGATTCTTATATGTTCTAATTTCATCTAAATATTCATCTTATGGGCATTCTTTACATGAAGTTTAGTCTTATTAACAAATTCATCTTTGTTAAACTTCTTTAATCTACTGATATGAATCTCAAAGGTCCTCTTATAGATGTACAATCTAAACATGTGAAACAAGACAAAGAGATTTTTATACAATTTTTCTTGTCATGCACCTACCTAAATCACCTACACAATCTAGATTGAACTATATTTTTACATGGTCTAGTACATTTGGATTTGAAGTTTTGATATGAACTTTCAAGACTAGTTTCCAATTGCTTGGGTTAAAAACATGTCACCTAGACTACAATTTCAAACTTAATTAGCACAATCACTTTGCATATGTGGCTAATTAATGTAATATAACTTTATAAATTATATATGGTTTAGTGGCCTCAAAATTTTCATCCACCTTAAGGGTACATACACTTCAATAAGAATGATCATCTTATGAACATTATTTAATGCTAGATACATGTTTTTTAAAAATGAGTTGATATATGATCCATCCCTTGTTTATTATGTTCCAAATTCTTCTATCTTTTATATATGTGTAGCTCAACCTACAAAAATTGGAGTGAAAGTCAAGTTACCTAATTTAGATATAGGAGTAGAGGGAGCTCAACCACACATAGTTGATGTCAAGGAGGAGCCCCAGCCACACACAATTGATGTCAAGGAGGAGGGTCTATCAAGATTTGGTGTTGGAGAGGGTTTTGGATCACTTCTTTCTATAGATATGTATCATTTGATGCTAACTAAAGAGGTTAAGAGAAAAAAATATTACAAAATATAGATCATTTACTTGATATTGATATAAAGAAATTAAAATTGTATGTTTAATAGCCTAGTGCAATTGGTACGAGGTCGTTGAATATAAATTAAAAGAAATAGTTGCAAATTATTTTAAAATTTATGATAATCTTGGTCAAGCCCAACTATTATTAAGTATACTTAAACATGATGATCTAAAATATTCATTACAATTGTTGGGTGTATATTACAAAAGCGAGGAAAATACACCTAAGAAAAGTATATTGTTCAAAATGCTATAAAATGTCTGAGTTCCATTGGTAAAATATATCAATTGGTTGATAAGATAATTTTAAGAAGAGTGATGTTGACCTCTATTTCAAGTCCAAAAACTTCAAGAAAGTGGCAAATATCTTCATTTGGACAAGTGAAATTGGCTTAAGTAGAAAAAAACTAACAAGATATGTGAAAAGAAGGAAGGTTTTGGATGATAGTATTGTAGAAGGAAATTGGGAATTGATGTGTAGGCCTCCTCATTATGATAAAATTGAAGATGGTGTTAGAAATTTGATCACATTGTTTTATCATGATCATACTCATCCTTCATCAAATAGTACAAGTATGTACTCAAACATATGATCATACCAAATTATTATGAATTTCCAATAAAAATTTGGTTAGACATAACACAACATGAGATGCATGCTACATTTTGTGATGTGAATCCTCATATAAAGTTTGGGAAAATAATTTTTGAAATGTTAAGGCCATGGTATGTCAAACCAAACAAATTTTTTGAAACTTGTTGTTGTCATCGCCATATTGAATTTGATCTCTACTATTAGGTGTATTGAAAGATTAGAGAATAAAATGATATTCCAAATAGGGTAAGTTAGTTCATATCATCTATTTTATGTGATAAAAATGATGATGATGTAAATGGTCCAATGAAATGTATAAACGACTTTGTGAAACACATGTAGAAATTGAGCTAAATTTTCTTTAAGAAATGAAGATACTGACATGAAAAATATAGTAAATTGCATGAGTTACAAGTACATAAAGTAAATTTGGGAAAGAATGCACAAGGTTAGATTACGTAGAAGAAAAACTATCGATTGGAATATTTATGATTATTTTTATAAATTGATACAACCATACATACAACATGCATTTTTGCTAAGTGGCAAGCTAAAGAGTTTCAATTATTGAGAGATAATTTTTCGCTTAGAATTTTTATTAGTAGTTGACTTTGTAGAAAAGTACTCTTTTGTCCATCTAAAGGAGACTCAAACATAATTTATTATTTAGAGCAAGTCACTATTATGGTGCATGCATCTTATTGACATGCACAATTATATTTAGATGTTGAGAGTACATATTCATAATGCTCGTCATCAAGAAAAAGTATCATTTTCTATAAGTGATGATAAAGAGCATTACACACATTTCATAAAACATCGCTTTAAAAATTTCTTTAAAGATTTGACAAGAAGTGGTGTAAAAATTGAGAAATTATATTTTTAGCCAATAGGCTATATATAGAATGAAGTTTCACTTGAAACTTGTCTCACGCCATCAAACAACTATTGTGCTATCATCAAACAATAAATGGTTTATAGATTTTTGGTTGCCATCATCAGATAAAATCAGATCTTCTCAAATCATATCAGATTTCCTTGTGTCAACATGAAAACAGATATTAACTCCCAACCGATATTTTCATTTAGCAGGTTGCAAAAATCTTGTTTCAACTCAAGAATCGAGTAGCTCTATAAGCATGATACTTTGAAATTTACTCCTCACACTTGTCATAAATACAGTGAAGCAACTGTTGTAGGGAGACTAGTTTTGTGTCATTTCATTTTAAAGCATCCACTGTAGGGAGATAGGTTTTGCTTTGTTTCATTTTAAAGAAATTTCACTTTAGTAGGTGATGTAAGAGGCAAAACACGACATCCCAATTCAACCCAATTTGAAACAAAAAATTTTAACTTCTTGCCTATTTCACAATTTTATGGCAACAAAGTCTTGCTACTAAGAAAAAAATACCTTTTTCTACATAATATTCTTGGTTTTATTTAAATTCAACTCACACAATACATGTGAGTTCTGTAAACAGGATTTTTAAACAAGTAACAAAATAAGGCAATTCACTTGTCGTCACTCATTGCAACCCCCTTCTTTGAAATCTTAAAAAACAAGTACAAGTCCATGCCTTCTCTATTGTGCCCTCTCTTCACCTTTCAAGAATGACTTCAAATTCTAGTGCACTCTCTATTCTCTTGTTGTGCCTGATCTTTTCTTCTATCGCTGCTCATAGTGTTCTTTCTGATGCTCTGTTTTGTGTTTGCTCATAACCAATTCCCTTTCTCTTTCGCACTCCCACTCACTGTCTATAGCACATTCCACACTAACCTCAATGCCTCCTCTCTACTACACTTCATACATTTATAGTTGTGCCTTCTCCTCTTCTCACTGTTGCACCCAAAACATTAGGTTGATTCCTCTGCTCTTGTCATTCTTGGCTGATTCTTTTCATGTTCCCAACTGCTCCCTTGTTCTACTGTGTCATTCAAGCTTTCATCGACCCTTGCATAGCATATTTCTACCCTCTATGCAATTACTGATTGCATTTTAAGTTATCAATTATCCTAGAATGGCTCAGTCTCTCCCATGGTCTCCTCCTCTATTCCCAGTTGGAAAAACCCCTATCACCACTATGCTTCCACTTGTTTCCTCTTGTTGCAATTACATGCTATTACCTATCCACTACATCCTCTACACCTATGACCTTCTCTCCCCTTCAAAGATTTTTATTGTCCAGATTTTAATTTCCTTAAAGCCATATCCTATGGTGTGACCCATTCATGAGTCTCTCCTTCAGTTGTAGCTCCCCCCTCTTACAATTCTCTTCGTAGCTTCTCTTTTATCTTTTTCACGCCCCCTGTATTTTGTTTTATTTTCCTTATAGAGGTGATAATTTTATTTTCCCAATCCCTTCACATTCTTAATTTCTTGCTCTATTTGCATTTTATTTTCAATTTAAAATTATTCAAAATGTCATTTTTCAAAATGGTATGATTCCCTTGAGCACCATATAAATTGTGGATGCAAAACAATTTTTTCATTTTGCTTGATTTCAAAAGACCTCACAATTTTTCTTGTCTTCGATAAGATTGTAGTTGGACTTCTTAGCGGATGCTCTTGCATTAGACACACCTAGTAAAAATTTTGTGAGCATAGGCTCACAAAACAGAGCTAAGTAGTAGAACTACTCTTCCAAGTTGTGAACAACTTGCAGCATGCTTGCACGCTAAAACTGGTACCTACAAATTATTATTTTTTTCTATTCTTCCAGCATCTTGCTGGAACATTCGCCATCCTTTTTCAACAACTTTGCACTCTATTTTTCTCTCTTTTTGTGGGCTTGTGTCTACCATACCGACATCCTCCTCCAAACAATCTCTTCACCCTTCTTCTCTGTTGTGGGTTTTGACCCACCACAAACTGACCACCTCCACCAAACTCCACTTTCATCTTCAACCCTTGTGGGAAATAACCCACCACAATCCATTCTCCTCCTTGTTGATGTGTTTTTCGTGACCACACCAACGCAAAATAAAGTCGCCAACGGCTACCCTATTCTCTCTTGATCAAAGTATTCTGCATGCTAAGATTGCAAGAAATTTCACGCGTTCAACTCCAAGGTTCTTTCAGTGCGAATAGGCTCAGTTGGCTCAATGTGATTTGCTGATATTTCAAGGGGACTTACAGAATTGTTCAACAGCAGAGGAAGGGGTTTTTCACAATTCGACAGATTTATCAGTGAAGCACAGGTTTCCTATTCTATCCAAAAAGTGTTGAATTTAAAGTGGTTGCAGGGTTCAGAGAGTCTAAATCTATTCTAAGTGTGGGATATGGAGTTCAACTTCAGCAAACTTCAACCAAACTTTGCTTTGCCTTGCCTCGGACAGCTTCCACGGAGTCGGTGCAATCTTTAGAGGAGTAGTTCAAGGTGTTCAAATCATAACTTAGCATGAAAATACCATCACAACGACGCATATAGACATACAAATCATGATCGAAGTTAAGTACATGATATTCTAGTTGACCACACAAGGCGCATTCACCATCAGCAAATACACTAGTGGTATAGACGAAGTTGCTTAGATTAAACACCACATTCCATAGCTAACAACTAATGCTTGCATGAAATGAAATTTATTCTACTTTACTCTAAAATCCTACTTGAAGTAGAAGGACGAATAAACCTTGCTAGCTACTTACAACAAAAGATGAAATTCATCATCAATGAAAATTATTTTTATTGGGAGAGTGTTCACAACAATTTCTTACAAAGTTTTAAGGAAAAACTTTCCTTCTTCTTCAACTACTCTATCAATCTATACTAAGCTACTTCTAATTTGTCTCTCTATTCTAACTTCTACTCTAATTCTACTGTCTCATGCATGTACAAATGAGGGGGACTCCCCCTTTTATAGTTGGCCAAGTCCAACGGACGGCTCAGATTATAATCGGTTGGATGGCCCAGATTGTGCCACCTCAGCCCTAAACAAGATTCACCCTAAAAACCACCACCAAGAGGAGTGGGGTAATAAATGAGCCACTAATGTCCATCATCCTTCTAGAAGATTCCCTCTTTGAAATGCGTTCACACTGTTCTTGATCTTCTTCTTGACATTGTTCAACTTTGCTTGAGCTTCCATTCTTTTCTCCATCCCGAGTTTTGAAAACATTTCTTCTTTGTCGCTAAGTTTCAACACTTAGCCATTTTCTTGCAATTTTTTCTTCCTTCGTGATTTATCATCTTGGACTATTTGCTTCATCACTTTAAGTCACCACCGCTTGGTCTCGACGTTCCTCCTGCAAAACAAGCAAGGAGAAGAGTATTAGAACACTTCATAATATAAACTCAACTTACTTACCTGATTTTCACGCTCTAACTTCCAAGCGTTCATTGTCCTCACTAGCCAACTCAAATTCTCCACACTTTAGCCAAATTTTCAACCCATCTTGTATTTTGCTTGGCGCACTTCACTCTGATACTTCACCCAACTCAGGCTCGAGAAAGAAAATCTTTCATCAGGAACCTGATCAAAAATCATCTAGGTGCCCAACTTCAAATTCATCCGCCAAGGCATTTTACAAACATTCCCTTTCCCTTGCCTTAGAAATTTTTTCAAATTTCCCTTAGGAAATTCATCAACCTAGTGGCCATTTAAAATCTTTACCTCAGAATCCTTGGCAAGCTGTGGAAGACCTTAAAATCAACTTCTCATCGAAGATCTTCAATACCCAGAAGAAAATTTTCTTCAGAACGTGTAGAATTCATGGGTGTACAACGAACGGGTTCACTTAACTTTTAGAATTTTGAAACTTTAGAAAAATATTATTCAATCAATTTAAATCCGTTCTCATCTGTGAACATCTCATGTTGCTCTGACTTGGAAATTTTTTATTGTTCCTGCACTGCCAACATCTTCTGACTTCATCACTAGCAAATTATCCATGCTTCGGGAAAATTTTCTCTTTCAAGTCTAGGCGTATTTTCATAAGGAAGAAAATATTTTGTGCCTTAGAGAAAATTTAAAATTATTGAGCACATTTTGCACTTGCCTTAGAAATTTTTTAATTTCATCTTCAATTCATTCGCCAGTAGTGAAGAAATTCACTTAGAAATTTTTTCTCAATGCCTTGGGCGCATTTTACATTTCATGGAGAACATTTAATTCTCAACCCCTGCCATTATTATTCATCACTTAGCAATATCATCCCTCAAGTCTAGGCACATTTAATAGGAAGCATTTTAGCAAAGAATTTCCAGCGCCTTGAAATATTCTTCATCATCCCCCACTCCTTAGGCGCATAAAGTGGGTCCAGCTTCAAATCCAAACACTCCTCATATATTTTTAACTTCTAGGCGCCTATAGAGGAGTCCACTTTTAAATTTCCCCCACTTAGAAACATTTCTAATGTCAAAAGAAAATCATCCTCACATATTCAAGGTGCATATGAGGCATTTAACTTCAAATTCCCACACCTAGATTCTCTTCCAACATTAAAATAACCTTGGGCTTAGGCACATTTTAACCCATGCGTATTCAAATTTTCCACATTTAACAAAAATCCTCTCAAGGTGCATATCATGGGTCGGATTTCAATTTTTATATTAATATTTCTTCTAACCTCTTCTCCCCCCTAGGCGCAAATGGTAGGTTGAGCTCTCACTTTTAAATGTGGTGCATATGCAAGGTTGCTCTTTTAATTTCGAATTCTCCACACTTAATCAATACCTCCCCTCTTTATCCAAAGTGCAGATCTTCATAGCTTAGATGACTTTTATCCTCTACAAGGCTGGGTGCAAAAGAGAGGTTGTTCTTCTAGTTTTTCACGCCTTAGAAACTTTCACTCCTTTCTCTTGAAGTAGGGCGCAAACAGCATGTGGAGGTTTCAATTTTCATAACTTAGAATATTTCCCAAGTCAAAAGGGGGCGCATATCATGTCTCCTACTTCAAGTTTTATGACATAGAAATTTTTTGATATGTTCTCTTCTTCTTCCAAGCGCAAATAGATGAGTGAGCTTCCATTTGGGGCACTTTTGATCCCTGACACTTCAAGTTTAAACGCCTAGCATTTTTCAAAGCTTCACAGGCCAGTCCAGGTGCAAATAACCATTGGAGCTTTCATGTTTCCCATGCTTAGACAAGATCCTCCTCAAGGCGCATTCAAGCATCAGATTTCAATTTCGTGTATTTGAAGAATCCAGGCGCATATCCTCATGACTACTTTCATTCCCACGCCTTAGGAAAATTCATTCTTTTCTCTTGAAGTAGGGCACAAATGGCATGTGGAGGTTTTAATTTTATGAATTAGTTGAGATTTTCATCATTCTCAAGGCTAGGCACAAATCAATGGGTGAGCTTTTAATTTGATGACTTAGAAAATTTTAAAACTCCATCTTCATCTCTGAGGCACATTTGGAGGTGCTTGCTTCTAATTTCGCTCTTGCCTTAGAGAAATTTTGAACTCATCCTTTTGAAGGGCACATTTAGACCTCTCAACTTTAACTTTTTTACACTTAGAGAATTTCCAACTTCTCCTCCAAGCCAAGGCGCATTTGACCACCTTTACTTTCATTTTGAGTGCCTTAGACAAATTCGAGTCTCTAAGCTCAAGGGCACAAATCACAAGGGAAGCTTTCAATTCCACGCCTTAGTCAATTTCATCAATTCCTTTTCATAGCCTTGGGCGCAAATCACATGTCCTCATTCAAGTTTCTTGACACTTAGAAAAAAATTTTGATTCTTCAAGCTTGGGCGCATTTGACCCATGGAGGTTCCAAATTTCAACGCTTAGAAAAAATTTGAAGTTCTTGCAAAGTGGGGCGCATTTTAGCCATGGAGCTTTCAAATTTCAACACTTAGAACTTTTCAACTCTTAACTCCTGGAGGGCGCAAATCACATGTCCTCCTTCAAGTTTACACCTTGGGCGCAAATCACATGGGCAACTTTCAATTTCGTGACTTAGAATATTTTAAGTTCTCCTTTCAACTTGGTGGGCGCATTTTAGCCATGGAGCTTCCAATTTCGAGAATTTAGGTGAATTTCCTCATCCAACACCTTCTAGTTTAGGCACATTTTCCATGGGGGACATCAAATTTCAACACTTAGAAGATTTTAAATTTCTTTCAAAGTGGGGCGCATTTCACCCATGGAGGTTCTAGTTTTAATGCCTTGGTAAAATTTCACCTGTCTTCAGCCTCTTATAGCAAGTTTTGGTGCCGAACTTGAAAAGTTATCAAACTTGATGTGCTTCATGCCCTTTGCCAAATTTAGGGTGATTTTCTCCTGCTAACCCTAATTCGCCCTGATTTTCTATTTTTAGAAAGTTTCTCAAATTTTGTGCTTTGAATTGACCTTTGACTCTAGGAAGCTTGATTTTGCTTTGTTTCTCATCTCGAGACGTGGTTAAGCTACTGGTGTCGGGTGCTTGCCTGTACCTGCTATTTTTAGCAACCTGCTAAAAATAGCAATTGCTCAGAATGCCTTCAAATTTTACATACTGAATGCTTGAAGTGTAACGACCATGGCTGGATGCTGCTTTTGCATGACTATCATGTTCCACCCTTGATTTCAGGAAACCCTAATTTCCCTGCCCATGCCTGCTAAAAATAGCAAGTGCCTGATTTTGAGACTTCCTTAGCTCCGTTCAAGTTGAAATTTGAATGCGGTGACCCTCGTTGGTAAACTTTCCTGTCTGTGCCGGTGCCTGAGATTGACTTTCTATTTATAGCCTGCATCAAGAATGCCTTACTAAAAATAGTAAGTGCTCTAATTGTCCTCAAATTTTACCAGCAGATAGCTTGAAAGATGCTGATCACGGTGGTATACACCGGTTTTCAAAAATTCTAACTTTTTACCCCTCTTTTTGGGTCCCAAAGCTAGAAACCCTAATTCATCTTGCATGCATATCAAACGACCATTGTTTGTCTTCATTTTTGTTGCATTGCGATTAGTTCATGATTCTGAAGTGCTGGGAGGCAGCTGCCGAGATGCACCTGCTAAAAATAGTAAGTTCCTAAATGAGTGACCATTTCCATTTGCATGTCACATCATCGTGAAGCTCTTGGAAAACCCAGAAAGATTATGCTGACATGCGCTAAGAAAACTTGCATGCAAACCCTAATTGCAGCCTCTGAAGGCTGAATGCTGAAAGTTGTTGCCCTGTATTGCATGTCACATCATTGCAAAGGTCTTGAAAAAACCACCAAGAATATCCAGACATGCGAATAAAAACTCTGCATCTAAGCCCTGAAGTTTGCTCCAGAAGCTGAACTACTAAAAATAGCAAGTTGTCCGTTTTAGCTCAAATTTTGCATGTGAGTAACTTGATGTGCTCTGAATGCAATGTGACTGTTAAAACTTCAAGAATGCTAATGGAACACCTTGAACTGCACACTTACTAGAAATAGTAAGTAGCCAAAATCTGATGAAACTTAGCTAGAAACCTGCTGGAAGCATGCTGACAACAACGTTGATCTCAAATTTCAATTTATTTGCTTCATTTGATTCCAAATTGGCAAGGAAGTTCAAAACCCTAATTTTACCGTCTTGGCCAAAATCTCACAACAGACGGGCACACCCCGAAAGACAGACAACAGAAAAGGGACAGAAAGAGAGAGAGAGACAATAGGAAAACTAACCAAAAGAAAAGCCAAAATTAGGGGGTCCCCATTTGCAATGGGGCGATGTGTGAAACAAAAACTTGTGTGGCCAAGGATTTTCTTGAATTGCATAGTGAAGGCAAAAAATACTTCCAGGATGAAGATTGAAAAGGAGCAATAGACTATCATTCTAGATGCATATATTTGGCTCTCTCGTGCAACAAGTTCTTGGTGTTTCAGATATTCATAGGTGAAAGTGAAGAAGAGTGGATCAGACACTAAACATCTGGATTGGGTGTGACATTGCATTGTTAACTGTGAATCATGATGAGTTGTGAGAAGAAGTGATTCATGTTCTATCATCTTTGCAGGATGTTGTCACTAGTGACTGTTTTAGGTTATCCAATTGGTCATGGCACAATTTTTGTAACCAGTGGAGTTGTGTCACCCATATAAAGCCTCCAAGCATCAGCATGATTACACAACTCAAAAGAAGACATGCATGTCTATGAGTGGTTTTCATCTAGAAACATGACTAGTAGTATCTCATCTATAGTGGAAGAAAAGGAAAGACTAGTAAAGTCTTCTCTTGCACATTTTTATTCCCTTATCAAACACCCAAGACTCATGCTTCCATAATGAAATCAGAAAAACCCAAGATTTGTGCGTATCAAATGAAACTGAAAAGCTTTTGGTAACTGTACTATGTTATAATGAGTGTAAATAATTTTGTAAAATGAGTCTGGCAAGATAGGAAACAGTGGATTTGAGAAAAGTAAGTGGCAACATATATCTAGGATTAGAGCATAAAATTTTATGATGGTAACAAATGAAGACATACTAATCCGAGGATAGAGTAATGATGTTCAAGAAATTTTTTTATGCAAATGCATAAATCTAGGGTTTCGAAGTTCATTTGAATGTTTCTACATAGTACAATGCTTAGTCGATTCTGTGGTGGTTTGAAAAATCTTGCATGGTGGTTTTGCTCTTTCAACAGCAGAAAGCAGAAGTCTCTTTTTTTTTTTTTTGGGTTAATCTCCCACGTCCCCTATGAATTTGAAGTTATAAATGGTTTTTTTATAGACTGCAAAAGGCTCTGTGTTCTGATGATTAAATTAATCATGGCTTCATCTTAGGGTTGTCATCCCAGCTCGTTTCAGGTATTCAAGATACAGGTTACTGGACCACTGGACTAGGTTGTGGGGACACCTCTATTGTAAAGAAAACAAATTTCTTGTATAGATTAAATTTATCAACTCTTGGGACTTCACTCCATGAATCCAAGTTCATTTTGTATTAAAACCCAAAATATTTAAAACTTTGTAAGCTTAAAATAATTTATTAAATTTTATGAATTAATTGGGGGTTTTCCTAAATGGTAGGTGCCACTAGATATGTGGAAAATTGGAAAGGTGATTACTTCAAGTAGATCAATGTTGGTTGTAGTCTCCGCATATAAGTGATTTCAAAAGAATAATTGATAGGGTTTTTTAGAATTTGTGAAGATAATGTGCAGTAGGAGATGAAGACCTAAGAATATACACACTTGAAGATATTGTATGGACAAGTATAAAATGAAGTTTTTTTCTACATCAAGCAAAAGACAAATTGAAAGATGACTAAAGTTGAGAGCAATTGAATTAGGTTTTATGAGCATTTAATTATAATAAATTATGGAAACTAGTATCATATATTTTAAAAACATGCAAGTTGAAATGGATAATTAGTAGAAAAATAAAACACATTTAAGTCTGGACCATGCAAGCATATTAATTATGGCCATTAATTTTTTTTAAACATTGGTGTATTTTTCTATAAAGGCAACTAATATAGCTATGGTTGAGGGGTTTTGTCAAACAACTCTACCACACAATCATAAGAAAAAATGTAAATAGAATAAATAATATTCAATTTTTATTGAATTTCAACATTCAATTGTTTTCATAACTACTATCAAACTGTTACCATCAAAAAAAATTCTTACAATCTTAATACAAAAACTAAATAAATAAAAGTCTTATTTCTTTAGAATGAATTTTCTTTCATGATTCTTGATTGACATGCCCCAAATCCCGAATCATTTATGCAACACTTCACAGTTGATCTCTACAAATTTTGTTCTCTTCCCCTTTTCCAACATTGCTAATAGATTGAAAAATATTATTATATCTCCTTTGGGAAGGAAGTTAGACCACTTGTAAGTTCTGCATCGTCTTGCCAAACAATTAAATAATTTCCCTAACTTCATAGTTTCTTCTACTTGTTAGTTCACTAGCCATTTTTATCTTAGTTGAATCTTTGCAACCTAGTGGGAATCAACAACTAGATACCCTCCATTGATGGTTCCTACATCACTTGGAACCTATCTTTTGTCATATTTCTCCATTGATTCTTTTAATTGGTGCTTTAGACCCCTTTAGGAACTAGCACCTAGACACTCTCCCAAAGGTTCCTTGTTGGATGTTTTGGTACCATCAAGAACTAGCACCCTTATTTCTTTAAAATGAATTTTCTTTTATGATTCTTGATTGACATGCCCCAAATCCCAAATCATTTATGCAATGATTCATAACTAATCTCTACAAATTTTTTATCTCTTCCCCTTTACCAACATTGCTAATAGATTGAAAAATATTACTATATCTCCTTTGGAAAGGAAGTTAAACCACTTGTAACCACACCATCTTGTCAAATAGTTCAATCGTTTCCCTAAATTCACTATTTCTTCTTATTGTCGGTTCACTGGCTATTTTTATCTTAATCATATATTTGCAACCCAGTGGGAATCAACAACTAGATACTCTCCATAGGTGGTTACTACATCACTTGGAACATATCTTTTGTCACATTTCTCTATTGATTATTTTGATTGGTTCTTTAGATCCCTTTAGGAGCTAGCACCTAGACACTCTCCTAAAGGTTCCTTGTTGGATGTTTTGGTACCATCGAGAACTAGCACCCTTGGTTTCAAGTCAAGGCTTTCAACCCTATCAAGAACCAACACCAAACCCTTCATCAAATATGGAGGTTCTTGTCCCCTTAAGATCTTTCGAAATGGAGATCTTATCTCTTCATCAAGGATTTTATCCTTCATGGGAACTAGACACCATGTCTATGATAGGGGTTCCTACCCCAATGGGAACTATGTGAGTTGAATTTTCTTCCTTAAGTCAGAGGTTTCAAACTCATTAGGAATCAAGAACTAGGAACCATTGTCAATTGAAGGTTCCTACCCAATTAGGAACCTTCTAAAAACTCTATAAGAACTAAGTATGGTGTCGACACTTTTTACAGGAATGAGAATTGTTGAAGCAAAGAGAGAGAACAATTACCTATCAATGATTGTTCTCTCTTATGGAGCTATTCTCAACCCCCCTTGTCTCTTTTATTACCTATTTCCTGTAGTGTAGAAAACTATAGAACTACTTCCCTTTACCCACTTCTTCTTCTCCTCTAGAGAAATCAAGACATTATTATGCCCATCCTTCACAATGGTGTACAAATTTTTCTTACCATCATAGATGGATTCCCTATCAAAATTCCATGGTCTTCCCAACAACACATTGGCATCACATCACACAAAATTTCATCTTTGTAGGAACCAACATAAAAACTAACCAAAAATTGATCATTCATTGCCAATTCACATTCCTTTTACAACCATAAAACTTTATTTGGGAACTTGGATGTTTCCTCTTTTTCAAACCTAGTTTTTCCACCATTTCCTTAGAGAATAGGTTATCAATACTACCACTATCTAAAATTACCTTGCATCACTTACCTCCAAACTTCCACACACTTAAAAAAAACACCTTCTCTGACATGGTCCATCCTCTTACTCATTTGGCTTCACCAATACTCTCCTCAACATGAGAGATTCACATTCTTCTGGTTCCTCATCTTTTAGTGATACTACACTCTATTCATCCTCTTGTGTGAAATGATTTCTTGATGTGATTTTCTTGTTTCTCTCTTGTATTTGTGAACACTCATATGTTGGAAGTTTGTCATTGATGTTGTTGTTGGCAACATGAGCATGTAGGATAAGCACAAGGCATACTATTATGTGTTGCAGTGTTGGAATTGATGTCAAGATTGTATCTTGATGAAGAGATCATGGTGCAAATTGTTTTGGTTGGTTCTATCATGTTTTGGGATGTTTGTGGAAGACAATTTTGCAAGATGGTTTGATCTGGTGAAGATAATTGTGATGAAAATTGACTGTGTTAATTCTGATAATTATGTGTAATAGGGCATCTAGGTTTTGGGTCCACACTGGTCTGTGAATGAAGCTTTTCCCCTACGCTTCTAATATTAGTTTTAGGTTGATAGAAGCATCTAAGTCCATAATATCATCTTGTTTTAGATTTTGGTTTGAAAGTTATGGATAACAAAAGTTTGGCTTGGCAAGTTACAACCATTTCCTATACAGTGCATGTGAGTTGGAGAGTCCACACTTCTCCATAGATAGGATTTTGAATTTGTGGTTTTAAGGATATGTTAACAGATTTCAGATGAGTGTGAAATCTAGTTCTGCATGATGTTTTGAGGTACGTGTGTCCGAATATAGGTATACAGTTGGAGAATTTTTATATTAGGCCGTCTACAATGTTGACCTAATAAGTTTGAAGGTATATGAAGTTTATTTAAGTATTACGAAGTTATGTGGGAGCTATTGTAGGTCCATGCTAACCTATTTCATTTTTTTAAAAGGATTGAATCTTGGGGTGTGTGCAAGAAGTTGAGTCCACTTTTTGGCTAAAAAGTGGTGTTTTTCCTGATTTTCAGAATTTGACACATTTGACCTTAAAATTTGAAGCACTTAGAGATGAAATCTTTAAAAAAGTCACTAATCATAAAATGTAGTGCTCAGAGTCTAGTTTCCAAATATGTAATTTATTTCAATACCCAGATTGTACAAATTGAGTTTCAATAGGCATTTCTAAAACCATTATTTAAAAGTCACTTTTTTTTTTTACCATACCATGCGCAAGTATGACATCCATATTTTGAATTAAATTATCATATTTTTCTAAATATTTTTGGGAAAATATTTGTGACTCCAAGCTTGTTCTTGATATTTTTGTAATTTTTATTGAATATTTTTTTTTGTTAAATTTTTATTAGGCAGATTTGTTGTTTTGAAAAATCGTTGTGTATGACATGCATAAGATGACCTAAAATTATCATTTTTTATTTTTATTTTAAATTGAAAAGAAATTTCTGAAGTTTGTTCTCGTGCAATCCGTTTGTCAAAATGTTATGTTGATCAACAGTTATTAAAATAGTAAAAAACCCTGATATTTAAAGTTTATGGACCAATTTTATTAGAAATTAATTGAAAAATAGAAAAAATAATCCAATTGTAAAAAAATTTACATATTTAGAATCTACATTGTCTCATTTAAAATGGTTTTTAATTTCATCAAAAAATTTTGCAAAAAATGTTGTCAGCCATATGTCCAAAGTCAATATTTTTCTCTAACATTGTTAGGACCTTCAACTTGTAGGTCAAACCAAGTTGAAGGCCTAGGTTTGGATTTCCAATGCTTTTCCCAAACCAAAATCCTAGGTAAAAACCCGACCACAAAGCTAATAGAAATTCAAATTTTAAAAAACAGGATCGCACTTTATAAAATGGGATCCCGTTCTTTAATTTATAATATTTGAACCGTTGGAAGGGAAATGTAAACGAGATCTCGTTTCCCTTCCAACGGTCCCCACATTAAATATTGAGGAATGTGATCCTGATTATAGAATGAGATCCCAGTTTTTATAAACGGGATCCCATTTTATAAACGAGATCTTGTTTCTTTTATTTAAATTTACTGCCAAAAAATACGGCGAAGTCTACAACTTCACATGTATGGCCGAGAACAGTAAAATTGAACTATTTTTCATGAGCTATTGTATTTACAGGTGGTGAACTTGATTTTTAGTTTATTTTTTCAAACGAGGCATCATCTACACCATTTTTGAAGTGGAATTGTGTTATTTTTGTGCTTGTTTGGAGGAACAAAAGGTCTTCAACTTGTAATATGGATTGAATTTTTCAAAGGAGGCATGAAGAAAACAATTTTCGAAGTGAAATTGTGCTAGTTTTCTACTTGTTTTGAGGAACACAAGAGGAAGAATTTTTTCCTATTAGGTATTCAACTTCCAATTTGGATTCAATATTTTGAAGAATTTCACTATTAACATTCATTTGTGCTTGAGAATTTTATAATCATGGGAGATAAAGCTCGTAATAAGAGAAGGAAGGCATTGACTCCTCAATAAGTTGAAGCAAATAGAGAGGAGAGACAAAGACAAAGACAAAGACAAAGAAGAATGAGAATGAAATCAATGAATGATGGTGGAGCATCCAATTCCACAACTATTGAAGATGAAAACATTGAGGATACCATGGTTGTAGATGAAGCTAATTTGCAAGGAGTCAATTTGGAGAAGAATATGATTATACAAACAAGTCCTACTATGTCTTCAAATCCCTCTTTGAATGCTATGGAGAATGTTTCAATATGCACAAATCAGGTGCGTCTTCAAATCCACATGTTAGTGAAATGGTAAATTTGTATGTAGAAGTTTTACAAGATGTTGGACTTAATGATGTTGACATTGATGATATCGGAGAGATGAAACTTTTATAGAATTTGTTTGAAAACAAAAAAGAAAAATATTTGTTGCAAATGAAAATCTAATGATCATTTTCTTGAAAATGAAAACAAACTGTATTTTTGATGAAAATGAAAATGAAAACCATTTTGTTGATGAAAATGAAGATGAAAATGAAGATGAAAATGTAAATGAAAATGAAGATGAATATGAAAATGAAGATCTGGAAATATAGAATGTGCTATTGAATTTAATGAAAATACTTTTTAAAATTGGAAGTGGTGTTTTCGATAATCTTCTTGGTCAAATTTCTTGGAGTCAAATAAGAACACGTGCAAATAGAATATACACCAAATTCTTTTATCGTAAAAAATTGCATTTCAGTGTCAACTAATGATGCAATTGATGAGAATGCAAAAAATGAGGAAAGTAATGAAAAGGTTAGGCTTTTATGTTAAACCAAAAAGAAAAGATCAATCATTAAAACATGTTATGTCTACTATTGCTAGTGTCATTCAATCTATTGGGAAAAATAGTCAATCTAAAGATAAAAATGCAGCACAAAGAGCTATAACAACTACTATAGTTAATAAAGCAACTTTGAATAAAATAATGGTAAGAAATATTAGTGAAGTTTTAAAAATACATCCTATAACATTGCTAAGAGCGGCAAAAAGAAGAGAAAGTCTATAAAATGATCTTATCAATCAATGTTGGATTTTCAGTGGACAACTACCAAGGTCTGATATGAAATTGAATGTTGAAATTAAATCTTTGATCAAAAAATATTGGCATGATAATACTAGGGTTTCATCTAATGCTAGGGATGTTTTAAAATTAAGGGTGGGGTCCAAAGTTCACGATCCTCACCCAAAACACCTATTAGATACAACACAAACTGAATTTTATAGAAAATTTTGTAGCGATTCACTGTTACTTGGTAATATTAAAATAAGTCAAAAGTCTTTTGAAAAATGTAAACCCTGGTATGTAAAAATTAATAAGCAACAAATATCTTGTTGTTGTAAAATACATGTTCAATTTCGTTATTGTTATGATGTTTTTCGATATATACATTGTACCTTGCATACTAACATGATTATACAAGAGTGTGGTATTGATATACCACCTGAAGCAATAAGAGAGTTTATTTCAAGTTTTTTTTATGAAAAATCTTATGATACATTATTTTATTTAAGTTCTTGTATTTCTGGACAATGCATTAACTATGGAAATATTTCATTTTTAAGAATTTGTTTGCATGAAAGTGTTGATCATGATTTTGGACAACAATTAGTAGATGTCAAAATATTTAAGAATGTTCACTATTCTTTAAAATATGGAAAAATAGGAAAGCATTGTGATTTAGTTACAAAAAAATTTAGTGTGCATGCATTCATGAGTGAATTTAAGAATAAAATTGTACCAAAATATGTCATGCACTCTAAACATGCTCGATGGCTTGATGGCCAATTTTGTGCATGCAGAAACACATTTCCAATTGGTACTATACTTTCAGTGGTTGATTTTGAGAATTATACTCGCTCAAAGAGGAAATTCAATCTCAATATTATAATTCAATGCAAGTAGCTATGTTTGTCCATATTGTTTATAGACATGCAGATGATAGCACTGAGGATGATAGAAATTTTTTGAGGGAGTATCATTTTTATTTGAGTGACAATCAGTTACACTCGTCAAAGTTTGTTCAATACTGTTTTAGTATATTTTATAGAAATTTAAGAGAAAGAGGAATCCAAATGAAAGAACACCTCATATGGTCAGATAATTGTATGGGGCAGTTCAAGAATGCTCGAATGTTCTATTGGTTAAGTAGGGTTCACAAGGAACTTAATGTCCAACATATATGGAGGTTTTTTGAAGTTGGGCATGGTAAAGGAGAACATGATGGAGCTGGTGCGTGTGTCGAAAGAATTCTTGCTAGAGATCAATTAAAATTTGAGGATTCAATAAAATTTAAAGATGCATGTGAGATTGTGGATTGGTGTAATAGAATATTATCTGCACCTGGTTCAAGTGATTACTCTACAATTCATCGATTCTTTTGGTTGGTGGAAGAAGAGAATATTGTACCTAGAGTTGATTGTGAGACAATCAGTGGATTTACTAAATGGCATTCATTTAGGAGTGTGACAACAAGCACATGGACTATTTGGACAAGGGAGCTTGCATGTTTTTTCCAGTTTTGTATCTTAGGAGATTGGGAAGCATGTGAAAATACAAAATGGGTTGAACAGTGGGAGCAAAGATCATTGACACCTACAGAAGCACATGATCAATATGAAAGAACTATTGAAGAAAATGATCAAGTGTTTGCATCTAAAGATTATGACAGTGTTTCAAACCTTGTACAAGAAGGTAATTTTAATTCAATTTATTTCACTTTATTAAGCTATTTTGTAATACTAAATTATATATATGGATATATGCAAGTTATTAAATTGAATTTTGTTGGTAGGACATGTCTATGTTGTTATTGCACTTGAGGGGAATGAAGAGCAAACATAATATTGGTTGGCTTGTTGTGTGGAAACTAAACATAAGTTAATAACACCTCGAGAAGATGATAATGGCTTTCATTATCCAACAGGTACGGTGATCCCCTTAAGACATCCCCTTAAACAAATTTTGATAACAAGTTTTTGATCCCCTTAAGCAATTTTTTAGAACAAGTCTTTGATCCCCTTAAGAAAATTTTGAGAACTTATTTGATGATGGTTTTTTAACATGTTTTCCAATAAGATTGGTGGTGGTTGTTGGCACTTGGCTACGAAAATACCTGAGAAGAAAGAATGGTCTACCTACATTCAAAGACTATGAAACACATAAAAAGATTATACATTATTCACATTTGGTGGTGGAAACAAATATAAAACTAGAGTGGTATCGTGGAAGACCTTCAAAAAAATTGCTATGGTCAATTCAATGGAAGTGCATGAGGTAATCATAGATGCATTGCAAAAAGGAGAGGATGCAGATGGTACAATGGAATAAGTAAATACAGGTAAATATAGTTTTAGTTTTATTTTGTCCTTTTAAATACATTAAATACATGTTTTACATTGGTCAAGTGTGTTATTAGTTGAAATTGATTTAAATTGTCCTTTTATACATCCTTAAGGCATAATCACAAAAAGGATCTAGTCCATGCAGATTCAACCTAGACAACATGGAATACTTGGTAAAAGTAGGTAATTATTAGTTAAATTATATTTAAATACATGTTTTGATTACATATTGATATTTCTTGTACATTAATAGTTAAAATTGATTTATTGTCATTATTTGTATCCTTAAGCCATCATTGCATTGATCTCATACTTTGAAAAAAAAAGGAGAGGATGCCTGGATTCAACCTACAAACATGTGTGGAATACTTTTAAATGTAGGTACTTGAGTTTTGTACATATAGATAGTTTTATATAAATTAAAATATGTATGTTTTGATGATTTCATTGATATTGCTTGTACCTTTTTGATATCAGGTGGTGTGAAGACCTACTACATTCTAGGCATGAGTTGAGATGTTCTTGAGATGGCATATCCAAAATTTGTAAACATTTTTTTGAGATGACATATATGTACATACATACTTACAGAATTAAACATACTCTATGTACTTCTATGTATCAAATCAATATTCTATATATTTTGTTTGGTAAATGTGCATGTTTTCCTACTTTGAAACTTTATGTCTGATTGTATAATCACTAAATATCATGCATACATTATTGTTAAATCAATTATATCCTTAAGACGTTGTATTATGACCCTTTAATACATCCCCTTAAGAAATTATATTATGACCCCTTAATACATCCCCTTAAGACCCCTTAAGACATCCCCTTTAGACATTGTATTATGACCCCTTAAGACATCCCCTTAAGACATTCTATTATGACCCCTTTATACATCCCCTTAAGACCCCTTAAGACATCCCCTTAAGACGTTCTATTATGACCCCTTTAAACATCCCCTTAAGACCCATTAAAACATCCCCTTAAGACATTCTATTATGACCCCTTTAGACATCCCCTTAAGACCCCTTAAGACATCTCCTTAAGACATATTATAACCCCTTAAGATATCCCCTGAAGACGTTCTATTATGACCCCTTTAGACATCCCCTAAGACCCCTTAAGACATCCCCTTAAGACGTTCTATTATGAGTAATTATCACTAATTATTGAATGTACATATCATGTATGAGATCACTATATTTGTAAAGTATAAATATTAAAATGTCCTATATTAATATCATGTATGAGATCACTAAATTTCACATTAATGTCCTATATTAATGTCTTGACTATGAACATAAAATGCATAAATGTACATGTGTAAATTAAAATTTCAAACAATAATAAAGTCCATAATTATGCAACATATTAAGTGCATGAAATAAAGTCTAGAGTACAACTCGTGAACTAAATTCCAACTAAGTACTTGATCCATGAAATATAAAGTCCAATAGAGTACATGAGAAACCAGAAATATAGTCCATGAAATAAACAAATATAACACATAAAACCACATGTTTCTAGGTCATGTATTGTCTCTATAATCAAGAGACCTCTTCATACCATGTATACTATACAGATGACTTGAAACACTCTATACAAGAGAAAGATGAAATCAGATGTAAGACAATGAAAAATGATTTAATGACATTTTAATTTATAATCCATCATAAAATTAAATTACCGTCATATCTACGTCTAGTGCATGTGAAGCAACCTCTAAATTCTCTAAATCAATCTACATAAACAAGACAAATAAATTTGAAATTAGATGTACAACTCCACAATTAATTTTTTTAAATTCAATTTAATTTATAATTTATCATATTTTAATTGTACCATATTCTAAGGTTGTGCACCAGGCTCTTCTCCAGGACCTGTCTGTACATGCTCAACTACAAGATGTGTCTCATGCTACAAAAGAAAAAAATATGTAACAAATCTCATATTATGTATATATTCAATTTAAAATTTAAAATTTAAGTTATATTCAGAATATGCAATTTATAATTGACTTTAAATATAATAAAAATTTTAAATTACCATTTGATCTGGAGCCTGCTTTGCATGTCCTCCTGGTGGTGTAACTATGTCTGGGTCAGGGCTGAAAGTTGCACTAACAAAGTCCTACAAGATCAAAATTAAAGCATGTGCAATTGAATTATATATATATATATATATATATATATATATATATATATATATATATATATATATATATATATATATATATATATATTCAAGTTTGCACATTTTGTGCAAAAAGTTTTGTAAACAACCTGGAAATCAGTGGCCTCACAAGTAGTTGCAACATCAAATGTTTTCTCGATGCCCATTCTTATTGTGGTATCAACCTAAACATACATGTACATAGACATTTAACGCTTATAATATTTACAAGTGTACACACATGTATTTCATATTACTAGTGAATTCAAAATTCATAAAATTGTAACTATACTAATGTAAAATTTAAACAAATTTACAATATGAATGTACCTGCCCTTGATCTATGATGCCCAATAGTGGAGGAGTGGTTGACAATCCCTCAAGAGGAATCGACGTGGATGCCGATTGACTCGCCTAAACCAACATAAATATTTCAAACATATATGTGATTCAATTATAAATTTAAAACTCAAGTTAAATTTGTGATTTCATATATAATTTAAAAAATTGAAATCGAAATACCCCATAAGGGTTGCCGAGTACGACTGGTGTCGATGTATGTACTCATGGAATAGATGATTGCCCCATCGTTAGTGTCATTTGTACACCAAAAAATTTGATTGTTAAAATGTATTGAAAACTTTTCTTTGATATATACATCCATCAAAATTCTTATAAAATGAACATACATAGATGCATATTTATACCTGTGTTGCAGTGTCCTTAGGGTGATGGTCTATTGTAAGAAACTCTACAAGTGAACTGATGCGACCAGATGAACCACCGGAATCTCCCTGTCCACCTAAATTAGGTTTGGTCTGATAAGGTCCATAACATACTTGATGACAACTAGTACATATATGGGGGACGGGCCTCGACACTCCTAGAGTGGTACTCAGACCAGCTCCATAAAAAACTCCTCCATCATCATCGTCTCTATGCTCCCCACCTACTATCGCAGAAGCATGCTGATCAAGGTCTCCTGCGAGTGTACTAAGGGAACCTAATGTTGAGACCAAAGCTTGATGATGTATAGGTGTGGGAATGGGAGGACCAAGAGCAAAAACAAGGGTTTGCGCATGCATGGGTGTTGGGGATCAACCCTTGCCCCTAACCTCTGTTGTGGCATGTCGCCACCAATACCCTGAAATGATCTAAAATCAAAATAATTGGGTTTTTTTCCCTAGAACAAACTCTACATACAATTTTCTCAAAAAATACAATGGGAACTCCCAAATAGCATGTGGGGGACTATCAAAAACCATATACCATCGATCCCAAAAATGTGCACTCATCTGTGGATGTATGCACCACCTCATGGATATTCTAGATTTTTTGGGTGGAATGGGTTGTGGAGTAACGGGGTCAAGAAAGTAGGGGGCTAGATGTACTTTCGTTATTTTAAGGTCTAATATTTGTTTGTAAGAGAGACCGTCAGAATAAAATTGTCTCATTTGTTCTCTCTCTCGTTGATGCCTATCAAGATCAGAATTGATCATCCTAATGGCATCAACAACGTTTTGCATCACAGATGCAAAACATCTCACATGTGGTGGAATCAATGCTTGACTCTGCATAGCATTGATTTGATTTTGTAAGGATGCAACTTGATCATTTATATGTGCTCGCAAGTGAGCCTCGTTAGATGCGATAGGTGTTGGATGTGGCATATTAGGTGGAGGGGGAGGGGGAGGGGAAGGGGGAGGTGGATGTGGTTGTGGCTGAGGTGGTGGATTGATGATATCATCAATGCTAAAATCATCCATGATATGAGATATAAACATGCACTTGCATTAAATCATACAAAATAGGATGTACATACATATATTAAGATCATATATTTAATTGAAATAGGATGAGCAACATATATATTAAGATCATATATTTAATTGAAATGCACATATATATACATTGATTGAACTTGAGAATGTCCATACAAAATTCAAAATTTAACATGTACATACATTTAAAATAAAAAAATATGATGCATAATTCAAGCATGTGTACAAATCATTAAACTAAACTATGTAGATACATACAAATTTCAAAATTTAAGAACTATGTGCAATTTTTTAATACATGCACACACATACTAAACAATAAACTTGAAACATTCACAAAATCTCATTTTATGTCTAACACACACACACACATATTACAAATTTTCACCAAGAGAAATCATGATCTAGTAGATAGTCATAAAATATATACTATTATATATTATTCATTATAAGTTCATAAATTCCACCAAATTCATAAATCCATGTCACTAAAAATATCCATCTAGAACCAAAATCATAAATTCATGTCACTAAAAATATCCATCCAACCAAATTTATAAATTCATCACACAAAATATCCATCATTCACCAAATTCATAAATTCATAACTATTTAAGATCATTGTCTTAATTTAGAAACTATGGTGGCTCTCTACTGCATATCTTCATTTCTTTGTGTTTTCCTTTTCAGAATCATAAGTTCTCCTCTCCTCTAGCCATTTTCGATGCTCATCTAAGATCCCATCCATAGCCCTGATAGCATCAACAAGGGTTTGCATCCTAGATGCAAACATCCTCACATGAGGTGCAACACATTCTTAATTTTTAATAATATTGATTTGATCTTGGATGGTTTTAACATTGGCATTGATTTGTGCTTGCAAACGAGCATATTCATTGATTTCAGGTGGTGGAGGTGGGGGGTTACAAGGTGGAGTGGGTGGAGGTGGAGGTGAAGGTGGTGGAGATGGATGTCATGGAGGTGGATTGTGAATATTATTTAATGGATCCATGCGATCTTTAAGATATGAGTGAACCTACATTAGATTTGTAATTTCAAGATGTAAGATACATGTTTAGGAAATACCTTTAAACCATTCAATCTAAATGGCCTTAAATAATTGAATACAAATGCTAAAATATGTAAGCCTCATTTATGTCTAAGGCACATGTTACTTGAATGAAAATACAATTAACTATTAATATTATATAATAGTGCATGATCTTATTATTGTTAAATTTGGTTGCCTTGGGAAAATTTGATCACCAAATTTTAAGAACTTCTTTGATCCCCTTAAGAAATGTCATATTGGGACCCCTTAAGAAATCAAATTATAATTTAGGGTGACAAGATGACTTAAGGGGATCTACACCTAGTGAGGTCCTAGGAGAAAATGACATGGCTCAAGTGAATAAAATTTGGTGAAGTTGCCCAAGGCAACCAAATTTCATTAAGAGCCTTTAAAGAAAAAATGATGGCTTTAGGTTTTAGGGTTTAGACTTTAGAGTTTAGGGTTTAGGGTAATAGGATAGCTTAAGGGGATCTACATGTAGTAAGATCCTAGGACAAAATTACATGGCATAAGGGAATGAAATTTTGTGGAGTTTCCTAAGGCGACCAAATTTCATTAAGAGCCTATGAAAAAATGATGGCTTTAGGGTTTAGGGTTTAGAGTTTAGAGTTTAGGGTTTAGGGCAATAGGATAACTTAACTTGGGGATATATGTAGTAAGATCCTATGACAAAATTACATGGCATAAGGGAATGGAATTTGGTGGATTTTCCTAAGACAACCAAATTTCACTTTAAGGTTAGGTAGGAAAAAATGAACAGTTTAGTGTTTAGGGTTTAGATTTTAGAGTTCGGGGTTTAGGGTTTACAAAACTTAGGGTGAAGTTTTGGTGCCCCTTGGAATATAATGAACTTGCAAGTTAGTGAAGAACATTTTCTTGTGGAATAGTTGATTAAGATCTACTCTTGTTTCAACTGACCAACCTAGATCATGAAATCTGATTCATATTATAATCTTGCACGATCTTATTATTGTTAAATTTGGTTGTCTTGGGAAACTTCACCAAATTTTAAGAACTTCTTTGATCCCCTTAAGAAATGTCATATTGGGACCCCTTAAGAAATTGATTTACGATTTAGGGTGATAGGATGGCTTAAGGGGATCTAGATGTCTAGTGAGGTCCAAATTTAGTCATACCGTGACCTCATTGGTTCCATCTAGCTTTGGGTCAAAAGTGTTTACCCCTCTAATAAAAAAAAGTATCATGTTAAAAATGAATCAATCTATACATATCACAAAAATAACATATATCTATCAAAACAAGTAAAAATTTCCTCCTACATTAGAGGATATCAAAATAAATATGAAATATTTTAATAATTATACTTGTAATCTCTTATTAATAAGTTATATCATACATAATTTTAATCACATAATAAAGGAATAAATATACATATGTAGAAGATGCAAAAATAAAAAGAGGCTACTCACATGAATCTTGATCCTTCTAGGAAGTGCCTAGATTGGTGTATTTTGTGTGGGACTCTATGTAGGTTTTGGGACCTTCACCTCTCTCTTTGTATATTTCCAAAAATCCCACTCACTCCCTCTATAGAATTATTTCCTTTGTTATTATCTAGTTCTTTTAATCTTCTAAATTGACCTCTTATTTATAGGAGCATAATATGAATTATCCCCCTCTCTCTATTGTAATAATAGCCTAGTTCCTCCAACCTATCATCATGTACCTCCTCCCTTTCCCATGTAATAGGTGTACCTTAGGTGTTAAATGGTTCCATCTTGGTCTCCTTATTGATGCATTTCTATCCTTCCACATAAATCTATATATTATCAAAATATAGGCAATTTTATGGTTATTGAATCTCCCTTAATGGCTAAATAATCCATTATGGGGTGGATTATTATCTAGGATCACATCTTAAAAATTCTATAGAGGTCATGGTATGTGTTTCTTAATACATATATTCCCATACAAACCTCTTTCCATGTATTATCAACTCTCCTATATAATAGACACCTTACTAGATTTAAATTTCATATGATATATACCCAAGTGTTTCCAATTGGAATTGCTATAATTATACTTTTATGGTATTCTAGATATTCATAATATTTTTCATAAATCTACCAAATAGACCCATTCTTGACATTGAACCTACATAATTTTAGGTATGTCCAATGAAAGAAGCTTTACCCATAGCACTCTCACTCGCGCTCTCCTATCTTGTGGATATAATAGAATGAAGTTTTCTTCCAATGATTTAGATCCCTAATGATCATGTCTAAGTGTCATAGAGAGTGATCATCCACTCTTCATAAACTTGTAGAAACCAAAAGGTTTTATATTATGTGTTCAAATAAGTGAAAACATTACAAAAAGCTCTACTGGATGGTGACAACAATGGGTTTTTTAAGGCAACCAAATTTCATTTTAAGGTCCTAAGACAAAATTAAAATGCTTTAGTGTTGAGGGTTTAAATTTTATAGTTCAGGGTTTAGGGTTTAGCAAACTTAGGGTGAAGTTTGGGTGGCCCTTGGAATAATTTAGACTTGCAAGTTAGTGCCAATTGGAATCGATTATACGTGCTTGGATTTACGAATTTACTAACTAAATTTGCAAACAAACATTGATAAACTTTATGAATTTTAACTATTCTTTAACATATTGTTTTCTAATCTAATTATAATTTAACATTGAAAGTAAAGTTTAACATATCGTTTTCTCCATACAATGCAAATAAAATTTAAAACATTTAAGCAATGCAAATGAATTTTTTTAAGCTCGAAATTACCTAGTTTTCAAAATCAAAATGATTTTTTTGATTTCAATTTAGGGTTTTAACAAAAAAAATTGTTCCAATTCAATTTAGGGTTTCACTTTCTAAGCAATTAGGGTTTTTAATGCAATTTTTTCAAGCTTCAAACTAGGGTTTTCAAATAATTTTTTTCATTTGATTTGAATTCAAGGTTTCAAAAAGCTTGATTAGGGTTTCTAAATGCAATTTTTATTTCATTTCAATTTCTAGGGTTTTGAAATACAATTTTTTTGTTTCGTTTCAATTAGGGTTTTCAAATTCATTTTTTTTGGTTTAATCTAACAATTTAGGTTTCAAAAGCTAAATTTTGTTTGTAAAACACAATTCAAGATTCATTTTTTCATTTCTATTAAAAAATATTAAGGTTTCATTGCATTTTTTTATCTATTTCTACAATTACTCATTTCTACTATAATAGGAAAAAAAATTCTCAAAATGTGAAATAAATTAAAAAAAATGCTAAATTCACTTATTTTATTCACAATTTCAATAAGAAATGGAAAAATGCAAAAAAAAGGGGCATGGGCGGGTACCTGGAGCTATTTGTGGAGGTCGTTGTTACCTGTACTAAGGATTTCATCCACTGCAAAATGAACTCTGTTCATTTTAAAAAAAATAAATAGCATTATTATAAAATGGGATCTCAATTTCTACAAAACGGGATCCTAATTTTTATAAATCAGGATCCCTTTTCATAGTAATCGGGATCCCGTTCCTTGTCTGTTGGTTTGGAATCCTTTAAGAAATGGGATCCCAATTTTTTAAAAGTGGGATCCCATTTTGTATTTAGGCTCGGGATCCTAAAGCTAAATGGGATCCCAATTGGGATCTAATTTATTAAAATTGGGATCCCGTTTTTGCAATGCCGATTTCAATTTTTTGGCTAAGGCAAAAAATTCCACATTTTGTGGACTCAACTTTGTGCACTTACCCCTTGGTGCAAGGTGTGTGTGGAAGGATTTGAGTTAATAAGTCATATATTGTCTATTTTGTATGATACATCTAATCAGGTTGACCTAATTGATGTTATGCTTGAATAATATATATAAGCTAGATCCTTTTCAGTGTTTTGATGCATGTAAGGCATGTATGTGATGCAAATTGAGAAAATATTATTAGAACATTGCAAATATAAGTTATGAATGTTGAGAGGAGAGTTACAGTGATGCAAATGCAAAGGAAACTAGAGTGTTAGATTAGAAACAAATTAAGAGTGTAAATTCAATTTATTGAACTGTATCTCATGCATGAGATAGATGCAATTATAACAGTTCAATCTAGGCTACGGGCCACAAAATTTCTTCTATCTATTTTTCTCTTAGTGGGAAATGAGTCCACTTGGATAGTGAGTCCACCTACAGTGAGTACTTCTGTAAATATACTATAACCAATTATAATATATTGTGAGCTAATCATCACCATGGTTTTTCCCATTTTTGGTTTTCCACGTAAAAATCCTGGTGTTCATGTGTTATGTGATGTTGTTGGATGCTTTATGCTTTCTTTCATTTACTACAATTGAATATGTTGTGGATTGGATTCTTAAATGTTTGAAAGGTTTAAAAGAATATTGATTCCCCCCTCTCAATATTCCAGGTGTTCAACAATTGGTATCAGAGCTTGGTTCCTTGGGAGGAGCTTAACCACTTGGGGAAGATCTTGGAGGTTGAACACATGGATGTTAGAAGACTACCTAATCCTCTAGAAGATATTCCTACTGTTGAATTCATAGAAAAATATTGCATGCTTGATAAAGATGGAGAACTCAAAGTTGCTCTTGAAGATCTAGAAAGAACTGAAGGTGAAAACAAAAATCTGAAGGAGAATGTCAAAGAAGCAAATGAATGTATCAAAATATTGAGAGAGAAAATCAATAAGTTCAAAGAAAGGAATAAGGAAGTCATTGAATAGTTGAAACAAGCAAATGAAACTATCACCAGTCTAAAGGGACAAGTTGAATAAAAGAAAATAATTGAAGAATGCTTGAATGAAATGGTGAAAAAAATCTAAAGAATGCACAAATTTTGAACAAGAAGTTGTGAATTTGAGATTATATCTAGAGAAAGCAAGGAGTCATGAAGAAAAATTCAAGATGAGTGCTACAAAGCTTGATGAAATGATTGCAAATCAGAAAGGAGCTAAAGAAAAAAGTAGATTATGGTTTGGGACAGGATAAAGTTCAAAATAAGATCAAACTATAAGTCGACCTAAAATGAAGAAGAATAATGGAAAGTAGATCCAAAATCAAAGGAATAAAAGGAATAAAGCTAGAAGACCACCAGTTAGACAACCAAATGAAAAATTTACCCATCTTTTAATAGTTTATGTTATTCTTGCAATAGATTTGGACATAAGGCTATGGAATATAGAAGCAAAATGATTCAAAATGTTTCATCCTCTACTAGTCAATGTTTTACATGCAATAGATTTGGTCATAGAGCTAATGATCATAGAGCTAATGATTGCATAAGTCAAATGATGAATGATTATAATAATGGAAGAATAGTTCAATCCTTCAATGGATACTATTATACATGCTATGGATTTGGGTACAAAACTAATCAATGCAAATCTAGAATTAATGGAAGGAATACTATTCAAAAGAATGTCATATGCGACAATTGTAGTAGACCTGGAAACATTGCTAAGTTTTGCAATAATACACTAAAGAAGAATGAACCAATGCAAAATATTTATCTAGTAGAAACAAAGAAGGAGATGGATAAGATTTGGAGAAAGAAGGAAGAGATTGAGATTAAGGATGAATCTATACCTACATCTAGTACAGATAGTAATAATAAGACATTAATGAAACAAACTTAGAGAGTGCACGCTTGTGATGCCCCACCATGTGAACCCCAAAGGACAACAAAACATCACAATTTTTTTTTTGTTTTCTTTTTTTAAAAGTAAAACAATACATAATATGGACGTGAACATATATTACATATAAAGCAATAATACAATTACAATGACCATTACATCCTTTGGGGTACATGAGACGACATCACGAAATCCTAAAACTAAAATCATAACGTTGACGAATGAATGAAGATTACATAAAAATAACATACAACCATCCATGATCCAAAAAGATGAAAAGGGTACATACAAAATTTTATTAATAGTTCAATATGACAATTGTGGAGTATATTTCCATAGATACAACACATCAGATATCGGCTACCACATAAGGTTTGCAAGGTAAGGTAATACATTATAGCTGTTTCAAGAGTACATTACATTATTTTAGGAGTACATTACATTATTTCAGGAGTACATATGCATCCTGCTGTGCAGAGGAAAATATACATCAATTGCAAGAACGTTACATAATTGAACATGGTACAATAGAATTGATGAAGTGTCCTGGATCAATAGCATCAACACAAACTCGGACTGGGGACCCAATGGGGTGCATAACACGTTCCACCCGACCATGTGGACCCGAAGGACCACCCCCCATTCTAGGAGTTGACAAGAAAGATCCCTATTCCTCAACCAAAAAAGTCAACCGAACCAATAGAAAGCCAAACTCCACAACAAGGATAACAACCCATAATATTTCCATCACATAGCCACAACAAAATAATGAAAATTTCCAACATAATTAAATGCCAATATCATAGATCAACACTAAGTAACCATAAGAGGTGCCAACAACAATAGGATCCAAAGCCTTCAAATGAAATCACAATATCAACCAATAATAAATAACAAGGGAACCTTTCATTAGCATCAATCAAGTTGCCATGAGGCATGTGTGCAACACTAAAAGATAGAACTTGGAGGCTTAAACAACAATCACCAAGAACCAATTGCCTGAATGACATCAACAATTCAAACAACACTCCCAGAGGCTACCAAACGTTGAAGGAAGATAAATAGGTACTGTAGGAGAGTGTCATCACATGGCCTTACATGGATTAGCCAAGAAACCTATCACAAGCTACCACCTCCATCTATGGTTATCCAGACTACCTATCTCAAGGCAACCGCTCCATAGGGTGACTCATGCGGGACCACTTAGAGGGTGTTCAACATGTTGAGCATGAGTCTATAACAAAAGTTCAGGAACATGATGTGGACCCATCAGATAAAGAGAACCACTCTAATGTTCTTTTAATTAATTAAATACTTGTAACAATAATAATAAAACATATCAATTTAACATTTCTTTCTTATTGCAACAAATCCCCCCTTGAAGCGGTGTCCACGTCATGAGCAGACGACTACGCGTACATTAAGATCACAAGCAGAGGGCAGAACAACTAAAGGGGGGGACAGATATTGATTTAGAAAATGATACTCCACTTCAGCTTTATGTAGCTTTAAAAAAGAAACAAAAAAAAAGTGATTGTAATCATATCATGACAACCATATTTTTGATAATGAGGAAAACCGAAGAATGAATATTATATGTTAATGAATGAATGTGAATATGTTAATTAATGAAATGTTATATGTTAATGAATGAATGTTATATGTACATTAATGGATGAATGAATGATTAATGTTATATGATTGGGTATGTAGTGGAACGTCTGAGAGTGACGGAGGGAGGGGGCCAAATGAGCTTCCACCGTCAATGCGGGTTGGCCCTGTTAAGTAGAGAATATTAAACTATTCTCGAAACAAAGAGAAGCTCAATAAGGTAATGCACTTTTCAATATAAGAAATGCATCATTTGAAGCATCAAACCAATATGCAATATGTCTGTATGATCAGTCGTCAGTCTCCGCAATGGTACATTTCCACGAATAATTTTTTTTTTTAAAAATTTTGCTGCTTTGTCACACTTTTGACGCCAAATACCGACGAAAACCACCGAAAAATCAACAGAAAGGCTCGTCGAAGTTGCTATAGCTGCGATGAAGATTTTGTCATAACTCCTTGCACATTTCGTCACAATTTTGACGATCTTTTGGCATTGCCACCACGCCACTCCTTGCCTATTTCATTGTTATTGCGAGAAACTTTTGGTGTTCTTTCGACGCTACTCCTTGCTAATTTCGTTGCAAAGTTGACGAACTCTTGGTGTTGTTTCGACGCTACTACTTGGATATTTTGTCGCACATTCGACAAACGTTTGGTGTTGTTTCAACACTACTCCTTGCCCATTTTGTCAAACTGGCGATGAACTTATAGTGTAATTTTTCGGTGGAAACACAAAGTTTTCGTCGATATTTTGACGAATGTCTGAGGCATTTCACGATGCCATCGACCGACGATTCTTCGCCGTTACTTCGATGTTTAATTCGTCATTGGACGTTCAACGAAAAAACAATGAAAAAAATATTTTCGCCATTTCATCGCTCTTCCGACAAATATTTGTCGAGTGACCGACCAATGGCCATTAGAAAATGATGTCAAATTTAGTAGTGTATTGATCTAAATGAAATGCCACTAACTGAAATGTAACTAAATGAAATGCTACTAAATGAAACCAATCATTTGTTGAGCCTTTTGTTAGCCTTCTTGAATCATCATAGAGCATTTTAAAATGTTGGAAGTATGTACAAGCATCAGAGGGGAAATTAGCACCAATGATGACCTGAGTACAACTTTCATGATTTTTGATATAGCAAGTGAACACAAGCATCAAGGTATAATTGAACCGAGATGACCTGAGTATTGCTTGCATAAACAGACAAAGACTAACCACTTTCTAATGCAAATGTGGAACTTTCATGAATGATACACTGTAGAAATCATGTCTCATGACATATTTGCACCAAATTGATAGTTAATCTCAAGACAACAGACAAAGAAAAATCATCCTCTTTCCTCACCACTCTAGCCTAGTACATCATCGAGTGTGCTCCAAAAAGATGATATCGAAAAAGTCAAACAACCATTGTTCAAAACATAATACTATTATTCCAAACACTATTCAGATTTAAGATCATCCAGATATGAGTCATGATATGGTACTTAGCTGAAAACTATTGTGCTATGGATCAATGATTGGATAGTTGTTCATAGGATTTGATTGTTGTTTGCCTGAGTGGATTCTATGTCATTGTCTAGTTGTTTCAGTAAACTCTGAAAGTTGATTGTCCCCAGTATGTCAACATTTTCCCCCAGTATTGACACAACTTGCCGAAATAGATATGTACAATGATCAAGCCATGGTAAGACATTATCGCTTTAGGCAAATGATGACAATATTGTCGCATGGTCTTGCCATGTGAAGGTCGGTGTTTTTCGAAGTAAAACATGAACTACTAGAGAGTTACGGGGCCGGAAAGTGTAACCGGTTGCCGAGATTTTCTCACCATTTTCTGTTTTATTGTAATTTTTCCTTAATTTTTACTTTTTATTTCTTTTAGTACATTTCTATCGTTTCTTTTATAGATTTCCGTGATCGCTGCCGCTTTTCGCAGATTTTTGCGGACCTTTCTTCTTTACCATTTTGCGGATTTTTTCAAGATCTTTCTTTACCAGGTTTTTGGTGATTTTTCAGGACTTTTCTACTATTTTGCAGGATTTTTTTAGGAAAATTCTTCTTAATTATGATGACCCATTTCAGCAATAAATACTTTTCAAAGTATGCTGCTTGAGAAGTCTCATTGGGGAATAGGCCCCTCTCCAGCGCTAATGAAACTCGAAGTTCTAAATCGCATACGCGTGATGACTCACTTAAGGATCTAGCCAATTTGGTTCAAACTTACCCTCCTTCTCTCAATCTCTTTACATTTCGCGGCGCAGGTTTCTCGTAACAAGATCAAACCCGCTTAAATTCGTCGGACTCTGCGTTTGATTTATGCATTGCATCATCCGCTGACATATAAGCAAAACATCAAATTCATTTCCGCTGTTCCTCTTTCTCATCAAGAGTTCACGGCAGAAATTCTGCATTCATCATCCGCTGTGGCATCTTCAGCTGATACCTGCCGAGGGAATCCCGCAGCCCTCGAGGAAAGGATAGCCTGGTTCCATGTATTAAGAGCAAACAAGCAGTTGTTCTCGATGCCTCGTGAATGCTAACTCTCAGGTTTTTCCATAATGCGTGACGTTTTAACGCTTTCAATCTTTTCCCAACATCATTCACATTCTTTTTCAATATTTTCACTATCGCTTTTCTTTATTCTGAATTTTACTTGGTCATTCCCTTGTGGATAATAAGGTGTTGAATATATGTGTTGTTTATGGAATCATTCACAAAGTTCATCAACATCCTGATTCTTGAATGTTCGTCCATTATCTGTTATAATGAGTTCGGAATGCCATACCGACAAATGAGATAGTTGAGTATGAACGATGATATTTGTTTGCTAGTAACCTTAGTGAGAGGTACTACCTCAATCCACTTGGTAAAGTACTCTATTGTTGTGATGATGAATTGGTGTCCATTTGATGATGAAGGATGAATCTTGCCAAATAGATCAAACCCCCATTGAGAGAATGGCCAGGTTGGCATAAACGGTTGTAGTTCCTGTGCTAGTGCATGGATGAGGTTTCCATGTATTTGACATTTAGAGCACTTCTTTACAAAAGTGAATGATTCCCTTTCCATAGTCGGCCAGTAGTAACCCATTCTAATCAATTTCTTGGATAAAGTCAGTCCACTTGAATGAGTAGCAAAAATGCCACCATGAACTTCTTGTAAAGCCTTGTCAGATTCGTCACATTCAAGACATTGAAGTAAAGTACCATCAAGACCATGACAATAAAGGGTGTCAGCGATAAGGGTATAGTGAGAGGATTGGTGGATAAATTTGTGCTTTTGGTTACGGGATAAGTCAATTGGTAAGATGCCATCTTTTAGGTAGGCATAAATATTGCCATACCAAGGTGAATCAGATCCTACTAAGTGGCAAATGATTTGGCTTTCAGGTGTGTCATAGGCAGGTACAAATGATTGTTCCACCAAAAATTCATAGCGAGCTTGAGTTTCTAGGAGTTGTAGCAATGATGCAATCGTGGCCATGGCATCAACTGCTTTGTTATCAAGTCTTGGAATCTGTATGAACTTGATATCTAGGAAGTACTTCTTGAAATCGTCAACCATTTTCTTATATGGAAACAGTTTGTCATCTTTGGTTTGATAATCATCATTGATATGATTTATGACTAACTGTGAAACACCATAAACTTGTAGTTTCATGATCCTCCATTCCAATGCTATTTTTAGTCTAGTAATTAAAGCTTCATATTCGGCTATGTTATTAGTGCATGGAAACATTAGTCAATATGATCAAGGAATGGTATTTCCTTGAGGGGTGACAAAGAGTATGCCTGCCCCTGATCCTTGTTGAGTGAAGGATCCATCAAAGTATAAAGACCAAGGTTGCTTCGATTCTGCCATGAAGACATCAGCATCTAGAAATTCAATGTGCATGGGATGCTCTGCTTGGAGTGGTGCTTCAACTAGTTGATCAGTGATAACTTTCCTTTGATTGCTTTGTGATCAACATAATGAATGCCAAACTCGCTTAAAATCATAACCCATTTTGCTAGCCATCCTGTCAATGTAGCTTTGCTTAACAAATACTTGAGTGGATCAATCTTTGCAACAAGATTGATTGTATGAGTTAAGATGTAGTGTCAAAACTTTTGTGATGCAAATACTATTGCGAGGCAAGCCTTTTCAATAAAAGTGTAGTTAAGTTCATGACCTATAAGTGTTTGACTTATGTAATAAATTGCACGTTCTTTTCCTATAGAGTCCTCTTGTGCTAATAATGAACCTAAAGATGTCTCTATTGCGGCAATATATAAGATTAGAGGTTTTTCTGGATTTGGTGGTACTAGAACTGGTGGGTTCATCAGGTACTATTTGATCTATTGAAAGGGAAATTCACACTTATCGTCCCATTTGAAAGGAACATTCTTATGTAATAAATGCATGAAAGGTAGGCTTTTATCGGCTAGCTGTGCAATGAACCTTCGTATAGATTGTAATCATCCTTGTATTGACCTCAACTAATTGATATTCTTTGGTGGAGGCATTTCCATGATTGCTTGCACCTTGGCAGGATCTACTTCAACTCCTTTTGCTAATACTATGTATCCCAAAAGCTTCCTAGATGTGACTCCAAAAACACATTTCTTAGGGTTGAGGTGAACTTTGAACTTTTCCAACCTCGCAAAGATTTTGGATAATACTTCAAGATGTCCTTCTCTTGTGTATGATTTTTCCAATATGTCATCTACATAATCTTCCATGAATGTGTGCATCATGTCATGAAAAATTGTAGTCATAGCTCTTTGGTAAGTAGCCCTGGCGTTCTTTAGACCAAAAGGCATGACATTCCAACAATAAGTCCTCCATGGACATGTGAATGTTGTTTTGCCCTGGTCTTGGTCGCGATCTTGATTTTGTTGTAACTAGAAAAACCATCCATTAGTGAATACATGGAATGGCTGTAGCTAGAATCTACTATAGTATCAATTTTTGGAAGAGGGAAGTCATCCTTAGGACATGCCTTATTAAGATCTCTAAAAAATGTGCACACTCTGACACTTTTGTCAGGCTTGGATACAGGAATGATGTTGGAGATCCATTTTGCATAGTCGATTGATCTTGTAAATCCCATAGGGTGAAGCCACAATAGTGGTTTACAATTTGATGGAGGAAGGAAAACTGAGAAAAAATGACCCCATGGCAAAAAAATTTTTTTAGGGGTTCGAATGAACCTACAAGTTCGACCGAACCAAAAAGGGGTTTGATCGAACTAGTGTTCGAGCGAACCCGTTAATTATTGGGCCCACATTTCCTACCCAAAAAACAAAAGAAAAATTCTTATTGAAGGGGGTTCGAATGAACCCTGGTTCGCTCGAACCCCTGGGGGTTCACTAGAACCTCCTTTTCCTTGATTTTTGAAATTGTTCACAAAAAAACTTAATTTTTTACACTTCAAAGCTCTGGTTGAGGATGAAAATGGAGTAGTCTTCAAAAAACCAATTGGAATCAGGTAGTCCTCGGAACGAGCTATCCAATGAATATAATTTTAATATGTTTTAATTTTATTATGTATTTGTTTTTTAAGTTTTATTAAACATAGGTTTTTCATTGAAAATGAAGGTCTTTGTTTTGTACATGTGGAAAAATAGCAGATTATAAATTTTTTTTGAAAATATGAGTGCACCGGTATTGAAGTCCTTGATCCAAAAAAAAATTTGATGCAAAAAAAAAAAGTTAAGCGTTATCTGAGTCCGCGCTATGTCCGGTTGTAATTGATTTGACTTTGAAACTTGATTAAAGAAAAAATATTCAATAAAAATATCTAACCAAGTGGAAGCACTAGATATCAAAGTTACAAATCTAAATTGAAAGAATTAGAATTTTATCCTTCATTGAAAAAAAGTTATGCGTTATATGGTGTGCGTCACTTTTTAAAAATGATGTTTTATGAGAAAAACCAATTTTCGTGGGAGATGGAAAAAGGAGTGCAATCTGATTCTAAAAATTTTGAAAAAAATATTTTTAGAATCTACAGATAAAATGTGACAAGACTCTAGTTTGCATCCTCTTCAAATTCCTCAAAGTTTAGCCGCTATAGGTGCCCGAATGTGAATATTTAGTTAAAAATAATAATTTAAGTGTCTAGTTTGGCCAAAAATTGTAAACCACTATTGTGGGATCACCCCATCATCAAGGAGTTTTTTGAGTTCTTCTTTAACTGGCAGTGCAACATGAGGATGCATCTTTCTAAGTTTTTGTTTCATCGGTTTAACTCCTGGTTTGATCGACAAGTGATGCATTATAAGATCAAGATCAAGACCTGGCATGTTTGTGTAAGACCAAGCAAAATTGACTTGATTTGTTATGAGAAATTCCATTAACTCAGGTACTTCTTTATCCGTCATTGATGTAGCTAACTGTAGAATCTTTGGTTTTTCTGAAGTTTCAAGATTAACTGCTTTTGTAGGCTTAATCAAGATAGGCGATCGCTCGTGATAATGCTCCAAGAGAGTGTCAAATATCCCATCATCAGGTACCTTAAAAAAGTTTTCACCATCCGATACACTCTTTGTTTTATCTTTTGTTTGATCTAACACTGCCAGATTCTGGTTTTCACCATTAGATCTTTCTTTTTTATTTTTATTTTTATAGCTAGGAGACTTGACACTCTCTTGATTAAAGACCGTGTCAAAAATCGCTAGTGGAACAATCATTTGTATCATCTGTGGAAATGAAGTTCATGATAGATTCATTGCTTGGAAACATAGGTAGATCGATAGGTTCAGATGAATCCTAGTTAATGAGATTGGGATGGATTAGTGGTAGTGGGTCATTGGGTTGCATGAGATCGGCTATGGTTAAGGTCATAACGGAGTTGTCTATAGGATCCGAGGTATGAGGCAAATCAATGATGGTATTGTTATCACGATAATCTTGTTCGATTAAATCTGACTTGGTATCACTAGAATCATAGTCACCTTGTAGTTCGAATTCTTGCAGTTGGGACCCTCACCCTTCTCCTTCGATTAGATTTGGGGTGTATTTGTGTACCACATCAACCCTTTTGTCCCTCCATAACTCATCATTGTAGATGGTGTCTCATTCATATTCACCAAAATCTGTGTCAGAATTATTATCCATGAAATTTTGAATTGCTGTCAAACAGACTTCCCTTGTATCAGATCCTTCTTGCAATGTGAGGACAATATCATGCAATTTCTTAGGTGGTCTTTATTTTGAGTTAGTATCATAGCCTAGTCCTGTTTTATCCTTTGCAGCAAGTCCTAGAAGGTGAATAGGCTCAACTACTCCTTTTCTCATTCTGATAGGACCATTACCATCATATCCCATCTTTTGCATGATTGAATATCCTTTACCATATTGATCAGTTGGTAATTTAATATTAAGAACTGTTTCATCTTTATCTTTATAGAGCCAACTTAAAACTTCTATATCCTCAAAATCTTCCATAGGGAATTGTTCTTTGATAGATCATCCATTAAACTTTGTATTTTGCTATGTTGGTGGTTGCGTTGATGTGGATGCTATAGATATCTATTGTTGTGCAATAGAGGGTTGTCCATGTGATCGAGGTGATATAGGTAGATTTGCAAGGTAGAGAGAGTACTCCTCTACTCCATTGTCCTTGAACCGTGTTGCTTGTTGAAGCTTTTGGTTAACTGACTGATTTGCGTATCAACTTTAAGAGAAGTATTAGCAGGAGCTTCTTGATTGTTGGGAACCAAAGTATCTTGACTAGCTTTGATGTTGGCACAAGTTTGATTGTTTGAATTGTCAGATGGTATTGTGATCTCTTGTCCGTCATAAAACTTAAGAAATTGATGATATGTGGACAGGACAACTTGCATCTCGTGGATCCAAGGACGACCCAACAAGACGTATGCAAGATCGCGATCTAACACTTGACAAGAAAGTATTTTTGATAACAGGTCCCACTCTGACTAGTAGCATGATTAAACCTTCAGATGCTCTTTCCTCATCATTGTAGGCTTTAATAGTAATCTTTCTTCTGGGATCAATGGAGTCCTCAGAAAATCCTAAAGCCGAAACTAACTTCATAGTACATATATTCAAACCAGCCCCTCCATCTATTAGGACACGTCTGACACGAAACTTATGGATCATGACTTCTAGGTATAGCGATGAATTATTGGGATGTGTCATGGATACATCATCTTTTTTAGAGAATGAAATGCATGTGGGTGAAGACAAGTGTCCTACCATGGCTTGAAATTGGTCTACATCCATATTAGTGGATACAGTTGTTTCAACGAGGTCCTTTTCTAAAATTTCCTTGTGTGCTGGGGAAATCTTCAGGAGTTCTAAGATAGAAATCTGTGCAGGATTTTTTCCAAGTTGATTGAGTAAGTCATATTGATGTTGAGGTAGGGGCACATTGGTTTTTGAAGAAGCACCCTTTAAGACAACCTTAGCTTGTGCTCTTGTTGTTGCATTGACTTCTCTATATTCCATCTTTTCTTTAACTTTAATAACGTTGACCCGTTCATCATCAGTGTAGATATGATTGATTATATGATCATTGATATGATTCACACTTTTTCCCGAAGACTCACCCTTTTGACAATTGGGAAAAGGGTTGCAAAATGCTTGGTGGTCTTCATTTGATTGTTGGTGTCCTACTTTGATGGTGTCATTTTCTATCAAATATTGGATCACATTTTTCAAGGCTTGACAATTATTTGTGTGATGGCCCTTGCACTGATGATACTTTCAATAGTATGTGTCATTCCATGATGGAGGCTTCACACTGGGTTCAAAATTTTGTTGAGGTGGTAGGGTGATAACGTTCTTTTCCATCAACTCTTTAAGGGAAAATTCTAGAGATTGACCCAGTGGAGTAAAAGTTCTTCTACTAGAGAAGAATGAAGATCATTGTGGATTTGTGTTTGAGGTACTTCCTAAGACATTGTTGTTGTTATTATTTCCACGGTAACCTTGATTGTTGGCATTCCCTTGGTTGGGAGTAAAAGTTTGACTCACGTTATTCCTTGGAGGAGGAGGATTGTTTCCTTGATTTGTGTCTGAGTTGATGTTGTTATAGTTATTGTTGCGAGGAGCACTTGGAGCACTAAGAAAAAACTGCTTAGTCGAGACATAATTTGCATCTACAACACCATCATTTACCACGTTTTTGTTACAAGTCCAAAACTTAGATTTGTCATTGTGGTGATTTGATGAGCTAGGATTGTACTTATCAAGTTTGATTATCCCTCTTTGAACCAAGGCACTTTCAATGGTGATGGCATTTTCAATCAATTTTTGAAAAGAGGGAGGACAATGAAGATTAAGACAATAGCTCATCTCTTGATCTAAGTTGTTTATGAAAGTGGTGATCTTTTCCTTTTGAGGAACATGGCATGGATATCTAGCGAACAATCTTCTCCATCTCTGAAGAAATGTAATGAATGGTTCACCAGGTTTGAGGAGCATGGCATGGATATCTAGCAAACAATCTTCTCCATCTCTGAAGAAATGTAATGAATGGTTCACCAGGTTTCTGTTTAGCCTTGTAGAGATCAGTCATGGTTATTTGATTTTGTATGTTGTAGGAATATTGTGATATGAACTCATTAATCGATTCCTCAAATGTCTTGACGGGTGGTGTGATTTTTGATAGCCATTCCATAGATTGGCCTCCAAGACTTCTAGGAAAAAAACTCATCAAGTATGTGTCTTCATGAGAAAACTCTAAAGTCATATTTCAGAAGTCCCTAATATGATCGATTGGATCAGATTTCCCATTGTAAACGATCGAACTTTGGGATTTCACAGTGTTTGGGAAATGGGATCATGTTGAGATGTCAGTCAAAAGGATAAGGATAGATGTCATCAAGAGCGTATGTATTTGTTGTGGCTCCCCCTTGTAGATCTTTAATTTTTCCTTTTAGTGCTTTAACTTGTTGAGTCAAGGCACTAAGATCAGACAAGGGTGTTTCATTAGGATTACTCTTTATGTTCTCAATATCGAAATCATAGGGCAATTTGGCTCCTTTGTCAGCTAGATACAAGAAATATTTTTCTTTATTGTGCTCCAAAATCTTTTCTAAGGCTTTGTGAAACTTGGGATCTTGCTCAGCCTCTCTAAGACGTTCTTCATCTCATTCATCATCACTCTCCATAGGAGTTTTGCTCCCATCCCTGTTGAAAGGGAATGAATTTTTTTCTCTTTAACCCATGTTATCTTTAAAAAGGGGATTATGACTCACACTATAAAGGGTATTACTAGTCTCACCCTCTTCTTTATTTCTTTGGGTATGACCTTCTTGTTGAATATCCTCTTTCAACTTATTATATTGCGATCTTGTAAAAATAGGCATACGGTTTTGAAACGTTCTTCTAGACTTAGATCACAATTTGATAAATGCACAAATGATGATGTTTTGATCTGATAAGATAAAAATCTTATGATATGATCAAAATATGTTCTTAATTCTTGATTGTGGCTTCCAATGATAAAGGATGTTAGAATCTTGTTGGGGAAGTTGAATCAAATAATCAGAAATTTGTTTGAAAGGTGCACTTTTTAAGATTTTGATCCTTGTTTTTGAAGAATGATAAGTATAGCCTAATTCACTGAAGGATTTGACTGGGATGTGTTGGGTATTCAATCAAAGGTTGTGGTATATAATTGAACTCAAGAGGTTGATTGCGATTGTGTTGTTGTGATGGAGCTCATCTCTGAAAATAAGCTTGTGAATCTAAAGGGTCTACAATGTATTCGTTATTAAATCCCCTAAAAAAATCTTGGTATCTATGGAGAAATTTGAGGTAATGGAGCAAGACGTTTCGACTCTTGTATAAAAAATTCCTTTGTTGTAAGGTTTTCTTGTAACCTAGAGGTTTCTTGGGTTTCTTGATTCTATTGGAAATTGACTTCTTGAAAAATTTGGTAGATTTCCACTCCCTAAGCATGAGAGAAATGTCGATATGCTACTGGACTGAGGATGCTATAAACTTAGATCTGTCAAAAAAAATGATTCAGAAAAAGTGATAGATGCGCCACTCTATCCCCTGTATGTGCTGCAAAAATAGGCATATGTGCCAGAGAAAAAGTCAAATGTGCTACAATATGTCTTAGATGCGCTACTCTATGTCCTATATGCGATACAGAAAAGATGTTGTGACAGTGATCGAAAAAATGTTTTTTAGAATATCCAATGTATGCGCTAAAACACTCAATGTGCTAAAAAAAACTCTAAAAGCATTGGAATAACCAGTGAATGCACTAGAACATACCTCATATGCACTATAATATACCCTATATGCGCTAAAACAATTTTTCCAAGGTAATTTTTCAAACAGTTTGAGAGCAATTTTAGCTAAAATTTGACATGTTCATTTTGGATGATCTTATATTTGAATTAGTGTGATTGAAAACACAACAAACACTCTAAAAATAGTTGTTCTTAAGCCCTATACTAAACATCAAGTGTATGCTCAAAAATATTTTTCAAAAAGTGTTTTCACAAGTTTGACACATAAAAGACAATTCAAACAGACTCACTCTTAGTACTCAAGTAGGTCATCATAATAATCAACAGCCCACATCTTAAAACTGCGTCGACTCACACAACTGTGTCACCCCCGAAGGGGCGCCCGTGTTTTTGTCTTTTTTAGACGCGTACTTAGAGTGACGAAAGTGGATACCGGATCCCCTGAGAAAATGGTCCTTGGAAGTTATATGGTGAGTATCTTGGGGGAAGATTCTTCCCTCCCCTTGCACTATGATTATTATGATGTTTGGAAACTGACGCGGTGAGATACTACACTAGGTTCGTACTAAGGGTTTCCATTCGGTGCGACAATAATAAAATCCCTCAGGAGACCTCCCAACCTTTAGAACAAAGGCTTTAGGGATGGTTATCTTGCACACTACCATCGAATTGTGGACTTTCCCCGAATTCTCTTTTGATTATAGTTGGTTGGAAAACTTGGCTTTAGTTGTTCCCACTTAGGTCATTCCTCTTGGGTGAGTACTTTTTCCCACAAGAGCAGGCCTTCTAAAGGATGTAATAAAGCATTGAAATTGCATGAATGTAAAAGGCAAGTCTGGTATTTTGGTCACCTAGTTAAGGAGAGAGCATAGACCTATTGCCACAAACATAGTAGACAATGTTCTTTTTAAAACCCAAATCACAATGATCTAATCTATGTGAAGATGTTGCTTCACAAAAAAAAGTTGTTCAATTTTAACTACAAAAATAATTATGTGGTGACTATCCTATATTGCTTCATTTTAAATCCATGTCTACCCTAGGGTTGCTTCTTTTTAAAAACCAGATGTGACTATCCTAGATTGGTTCTTTTTAAATCAGAAAAAGGTTTTGTCTGCAGAAGACATCAGACTCAAAACCTTGTTTAGTTACAACCTACATGAGCTAAAAGATCACCTATATGCACCACAAAAAAAAGTAAATGCGCTAAAATAGATCCTATAAGCACTACAAAAAGTCCTAAATGCACTAAAAGAACTCTTAAATGTGCTAGAAGAGAATGTAGGAAAATTTTTACAAATTTTTTAGTAAACTGAGCTGAGTATATGCGCCATTATGTTCCTTATAAGCGTCGTTTTGTTCCCCAAATGTGCTAAAATAGTTCCTGGATCCATCGAAAGACCTACAAAAGCACCAAAAGAAACCCTGTATGCGTTGCAAAAACCTACGGATGCGCTAAAACAGAAATTTTTCCTGAAAATCCGAATTCCAGAATGCAAAATCCTGTCAAAAAACTTGCAAATAGACGTTAAAAATAGGGAAAAACCCCACGGTGGGCGCCAGAAATGTGTGGTTATTTTTAGAGTGTGATAAATGTAGATTAAAACAAATAAATCAAACACATTGATAGAACATTATATTAAAAACAAAATTTAAATGAAAATAAATGCAAACTCTTTCTTCTATCTTTGATGTTGTCCTATCGTCCTCTATCTCTAGTGTTTTTGTTGATTTTAGTTGGCTCTCAAATCTTGGGCTAGGCTCAACAAACGGTCTTCCTAGAGAACGAGATTAAATATGAATGCATACAATACTATGCTAAGATGTGATTATGTTGATACTAGACATGATTGATAAATGAAAGATTACAAAATTGATAAAAACAAACTAAAGATGCTAGAACAATGCTAAAGATGTTAGAATGCTAGAATGCAAGTAATCTATAATCTATATGCGTTATATGTTGTAGGTGTAACCAATGCTTGGATTCACAGGGATATTTATAGAGTTTTCAAAGAATTCTGATTGGCTAAAGTGATCAACGGCTGTGAAAATTCTTGACAGATCGAACGGATGAAGATGGACAAGACTGGAGAGAAAAATAGAAGAAAATAGAAAGCAAGCTTTGTTTCCTTTTTTGAAAAAGAGATAAGATGAGATGATAAAGATGAATTGTAAAAATCATCTTTTTGTGAGATTTTGGAAAGATTTTGAAGAAGATAAATAATGAATTATTAAATTCAATTATTCATTTATGGGTGACATGGAGATTTTTCTTAAAATAGAACATTTACCCAAGATTTGAAGAATAATGGAGGATTTCATATTTAAATAAAATATTTAATTATGATTTGAAAAGATATGGAAGATATTTAATTAAACTTTTTAAGAAATGACATGTAAATGGAATTAATTAAATAAAATATTTAATTAATTAGAAGAAGAATTTGAAAAGAAATATTTAAATTTAATTAAATAAGAAAGACTTAATTAAATTCAAAAAGTGATAATTAATTAAAATAAATAAAGTGTATTTATTTAATTAATACAGTGGACATGAATGTGAAATAATTAAATAAAAATTGATTTATTTAATCATGACCGAAGAATAAATTGAATGAACAATATAATTAAATTAATTAAATTTAATCATATATAGAAGACTTTAGAAAAATTAATTAAATAATAAATATTTAATTAAATGCCAGGATTAATCAGGCATGACCAATTTTATGCATATACACGAATTTTTGCAATAATCCACTAAATAAGAATGAACCAGCGTAAAAGATTTATCTAGTAGAAACAAAGAAGGAGATGGATAAGATTTGGACAAAGAAGGAAGAGATTGAGATTAAGGATGAATCTATACCTACATCTAGTGCAGATAGTAATAATAAGACATTAATGAAACAAACTTAAAGAGTGCACGTTTGTGACGCCCCGCCATGTGAACACCAAAGGACAACAAAGCATCACAATTTTTTTTTGTTTTCTTTTTTTATAAGTAAAACAATACATAAGATGAACGTGAACATATATTATATATAAAGCAATAATACAATTACAATGACCATTACATCCTCTGGGGTACATGAGACGACATCACAAAATCCTAAAACTAAGATTACATAAAAATAACATACAACCATCCATGATCCAAAAAGATGAAAAGGGTACATACAACATTTTATTAATAGTTCAATATGACAATTGTGGAGTATATTTCCATAGATACAACACATTAGATAGTGGCTACCACGTAAGGTTTGCAAGGTAAGGTAATACATTATAGCCATTTCAAGAGTACAATACATTATTTCAAGAATACATTACATTATTCCACGAGTACATATGCATCTTGTCATGCATCTTGTCGTGCAGAGGAAAATATACATCAATTGCAAGAATATTACATAATTGAACATGGTACAATAGAACTGATGAAGAGTCCTGGATCAACAACATCAACACGAACTCAGACTGAGGACCCAATGGGGTGCATAGCATGTTCCACTCGACCACGTGGACCCAAAGGGCCACCCCCCGTGCTAGGAGTTGACAAGAAAGATCCCTATTCCTCAACCAAAAAAGTCAACCGACCAGACTCCACAACAAGGATAACAACATAAGATAACAATTCATAATATTTCCATCACATAGCCACAACAAAATAATGAAAATGTCCAACATAAGTTCCAAATGCCAATATCATAGATCAACACTAAGTAACCATAAGAGGTGCTAACAATAATAGGATCCAAAGCCTTCAAATGAAATCACAATATCAACCAATAATAAATAACAAGGGAACCTTTCATTAGCATCAATCAAGTTGCCATGAGGCATGCATGCAACGCTAAAAGATAGAATTTGGAGGCTTCAACAACAATCACCAAGAACCAATTGCCTGAACGACATCAACAATTCAAACAACACTCCCAGAGGCTACCGACCAAAGGAAGATAAATGGGTACTATAGGAGAGTGTCATCACATGGCCTTACATGGATTATCCAGGCAACCCATCACAGGGTACCGCCTCCATCTATGGTTATCCAAGCTGCCTATCTCAAGGCGATCGCTCCATAGGGTGACTCATGCGGGACCACTTACCTTTCATGAGGACAAGGTAGTGATCTTGCCAACTAGGTCTTCTCATCCCATCCTTAGCCTGTGAAAGCACTAACGATATGGGTGAGACTCATAATTAATCTTGTTTAGTGTTTATCTACCCAAACCTACTAGTTATTTTTATTAGGTTATTACTTATTAAACAACTCTTTCATGGGTTACCCTAATAGCCCCTTTGTGCATCGGCCCCCATGAAGAGCCACTCTCCCTACGGGTACCAAATCAAAACATGCAAGGGGTGTACCTCATCTCAAATATAAATCAAGGAGTACATATTACACGTGTGAGGCAAGAACCATCTCACAAACCCATTCCATATCACTGAAACAAGAACAAAGGAGGTACCACCCACAAGAACTCAAAATTAGAATTAGGATCAATGAATCACAAAGGTCCAATCATAGAAGAATCAACAAAACCAAGTTTCTCCATTTCCTTTGGAAGTCAAAAATGCCAAAAAAATCCATAAACTTCTACTGAAGGTAATTCAACTCCTCGGGTTCCCAGCTATCCTAAAATATGACTACAAGAAAGTCATCACATGAAATTCCCTCATTTCAAAGATTAACGCAAGAGAAAAACTCACATCATGGAGCCACAAAATTACTATATAAAATCCATAGCCACAAAAACGACAAGATAGAATAAGTGTAGCAACATCATAACAAAATCTTGAAATTCAATCAAAACTAATATAATCAATCCTTCACCAACTCAACCACAATAATCACTGAACGATACGGTATTCAATTTACGCAATCCTTGCATCACAACATAATTACTCCAAGATTAAACACTACTTCTATTTTGCACCATTACAAACTCACCCAAACTCCACTAATCCAACAACCAATCGACAATACAACCAATCAACTTTAAGAATGACCTAATCATTTATGTCAGATACTCGTCTAATCCTTACTCAAGAATACTAAATGCATTAAATAACATTCTTACTTTAACATTATCATATCTTAGCTATTAACTCTAATCTATTCAAATGCAACTCGCAACAACTATAGTAACCAACACTTTAAAAGACTACCAACTTCATGCAAAATTGACCACAATAACCAATAGCAAAGTTAATCAATAGTACATCCAAGGGAGACATGACTGCACATCAACCAAGCAATAACATTTCAGCCATGATCTCAACCTGAAGATTGCAAATGAGATCAACATTAAAATAGATTATTTACTTGATCAAATTAAAAGTTTAATATTGATAATTCAAGATAGCACTATCATCCATGAAGCAATCATTCCAAAACCCTAGTACTAAAATTTCACTATACAATCATACTATAAGGGTTATAGTAAAGTAAGTTTCACAAAGATAATTTATGGTATACCCTACACTACATTTTGTAACACTCTAATTACTTGCAATGATCACTAATTCAACTAACTATTAATAGGTTATACAAACCATTCGATAAATATTCAGCTATTAAAGACAATGATATTTCTAGCTCAAACTCTATCTTAAACACAAATTTCCCTTATGAAATAAAACAAAATTTTAGAGAAATACAATATTTAATTAACACAATTTCAAACTCCGTTTATGCTACTAACTCCCTTATAATACCATTTTCCTTAAGCTATCAAATTAGATCTATTTTGTTAAATAAAGATTTAATCTTTTCTAGAATAGTTCTTTTAATATAAGAACAATTTTCTTCACATAATTAAGTAACTTAAATAATAATAATAAAACATATAAAATATTTCTACTTACTCTAATCTCCTTCTAATTTAAACTAATCCTTCAACTGCCTAATTGATCTAGTTTCCTTCAAACAATGTAATCCATGAAGGATATTGTCTCAATAGGTATCACTAGTTATAATTCAACTTTTAATAGCGTAATTTTCTGCTCTAATGATATCAGTAAACAAGAAACTTATTAAAATCTTGTTGTTCAAGGCTCAAGCGACTTAAAAATTTCTGCTCTAATGATATCAGTAAACAAGAAAACTTATTAAATTCTTGCTGTTCAAAGCTCAAGCAACTTAAATTTTGTTGTTCAAATGATATCAGTAAACAAGAAAACTTATTAATTTCTTGCTGTTCAAATCTCAAACAATTTAAAATTACTGCTCTAATGATATCAGTAAACAAGAAGACTTGTTAAATCCTTGTTGTTCGAAGCTCATGCAATTTAAACATTTCTGCTCTAATGATATTAGGAAACAAGAAAACTTGTTAAATTCTTGCTGTTCAAAGCTCAAACAATTTAAAAAAAACATTTCTGCTCTAATGAAGTTAGGAAACAATAAAACTTGTTAAAATTTTGCTGTTCAAATCTCAAGCAATTTAAAATTGAAATAGAGCCTCCCAAAGAAAAATTGTGTTAAACCTACATGGCTGATAGATCATGACTTATTGGTCCTACAGAAATAATTCTATTCCCACAGAGTAAAAAAAAATAAAAAAAATAAAAAGTAAATCGATGTATTTCAGGAAACCAGTAAAATAAAAACAATGAATTAAAAGTGCAAATATATCATATGCAGTCAGAGATATGAAATATGATAGTGACTTTGCCTAAGACACATATTAAGCGCAGAGGGTACAAGATTTTCACTACGGGTTGAGGTAAGCACAATAATGGAAGAGTTAAAACTCATTTTTGAGAACCCAAGTTTTCTTTGATGGAATATAAAATGATCACACAAAGATGTTTTAAAAAGTGTAGACAAATCTCATTTAAAGTGGAGCTACTGGATTCTGGAAGAGGTTTTAGAATTTGGCTTCACATAGATTACGAATAAACTTACTGAAGGTGAGAAAACTTAAGAACATCACGAAGCAACCCTACATTCAAAAAATTGATTCTATTTTATTAGGGTAGAAACTTTCAGAAAAACATGGCATTTAGGTGGAGTGGCCCATTCTGGCGCAATCCATGGTGTATATGGACAGACCCTGACTTGGTATTTTTTGTCTGTTAAATGCTTAAAGTGCAGATTCCTATGATATCTTTACACAAAATATTTGGAAGAATATTCTTACTTACTTGACTTTATCACTGGTGGTAACGCCTGGGTCCTTCCCCGTTTGAATGATATCATAGCTTTCTACAAGTTTTCCTGGTTACACACAACAACGTAGCATTTCTGCATTTTCATATGTAGTGGCATATTCCTCCGGTCTGCACCATAAAATAAGTGGCAGTCTGGAACGAGGTATGGACATCTCTCAATGCATTAAGGATGAAAATATGTGTATTAAAGGGTTGAGTAAAATATTTGATAGTGCATTCCTCAATGGTTAAATTTTCAAAGATTTTTTATAGATTAAAATATTACAGATTGTTATTTTTTTATATATTATTTTATAGTGTATTTGCATTATTGACTATTGTATAGATATATCCAAAAATAACTCTATAAATAAATTTAATATTTTTTTTTAATTTGAATTTGTTAATATTTTTAATTAAATTTAATTAAAATACGATCGCGATTAAAAAATTAATAAGATAATTAATTTGCATGCCCCTTTAAATATCTTGAATTGATTACCTTTAATATAAGACATCCATTAATATTACATGTAAGACAAGATTCAACATTTAACAATATTGGTTATACTAATATTTAATGGGACTATTGTAATGCTATTATTTTTATTTATTTTAAGCGTTATTATCAGATAGATTTAAACTAAAAGAGGCACAAATTTATTCAAATTAAAACAAAAGATGCTAGCGGCATTACAATAATCTTTCAATCTCCACCAAGTATTAAGGTTTTAATCCATTATCATATTTTTAATGTTGATCTTGACTAGTTAAATATAAATTTTATCAAAATATTTATTTCAAATTCAAATTAAAAAAATATTAATTTTATTTATAGAGTTTTTTTTGATAAATCTATACAATACCCAATAATGTAAATACACTCTAAAATAATACATAAAGTAAATAACAATATGTAACATTTTAATCTATAAAAATTCTTTGGAAATTTAATAATATTTTACTCAAACATTTTATAGAAAAATATAAGATGGTTTTACAAAATCATTAAAATACCTTGAAACATTACCTTAACTTTTTATCAAAAACATAATTCCAAAACTAACCATTAATTAACCCATATAGACTATTATTTATATAAAATATCTAACATTTATTTAAAATTATTAAAATTTATTAAATACTAAATCTATACAATAATAACATAAATAAAAAATAATAACCTTACAATAATACTATTAAATATTTAATCTATTAATTTACTATAGTATGACACCTTTAGGATAACCAATATTAAATTTATTTATTGATTTTTTTTTATAAATCTATGAAATAGTCAATAGTGCAAATAGGCTCTAAAATAATACAATATAAAGCAACAATATGTAATATCAAATCTTTTACCCAACCCTTTTATAGGCACATAGAAGATGGTTATATACAATCATTAAAATACCTTGAAACATTACATTAATTTTTTCTATCAAAAACATAATTCCAAAATTAACTATTAATTAACCCATATAAACTATTATTTATATAAAATATCCAATACTTATTTAAAGTTATTAAAATTTATTTAATACCAAAATCTATATAATAACCTTACAATAATTTTATTAAATATTTAATCCATTAATTTACTATAGTATGACACCATTAGGATAACCAATATTGTTAAATGTTGGATACCATCTTCTATGTAATAGTAATGGATATACTATATTAAGGTAATCCATTAAGGTATTTAAGGCTTGTAAATTAATTATACTATTAAGTTTTTAATCCATTATTGTATTTTTTATGTTGGATCCTAATACATTGACAGGTTAGATATAAATTTAATGAAAAATAGCTATTTCAAATTCAAATTAAAAAAATATTAAATTTATTTATAGAGATTTTTTTTTTGATAAATCTATACAATAATCAATTTAATGTAAGTACAATCTAAAATAATACATAAAGCAAATAACAATATGTAATATTTTAATCAATAAAAATTCTTTGAAAATTTAACCATTGAGGAATGCAATGTCAAATCTTGTACTCAACCCTTTAATAGACACATAGAAGATGGTTTTATACAATCATTAAAATACCTTGAAACATTACCTTACTTTTTTATCAAAAACATATAGCTATTCAATACTAAATCTATACAATAATAGCCTTAACAATAAATAAAAATAATAACCTTACAATAATTCTATTAAATATTTAATCCATTAATTTACTATAGTATGACACCATTAGTATAATGAGAGATTTTTCTGGATTTGACTGTGTGTTGTTTTTTGCATCAATGTTTTCAATGTTTTGAATCACACTCTGTGATTCATCATCAGGATGAATCAGGAGTGTGATTCGAAACATTGATGCAAAAAAACAACACATTCAAATCCAGAAAAATCTCTCTCATTATTATGGACTGTGGAAATCTAATGTCTTTGACCATTAGTATAACCAATATTGTTAAATGTTGGATACGATAATATTAATGGATATACTATATTAAGGTAACTCATTAAGATATTTAAGGCTTGTAAATTAATTATACTATTAAGGTTTTAATCCATTATCATATTTTTAATGTTAGATTGGTTAGATATACATTTAATTTAAAATGTCTATTTCAAATTCAAATTCAAATAAATATTAAATCTATTTATAGAGTTATTTTTTTGATAAATCTATACAACAATCAATAATGCAAATACACTCTAAAATATTACATAAAGGAAATAACAATATGTAATATTTTAATCTATAAAAATTCTTTGAAAATTTAACTACTAAGAAATGCAATATCAAATTTTTTACTCAACCCTTTAATATAAATTTAATCCATGGTTCAATGTAAATTCTTATTATGAATATTATACTTGTAAGGTTTAAATCCATTATTATACTCATAAAGCATGTAACTATTGATTAAAAATGTTATAGGAGTTTTAATAAAGTTGAAGAAATAAATTGATTAAAATATTTTTTAGGGAATAAAAATAAACTCCATTTTGATACAATATTGAAAGATGAGTAAATACAAGAATAAACAAGTGACGCAAGCATCGAGTTCCTGCCGACAGGTAAAAGTCATGTAGCTTAGAGATAGGAAAAGTTTCTAGATAGCAAATAGGAATATAAATGTATTGAAAGTAGCTAGAAAAGTTAGAAGTTATTTTTAGAAGCGCACAAATGCATGGAATTTTTTAGGGTTCATGGCAAACGTGGTCCATAAGGACATGTGAACAAAGAGCACGTGTGGATGGATGCAAGGGATTTTTTTTTATGGGTACCATGTATACGTAGAGTTTTTTTAGCAATGAAATCTTGTTTTTTTGTGTGTGTATGTATACATTTGTGAGAAGGTAGATTCTTTATGATCTTAATTAGGAAGCAAGAAAGCATTATTAATTTCTATTAATTATTGAATACAAACAATCGAAAAGATTTGTAAGAATGCACAAGACATTAATGCATACATGCATCCACATGCACATAATGCATAGAGGAGTGAGAAGCATAGTTGGCATGTTAACGAGCCTTAAAGAAGGAGACTCAGTTCGCATTTACAGTATTAAATGAAAGAAAACTGGAGAAATAAAGTGTTTATGACTAGGGCAATGTTTTATATTTTTTTTTCTTTTTAGAAAACCTTTTGATTGAAAAATTCATTAGTCATTTTAAATGGAACAAAGTTCTAATGTAGAGATATTTCTAAAGCATCAAATATCATTTGTAACTATTTACAGAAAACATGTGTGCGCGCAAGAAAGGAAAATGCATTCTTTACATGCCCCATTTTTATATGCATGGTGAAACAAAGTTTACCATATTCCTTTTTTTTGCTTGTATGTCCATCTATAAACAAAATTATGTTTAGTGAACTGTTGTAGAGCACATGCTATGTTAATTAATACAATTGAGTTATTTTAGTTTATCATATCACAATATGCAAGTGCTAATAGAAACAATAGTGTTAGGTGGAAGATTGATAGGGATAGCTCATTTGAGTATAAACTTTTTGTAAGATTAATGAATGTTTTTTGTAATGTAGTAAAAAGATTAGTATTATACAAAGCTATTGATTTTATTATAAATAAGATTTAAATCCTGTCTATGTAATATGATAAGATATTTTCGTGTATAGAACAATGTAATTATATTACAATAAATTGTTAGATGAATGAGTAGAAAGCTATTGATTTTATTATAAATAGGATTTGAATATTGTTTATGTAGTATGAATAAAAATTTGTGTTTATATAATAAATGATAAGTAATTTGCAAAAAAAAAATAAAGAACCTTACTACCTAAGATTAAATTTGTGTATATATAAAATAAAATGTAATAGTTTAACTTATGAAATTGTAATAAGTGGAAAAAATATTACGATAAATTCTTAGGTGAAATTGTGCAAAGGTATTGATTTTATTATAAAGTAGATTTGAATGTTGTTAATGTAATATGAATAGATATATTTTTGTGTATATATTTTAAACAAAAAGTAATTTGAAAAGATATAAAGAATTTTATTAAGTAAGATAAAACGTAGGTACAGTAAATTATTATAATAATCTACATGTTTGTAGTACATTGCATCTAAACATTAAATTATTATAACAATGTACAGTAAAATAATGTTACAGTGTTTGTAACAATGCTTGAAGCATTTAAGTATACATGGATACATGTAGACATTTACCAATGTGCATAGAATGCACAGAAGAGTGAAAAGCATCCCTGGCACCTGAGCAAGCCTGAAAGCGTGATGAGACTGAAATTGCATATGTAGTATTAAATAAAAGAAAAGAAGAGAAATAAACTAGTTAGTATGAATGCATATATGAAAGGAAAACATTAAAATATGGACCCATGTAAAGACAAATGCATGCACAGATGTGTAGATGTGTCCATTTAACTTGGTATGCTAAGAAGTATCTATATATGCCTGCGTCCATAAAGTTAGAAATGTCAGAAACAATTTGCAGTTTAAACAAGAACTAGAAAAACATTATTGACTGAAACAAAGCAGCAATACATTAGTGTTTGTGGAACAAGTGTATAAAGTATATCTAATAATGCATTTGGTTGGATGGATACATGTAAATATTTGTGAAATCTGAATATAATTATAGCCTTGGAGGAATGGTCATATGTGCTTTTAGGAATTTGTAACAAATAGGATTTAGAAAAGACATTTTGAAAATAACTCTTGAATACAATTGTATTTTAACAATGAGACTCAATTTGCATTTACAGTATTAAATGAAAGAAAGCAGGGAAGATTAACTATTTATTAGCAATGCATATATTGAAGAAATGCATAAATGTATGGATGAAGACAAACATGAATGCATCCATCTATGTGTACATGTGTACATGTAAGTTGGTAAGTAAACAAGAATCTATATATGGCTATGTGCACAAAGCTAGAGAATGTCAGAAACAAATAGCATTTGAAAGATATAAAAAGAACATTTATGATTGAAACAAAAGAATAATACATTATTGTTTTTTGACCAAGTGTATTAAGGATATATAAATAGGATATAGAAGAAAACGTTTTCAAAGGAAGTCTAGAGTACAACTCTATGTTGTTATAGTTATTTTCAAAGCCCTCAGTGTTTAATTGCATAACCTTAATATTTTTTTCAATTTTCCCTTTGGTATGGTGTGAATTTTGTTCTAATGGATGAAGGTATATTTGAGCTATAGATAGATAAAGATATGTAAGGGTGATAAAGAAGAATGAGTGATGTAAGTGCAAGAAAGAGAAGGAATTGAGAGAATGATATGTTGCAAGTAAGGTATATGAATATGAATACATGGAAACATGTAAATATTTGTTAAATCTGATTACACATAATAGGCTTGAAGAAACTGTTATACACACTTTTAGGGATCTGTAATAAACAAGGTTTAGAAAAGACATTATGAAAATAACTCTTGAATACAACTATATGTTATGAGTGTTATTTTTAAAGTCCTCAGTGTTTATTTGCATAATCTTGATATTTTGTTCATCTTTTTCATTGTTTGGTATGGTGTGAATTTTATTGTGATGGATGAGGGTATATTTGAGGTGTAGACAGATAAAGAAATGTGAGTGTGAAAAAGAAGAATGAGTTATGGAAGTGGAAGAAAGGGAGCGAGTTGAGAGAAGGGTGAGATGGAAATAGGGTGTATGAATAAGTTATGAAAAGTATTTGACATGGGAGGCAAGGTTATGGGATGGTGGATATGAGAATGAATGGGAATGTAGATGGTATGAATTTATTGTTTGCAAGTTATATGCTTACAATTAAATTCAAGAAATGAAAATTTCAATGAGAGAGCTGGATTTAGTGAAAAAAGGAACGCAACACATTGGTATGATGCAAGACAAGCAAATAACTGGATTTTGAAATGTATTTGATTTGAGAGAAAAGGACGTGGAAGGGTGGAAATGGAAATGAATGGAATTAATAGGGTATGAAGTGATTATTTCTTGCAACAAGGGGTGGAAGAATGTCTAGTTTGGTATTGGTTATGCTTTTAAAAATCATCATAGGGTTGAGTCCATCAATATAAACACATAAAAAAGACCCATGTTGCATTTTTGACTCTCCCTCGTACTGAACAAGGTACTGAGGTCCTTGAGCTTCCTCAAAATGCAACAATAGAAGACAAAGTGGAAGTTCTTATGCATATACTATGGAAAAAATAAATATGGAAGATCATAAAAAAGATAACATGTAAATGCTGGTGCAGTGGAGAACATTAAATACATGGAGATAGAAATGGGTAGAGCTATTGAGATATATATGCATGGATGCATCAATAGACACATGTATACATAGAAAACAAAACTACATGGAGAGATGGAGATATGAACACATGTATACATGGATGTATGCATATTTGGATATAGGTGCAAATGCATATGTTACATGGAAGGATGTATTCATATGCATATGCAAATATGGATGAAGGCATATATGCATATATGCATGTATGGACAATATGCATGAATATATGATGGCCATGGGTTACTAGGATACATTACATGGGTGCATGTTTACATTTGCAGTAACAAATTTCCTTTATGATCTTATCCAAGAAGCAAAAAGTGTATTATTATTTTGTTCAATGAAGTATTGAATGCCAAAAATCTTAAACATTTGTTACAATGCTTGAAGCATCTTTGTATACATGGATGCATGTATACATGTATCCATGTGCAGACAATGCAAAGAAGAGTGAAAGGCATACATGACACGTGAATGAGAAATTTGAATGGAAAACACTAAAATCAAGTAAAAATACAAATTTGTGAAAGCATAGTGATGCTCAAGTAGAATTTATGCATGGATGGATGTATAGTTGTGTCCATGCAATTTGGTACAGAAAGAACAATTTTTAGATGCATGTGTGCATAAAGCGATAAATTTTAGGAACAATTTGCATTTGAAACATATACAATATTGTTTTTAGAACAATTGTATAAAGGATGCCTAATCATGCATATGAATACATGGAAACATGTAAATATTTGTTAAATCTGATTACACATAATAGGCTTGAAGAAATTGTTATACGCCCTTTTAGGGATCTGTAATAAACAAGGTTTAGAAAAGACATTATGAAAATAACTCTTGAATACAACTGTATGTTATGAGTGTTATTTTTAAAGCCCTCAATGTTTATTTGCATAACCTTGATATTTTCTTCATCTTTTTCATTGTTTGGTATGGTGTGAATTTTGTTGTGATGGATGAGGGTATATTTGAGGTGTAGATAGATAAAGAAATGTGAGTGTAAAAAAGAAGAATGAGTTATGGAAGTGGAAGAAAGGGAGCGAATTGAGAGAAGGGTGAGATGCAAATAGGGTGTACGAATAAGTTATGAAAAGTATTTGAGATGGGAGGCATGGATATGGGATGGTGGATATGAGAATGAATGTGAATGTAGATGGTATGAATTTATCGTTTGCAAGTTATATGCTTACAATTAAATTCAAGAAATGAAAATTTCAATGAGAGAGCTGGATTTTGTGAAAAAAGGAACACAACACATTGGTATGATTGAAGACAAGCAAATAACTAGATTTGAAAATGTATTTGATTTGAGAAAAAAGGACGTGCAAGGGTGGAAATGGAAATGAATGGAATCAATAGGGTATGAAGTGATTATTTCTTGCAACAAGGGGTGGAAGAATGTCTAGTTTGGTATTGGTTATGCTTTTAAAAATCATCATACGGCTGAGTCCGTCATTATAAACATAGAAAAAAGACCCATGTTGCATTTCTCACTCTCCCTCATACTGAACAAGGTACTGAGATCCTTGAGCTTCCTCGAAATGCGACAATAGAAGACAAAGTGGAAGTTCTTATGCATATACTATGGAAAAAATAAATATGGAAGATCATAAAAAAGAGAACATGTAAATGCTGATCCAGTGGAGAACATTAAATACATGGAGATAGAAATACGTAGAGCAATTCACAGATATATGCATGGATGCATCAACAAACACATGTATACATAGAAAACAGAACTACATGGAGAGATGGAGATATGAACACATGTATACATGGATGTATGCATATTTGGATATAGGTGAAAATGCATATTTTACATGGAAGGATGTATTCATATGCATATGCAAATATGGATGAAGGCATATATGCATATATGCATGTATGGACAATATGCATGAATGTATGGCAACATATAACTTTTAATTTTGTTATATTGGAAAACTAGTACTATTTTGATAAATCAACATTGGAAAATTAGTATTTAGCTGTTTCTATTTATCATAATAGCTTTATAAACTATTGTTGTTATTGAAAATCAGTGAAATGCGATCGCATAGTTTGATTAAATAAATTTAAGCAAAGGCAAAGTCTACAAGACTGGCGAGTAGAGATACATAATCCATGAGTGCAAATTAAATGCATTGAAATATTAAGAAAATGCGAACACATGGAGGGGTCAAAATAATTGAAGCAAATGCATTAAATGGCATGTAACTGGTGGGGAAGGCACTGGAATTGCTTGATGGCCATGGGTTACTAGGATACTTTGGCCATTAGGGGCCATTTGGCCAAAGACAAAGACAGATACATGGATGCATGAGTCCATACATGCATATATACATGTATCCATGCAAAATATTGATAGATACATATATAGATGTATGTGTGTATGCAATTCATAGGTTCATATATGCATAAATCAATGTATACATGCACCCATAGATACAGTCATACATATATAGACAGATGCATGTAGAGATATGGCAAGATATGCATGAATCGATATATGCATGGCTGCATCTATGGATACATAGATACATAATGAAATGGAGAAAAAGACACATTTATATATGCATAGTTTGATTAAAACTAGTGGCTGAAGGTGCATAGTTCATTCAGACAAAATTAATGCATTGAATGGCATCTGACCAAAGGGGAGACTGTTTGAATTGCTAAGCAGTCTTTGAATATATAACAATTAAAAGAGATAAGTATAAGTATCGTTGGGGACATTCCACATTTTGACCTTTCAATCAAAGTCAATTAACAAAGTAGCAGTCAGACCTAAAGAAACTTAAAGGACTATGAGGATAGAAACTGTACATTTTAAATGAAAGTCAGGTTTTGCATTGTTACAATGTATTTGTATACTTTGATTATAAAATCATAGTTTAGATCATTTTAAGTGTTATGCATTTGAATCTTTTCTTGAAATACGAAGGATTCATCTGAGTCTTGGAGGCAATGCACAACTGTCCTATAAAGAGAGCTTTGGAACCAATGAGCTGTCATATATACATGTGTGCATGAGTCCATAGATGCATATATACATGTATCCATGCAAGTTATTGATAGATGCATATATACATGGATGTGTCTATGCAATTCATAGGTTCATATATACATAAATCGAGGTATACATGTACCCATAGATACTGTCATACATATATAGACAGATGCATAAAGAGATGACAAGATATATGCACAAATTGATATATGCATGAATGCACTTATGGATACATAGATACATTATGAAATGAAGAAAAAGACACATTTATATGTGCATTTATTTTGAGAGTTTGATTCTGAATCCATATGCATACTTTGATTAAAAATAGTGGCTGAAAGTACATAATTTATTGATACAAAATTAGTGCATTGAACTGCATGTGACTAAAGTGGAGGCTATTTGGATTGCTAATTAGTCTTTGAATATATAACAATTAAAAGAGCTAAATAAGTATAATTATCCTTGGGAACATTTCACAATTTGACTTTTCAATGAGAATGAATTAACAAAGTAGCAGTCAGACCTAAAGAAGGTTCAAGGACTATGCTGATAGAAAACCATATTTTGGACAATGGCTAGACAATCTGTTGAAATAGCTTTTAAAACTTTGAAGCAAATGCATTTTTCGTTCTGTTTATTTTCATTGTACATGTTAAATGGAAGTTGGGTTTCGGATTGATGCAATGCATTTGGATACTTTGATTATAAAATCATAGTTTAGTTCATTTTTAGTGTTATCCAATTGAATCTTTTCTTGAAATACCAAAGATTCATCTGAGTCTTGGAGGCAATGCACAACTGTGCTATAAAGAGAGCTTTGGAACGAATGAGCAAGTGAGGCACAATTTTTTTTGGTCACATTGCCAATCTCACAGTGTGCTTTAAACCTCCAAAGCAAGAGAAAACTGAGGGAGGAAAGTATTTATTGCCTCAGGTAACTGGTTGCTGGTTCTGGATACTGTAATTATTGTCCTCATAGGCACACATGCAAAGTATGGAACGATATTGAAAGCAAGTGAACTCTCTAATAATCCCATGAAACATAGTCTCTGTATGCATCCATGTATACAAGATTGCATGTATATATGTGTACATGTAATTATGTATATTTTTTTGTATAGTTTGAATTTGGAGAGCTATTTTATATATTGGAAAATTAGCATTTATCTATTTTTCTATTCATCCGAGTAGCTTTATAAATCATTTTTGTTTTAAAAAATTCAGGAAAATGCGAACGCATAAATTGATTAAATAAATTTAAGCAAAGGAATAGTTTAAAAGTTAGCGGCTAGAGGTACGTAATGCATGAATGCAGATTAAATGCATTAAAATATCAAGAAACTGCGAGCACAAAAATTGATTAATTAAAATTAAGCAAAGGCATAGTTTATCAAGGTGGCAGGTAGACATACACAATGCATGATTACTGCAAAGCGGTCTCATAAAGAGAAGTTTGGAACGAAAATTATGTTAACATGTGTGGTAGTGAGAGTTTTTTCCTTGAACCTTGTTATATATTCAAGGAATAACTAGCAATGCAAACAATGTTCCTTTTAGTCAAATGCCATTCAATGCATTGAGCTTGCATCAGTGGATTATGTACCTTCAGCCACTAGCTTGAATCAAAGTATGCATATGGATTCAGAATGAAAAGCTCTTTTCTGTGAACGTATTTTTAATTTGCCTATGCATTTGCCCAGAATGCTTTTAACCGGTAGCATTGGCCAATCACATTTTGCTGTTGAACATATTGCTTATTTTTTTGTACAGTTTGCATGTGAAGAACTATTATATATATTGGAAAAATAGCATATATCTATTTTTCTATTTGACTGAGTAGCTTTATAAATCATTTTTGTTTTAAAAAATCAGAAAAATGCGAACGCATAAATTGATTAAATAAATTTAAGCAAAGACATAGTTTGAAAGTTGTTGGCTAGAGGTACATAATCCATGAATACAGATTAAATGCATTAAAATATCAAGAAAATGTAAGTGTAATGCATGAATGCAAATTAAATGCATTAAATGACATCTGGCTGGAGGTGAGCGTGCTGGAGTGGCTTGGTGAACACGCATGGACAGGGTACTTCGGTCATTTAATATAGAGTTAAGTTACTTGCTATGCATTTCTATTACTTTGTGTGTGTTGTTTTTGTGTTCTGTAAGCCTGTGCTATGAAAACCTAGATTTTGCAATTGCTTTGAGCTTTCTTGCTATGATGAAAGCATACAGGAAAAATGAATTTTGTGACCTGTTATAGTTAATGTCCTCCTAGGCACATATGCAAAATATGGAAACATATAGAATTTGGCATGAACAATGTTGGAGGAATCACATGAACAATAGAACTATTCAACACTGAACTCTATGCTTGTAATAAGTATTGGAAAAGCTGTAAATGCCATAGATGAAATAATATGAATAAAATTCTAGTTTTTGGTTTTCTTGAAATACAATGAAAAAATTGCTATAAAGCCATAAGACAAGGTTGTGTAACATATTGTCATTCCTGTATCTAATTTCTTTGGACACGAATGCTTAACACAGTTGATTGCAATAGTAACATGTCTACGAAAGTGGGAAAATAGAGATCATAACTCAATAGTTTTTAGTGTGAATATATATGTGTAGACATCCAAATTTGGACACTTAATTTATCCAAATTTATCACTTTTCATCTAAACATCCTCTTATCTGAGTTAATTAAGTAATATTACTATTATTTAATTAATATCCTTAATTCTGCCAAATCCCTAAGGTATTTAATTAATAATTAAATACCTTACCCTCACTAATCCCCTTTTCATCAAATGAATTAAATAAATATTACATTTATTTAATTCCTCACATCATCATTTTCATCTAATCCTAATCCATCTCCTAATCTCTTCATTAGGGATGTGCACATGCCTAATCCTTGATTAGGATGTGTCACATCCCTCAACTTTTGCAGTTGGCTTCTAATCCCTCATTTATCTTCTAATTACTAATTAATTAATCTTAATCATGCTTTGCAAACTCTTCCCATCCCTAAGGAATTTTTAATTCCTTTTTATTCACCCTAGGATCCTCTCTTCCCCATGTGAATTTTTAATTCACTTTTATTATTCCTAGAATCCCTTTTCCCATGCATCTTCTAGAACCTTTGACTTGTCATCAAGTCACATGTGACAAACTCACCTTGTGGGAACATTGTCTTATCCACCAGATTCTTCCAATCATTGTGAATTTTTAATTCACTTTTATTCACCCAAGATTCTTCCCATCTCCCAATGTACTTGGAAGGTACTTGTCCTTCCTCCACCTCATGTACCTCTCTTCCACCTCATCTCCACATCATCCTACCTTTATCCACTTCATAATCCACATGTCAAGATGTGAGGGCTTGTGAGTCCTCAACTCACCTTAGCCCTTCATCTTGACCTTGTTGGATCAATCTCAACCATTGAATTCTCTAGAGAATTCAAGTTCTCCTATAAATACCCCCTCCTTAAGGACATTTAAAAAACTTTGAATTTTCATAACTACATGCTGCCATTTTGTGCACTCATCTAGCCTTCAATTACATTCACTTGCATTTACATCCAAACACATAGTAAAATCCTCCCTTTTAGCCACATCAAGAGCCATCAAGGAGCACACATATCATTCCAATCAAAGGCCAATCAAAGAGACATCAATAGCAAGGAAGGTAAAACCATTCGTGTCTTGTGTTATTTATTTTCCTTCTTATTTTGTCACTCTCTTTTGGCTAATCTTGAGGTGTCCTTGGTCTTTTATCATTCGTATTTTGAGTTATTTTATGCACTAGAATAGGATAAATTCTAAGGTATATATTTTTGGCACGCCCGGTGGGACCCACAAACGGGTTTCTATACTTTACGTTTGCTGTTGTTGAGGGTTTTGCAGGAACACGTCGCAGAAGGGCGACTATGCCCCTGTTTTTACCGCAGTGGGGCAATTACGCCCCTGTTTTTACCGCAGTGGGGCGTGTGCGCCCTCTTGGGCTGAAAATCACTTTTTTACTAACACTTTTCTACAGAAGGTCACGTGCGCCCACTTTGGCTAAAACTTCACTTTT
>VDFB02281492.1:272243836-272342323 GCA_007258455.2 Sequoia sempervirens | reverse complement strand
ATTTTCCGCCAACAAAACCTATGTGTTGGAAATTTTCAAAATTGATTTTTGATTTTTACATCGACACTTCTGAAGGCCATAACTTTTGACTCGGGTGTCTGTTTGAGCTAAAATTTGACGGGTGGTTGCGTTATGAGATAACGAGTGGATTTCCAATAGGTTTTTTTGAAAACCATTGGAACCCGTTTTGACCCATTTTCGGGGCCTCAAACTTTCATCTAGGCCCTCAAAATCCCAATTTAGTGTTTTTTTCCAACATTTTGAAAAATTGTTTTCACTCATAACTCAAAATGCGTATCTCGAATCTAGGATGTTAGTTGGCAATTCATCCTATCTCACCAATGGGTATTTCTTGGAACAAATTGGGACTCTCAAACATACGACCATGAAGTTTCCTAAAATGGCAAAATTTGACAATTTTTGAAAATTGTCAAATCAGGAAAAATTTGCTTGTCAACACCTTACGCCCTTTAAACCCCAGAACTTGGTGTAGAATCAATCCAATCATATCCTTCAATCATTCTAATCTTCAATCCAATCCTCATCTGAGCTTTAATCTTATCCTAATATGAGCTTAACCAAACCCCTAATCTGAGCTTTCGTCCCTCTGCAGTCAAGATCTTTGGATATCGAACAAAGTCTTAAGACTCCTCCCTCCATCTTCTTCAATTTTGTCCTATTCATCCATTCTAATCAATCCATTCACTCATTCCATGTAACCATTCATCTATTTCAACCCTTCATCTATCATCTCAAACCTTCATCAAACCTCCTTTTATCATTTCAAACTCTCATTCAATAATCTTGATCAATCATTTACTCATTCTGAGTAATCTTCCATCTTCTCCATCTCCTATCCATTCTCATCATCATGCCATCCTCCCACTTCATCTTTGATTATTTGGATAACTATCCCATCCTTGAGCTTCGTATAGTCACTATCCTCCAATCCAATCCAACAGGTCTATCTTGTCCCAACGTGTCAGTCCAATCATTTTATCCCCTTACCTAGGGTTATCCCATCATCTTTCATCCATCACTTGTCTTTGGCCTTTTTTCGAACTACGTTGCCCCTGCGCTTTCACGTAGGCAAGGTCGATCCTTTGATCCGCCCCCGGGGTTCCATCATCAGTCTTCATTGTCCACTTTGTCCCTTTATCGCCTATCATCAATCTTTCTACTTTGTCCATCTAATCCTTTATCATCTATCATCAATCTTCATATCTTGTTCCTATTTGTCTATCCCATCTGTACCATCCATCAAGGTCTCCATGAAGATCTCCATCATGGTCAGTCGTCAGCCTTTTATCGAACTACGAGGGCTCTGCGCTTCCACGTAGGCAAGGCTAATCTTTGATCGACCCCCGAGCCCCTAGGTCGCTAGGATGTGTTAGTCTCCTATCTTGTGTCATGTCTTTTGTGTCGCGTCGTCAAGCTATGCCCTTATCTAGCTGGTTCTTAACAACTGAAACCCACTTGTATCAATAAATCCAATCAGTTTTGAATATCCTACGTCATATCGATTTTTTAGCTTAGTATCCATCATCGGTCTCAATAGGATGTATCCTTCCTAACAGACCTCATCAATCCCATCCATCCCCTTGATCCTATGGCAAAGGACATTTGAAATTGATTGTGATCTTTTGATGCTTTTGACTTTTGTTTATCATTTGAGCTCCCTATCATCACTTGTCAAGGCCGCCATGATCCATCATATTATGGCGTGTTTTGATTGGTCCACATAGGGGCATATCTTGATCTTTTGTTTGATTGTGTCTTCTTGGTTGTCCCACGTAGTACCCACCAAGATCCCTGAGGTCTTGTGTTATGTTGGGGCATCCTTTTGTGCTTGTGGTTATCTCAATACTTGGCCCGACCAAGGTCTTTCTGACCTTGGGGTGTTGGGATAGCCTTCTTGTCTATTGTGTTTATTTCATGCATTAGACACTATTATGCCTTGGTTCCACATACCCTGGCACTTGGTGTCTTATGCTATAGCAAAAATCAGTGCTCCGAAGATGGCAACTTGCATTAGGATTGCATTTCATTTTCCATTCTATCGTCTTGCATGTATCCCCCCCATCCATTCATCCTTATCTCACATCTATCCTATCCCCATCCATTCCATTTAGCCTAAATCATCTAATCATATCCTTGGTCTTGTTCTCCGTCTTGTTACAAGCGTGGATCCAATCCTCCTCCTCCTCCTCCTCCTCCTCATAATCATCATCATCATCCCATTTTATTCTTTCATATCCCTTTGGTGTTGTTTTGGGATGTATCCTTCCCTCATCGACAACACTTTTGTCATCATCATCGGGAGGTACTCTTCCCTATCCTTTAGTGGTGTTTTGGGATGTATCCTTCCCTCATCAATACCACTCATTGGGATGTATCATTCCCTATCCTCATTGACCACACTCCATCCATCCTCCACCCCTTTTGGCTTGTACCTTGACTGGGGCAACATCATCTTCCTCTCTGCATCCATTTTTGTTTCCCAATCTCCTGTCGCCTTTTCATCCTCTTCCTCATCTCCCATTTCATCATCTCATCCATTTCGAGAGCACATCCGTGTTCTCTTGAACCCGCATGTTCTCTCGAGGGGGAATCCTCAATCCCTACTCTTCATCTTCACCCCCATCATATTTCTTCCTAGTCATCTGTTTGATGACTGGGGCATCCTTCTCAATCTAACCATCTCCTTTTGGGTTCTATATTTTAATATTCTTTGAAATGATGCTACTTCGCAACACTATCTCAAAGAGGGGAAAAATGTAGACATCCAAATTTGGACACTTAATTTATCCAAATTTATCACTTTTCGTCTAAACATCCTCTTATCTGAGTTAATTAAGTACTATTATTTATTTATCCTTATTGCCCAAATCCCTAAGGTATTTAATTAATAATTAAATACCTTACCCTCCCTAATCCCTTTTCATCAAATGAATTAAATAAATATTACATTTATTTAATTCCTCACATGTCATTTTCATCTAATCTAATCCATCTCCTAATCTCTTCATTAGGGATGTGCACATGCCCAATCCTTGATTAGGATGTGTCACATCCTCCAACTTTTGCAAGTTGGCTTCTAATCCTCATTTATCTTCTAATTACTGATTAGTAATCTTAATAGTACTTTGGTCAACTCTTCCCATCCCCAAGGAATTTTTAATTCCTTTTTATTCACCCTAGGCTCCTCTCTTCCCCATGTGAATTTTTAATTCACATTTTATTATTCTAGAATCCCCTTTTCCCATGCATCTTCTAGAACCTTTGACTTGTCACATCAAGTCACATGTGACAAACTCCCACCTTGTGGGAACATTGTCTTATCCACCAGATTCTTCCAATCATTGTGAATTTTTAATTCACTTTTATTCACCCAAGATTCTTCCCATCTCCCAATGTACTTGGAAGGTACTTGTCCTTCCTCCACCTCATGTACCTCTCTTCCACCTCACCTCCACATCATCCTACCTTTATCCACTTCATAATCCACATGTCAAGATGTGAGGGCTTGTGAGTCCTCAACTCACCTTAGCCCTTCATCTTGACCTTGTTGGATCAATCTCAACTATTGAATTCTCTAGAGAATTCAAGTTCTCCTATAAATACCCCCTCCTTAAGGGCATTTAAAAAACTTTGAATTTTCATAACTACATGCTACCATTTTGTGCACTCATCTAGCCTCCAATTACATTCACTTGCATTTACATCCAAACACATAGTAAAATCCTCCTTTTTAGCCACATCAAGAGCCATCAAGGAGCACACATATCATTCCAATCAAAGGCCAATCAAAGAGACATCAATAGCAAGGAAGGTAAAACCATTCGTGTCTTGTGTTATTTATTTTCCTTCTTGTTTTGTCACTCTCTTTTGGCTAATCTTGAGGTGTCCTTGGTCTTTTATCATTCGTATTTTGAGTTATTTTATGCACTAGAATAGGATAAATTCCAAGGTATACAATATGTATCCTGACACATATAAGCTTGATCTGGCATTCATGAATACAACTGCTATGTACAGTGAAACAGCTAATTAGTATTACTATATGCAATATCCATATAACATAATAAATTGGTACAAGGCTAGAGTGGTAGATCCATAAGTAAATGGATGCGTGTATACGCAGTTGCATATAGGGATACGTAGAAGCTTAGATGAATACATGGACACATGAATATGTGCATATGTGCATATGGACATAGAGGCATATATACATGTAAATATGCATATATGCAGCATAAGCAACATATGGATTTGTGTATATAGGAGTGTACGCCATACATTAGAATGCATGATGGAAAAGCGACTATAAAGTACAATGCATTAAAGTAGGCGCAAGACTTGGTTACAGTAATAGCATAAAAATGATAAAAGCTAAATGAAAATAACCATTTATTGTCTCAAGTAACTTGTTAATGGGTCTATAGTGTGCAATCATAACTACTTCTACTTGGTCACCATAAATTCTTGGAAACGTAAGAATCACAAAGCAAATATTGGAGAAGCTAGGAAGGACAGAATGCAAAAGGGAACATTTAAACTATATAGTTTGAATGGCATTATGCATGGAGGGATAATAATTATTGAACATATATGTTAGATGTACATAGAGAACCATTGTCTTGGTAGGTGCAAAAACAAAATTAGAGTTTCAGATGTCCATATTCTAAAAGACTTTAACATAGTAACCTATAGAAGTGTCTAAATGTATAATAGCAATAGAGTATTTTAAAACCAAAATTGTCTTTAACATGTGAGACCCAGTGAAATGTCTTGGAGCGCGGAAAGGCAAAAAAGTAAAAGTTTGAACAATGTAAATCTGTGCTCCTCTATTCCTAGTTTCTTGGAGCGTGGAAAGGCAAAAAAGTAAAAGTCTGAACAATGTAAATCTATGCTCCTCTATTCCTAGTTTCCTGTAAAGGCAACAAAATGCTATGTATTATAAACATAGTTTGTATGGATAGTGATTTGAGGTACTCGTTCAAAACAAAGAAAGTGTACATATGAATGACTTTATTACCTTCTGGTGATGTTTCCTATCTATTTGTCAATGCAAATGGCTTGAACAATGGCATTGTTTTGGTCAAGGCTAAAATGTCCTTCAGCACTGAAGTCCCGTAGGATGAATATCACTACTGACTTGTCCTTGATATAGTCTTCATAGCTGAGCCTTTGCAGTGTGGGCAATAGACGGTCCATGGTGGCCTGGTCAATTGAAGACTGAATTGTTTGATTGTCATAAGTTGTTATGGTAGTTTTAAGTTGTAAACAAAATGTATAATTGACTTGCTGGTTGCACTGTTTACAGTGAGCAGTTTTCTCTTGGAGTGTGCCATAAGCAGTAAATTTGAATTTGGATTTTGGACAACATGCATGAAATGGATTGGAAAATACATTTGCTGCTTTTAGAGTACCAGAAACCTATAGAATATGGTTCAAAACTGTTAGAGGAGACAAAAAAACAAGTTTGGATGCACTAGATTTATTTAAAAAGAATGTTGTTACCTTGAAAGTTGAGTGTAGTAGGCTGTTGAGTTTTTCCAAGCTTCTTTTGTCATTCAAGGTACAGATGAATGTTGATCAACATGTATGAAATGTGTTCTTTTGGTTTGTTTTTCTCACAACATTCTTGAAAAGCATTGCAGGTGTTTTATTTGTATGCAACTGGTCTTTGAGTGCAAAGTATTGTTGCTCATATGTTGACCGTAATAGTAGCTGCAATTCAATGAGAGGATTAGATTTTGTTACGGAAATTGTTATAGAGGCCATTGTAGAACATTAAAAGCTTGAAACTGAAAGAAGAGGTAAAAGTTCTGTAGACTGAAATACCTGTGCCCTGTCTATGTCAGTGTGGCCATCTTTGATGTCAATTGCAAATTGGGTACCCATTTTCCTGGCACCAACTACTAGTGCAGCTATTGTGCCAGCTGGGTACTCATTAACAGTTGTAAGCAATTGGCTGATAGTCGTACTTGGGATGAATTTGTACTCCTGACAGAGGCGGGGGATGTTTTCAGTGGTGCTAATGTCTGTTAAAATCAAAATGCAATCACAGTCACCTCTATCATAATCTGTTCTAGGTGCAACTTGGAAATCTGAGATTGAAATAGCTGATCCCGGGACTATTTTAGGCTCATGTTGATAAACAAGGTTTCCACTAACATTTAACGTGATTGTCATTTCTGCTTTGTGATCTGTTAGATCAACACGTAGCATTTCCCGTGTTTTGTTAGCCTTGTCCAATGTTGCTCTGTAGACAACAAGGACATCACCTTGGAAGGTGTCTCCAGCTCTTCTTGCATTTAGTTGTTTGATTGAAACAATCCTAGGTTTCTTGACTCTTGTCCTACAAGGAACAAGGATAATTTCAATTGAATGCTAATTTTATATTAGCAAGTTGGACAAATGGAGGTACATTGTAGAACAAAGCATTTTACCATTGTGTTGACTCTTCTTGTGCAATTTGCACCTATTTGGCTTGTCTTTTTGATACATCTTTTGGTGTCCTACAAAGAATTGGAACAATGTTATTTGAATATTTGTGATTTGGGCGAATGAATATGAAGGAATAATACTATGAGCACTTTACCGTTGTGCTAATTCTTCTTGCGTGGGTTGCATTTTCTTTGACTGTCTTTTAGTTTCATCCATAGATCTCCTGCAAATAATGGATATAGCTTTGGAAAAGACATTGCAATGCGTAAAACTGATATAAGGCTATAAGTTCTATAGAGTTGAATTTGTCTATTGTGCAATATGCAATTTTAGGAAAATTGGATTGTGATCAGTCCAATATGCTTCTGATATATAGATAGAGCATATATTTGTAGTCGTGTTGGATCAAATGTGATCAATGACTGAGTTGCCCATGCTATGTTGTTGGTTCAAGACAAATTGTATGTTGTTATGTTGCATATAATTGTGAAGCATTTTTTTGTTTATGCTCTCTGAAGACATGTCGACATTAAAATCGCCTAAAATGTACAACATGTTTTCTGAATTTGTGGATCCAATAATTATTTGCAAGATTGCGATTACTTCATCTATGGCAGTTGCAGGTCTTGCATAAATATTACAAACACTGGGTTCATTGTTAGATAGCATTATTGTTAATGTGATAGCTTCAATATTTGAGGTTTCATGGTGTGTTGTTTTTGACAAGAGTAAATGTTTCTTGGTTAAAGTTGCTATGCCATGGATGTTATGTACAGAGGAGCTATCAAAATTCTATAGCAAGGTATTTAGCTTAAAGGGATGAATATGTGTTTCTTGGAGACACAAGATATCAGATTGCATTATGCTATAGTCATTGACAATGTCTTTTGCATGTGCTTTCAAGCTACGAGTGTTCAATGTACATAGGAGCATATGTGATTTTTTTTTTGAACATGTGCTTAGATTATCAAGTTGCCATTATGCACATGTCTGAAGACGAGACATTTCTAGTTGTATTTTGTCTTTAACTTTGAAGTTTTTTGAAGTTAAAGGTTGTAACAGGAATAATGATTCTACTGATTTTGTTCGTGATAGAGCTGTATAGGTTAGTCCATGTTGTCTAATGCATGTGGGATCAAAAGCCAAGGCCTCCATTGTTAATCCTTGGGATCGATGTATGGTTCATACACATGCTACTTGTATTGGGAATTGTTTTCTAGTTGTAATTTTCTTGTTTATTGTTATTTTCTGCATTGGCCTAGCAATGCGCTGTATAGGCACCCAGTCTTTGTCAATGATAGTAGAATAGCAGTGTGCTAGTTTTGTACGCTGCTGATGTCCAATTGATGGGTCATTAAATTTAATCCAGACAATATCAATATTGTTTTGTGATGTATATGCTTTAAAAATTCCATCTGAACCGTTGACAAGGCCATCTTGAACATTGTAATTGCCTGCATAAAGCTCAACAAGAATGTTTGGTTTCAAAGCATATTTGTGATGGGAGTGTTGTTGTGTGACTGTACACTCGTATTGCATTAAGGTCCTCATTAACTTCATCTATCGCATCCAGCACAATCATTTGGGTTGGAATGATTGATAGCATTTTGTTGTTATGTGCTTGAACGTCTATTCTCCTATAGAAAAGGTGCAGAAGCAATGGATCTAATGGTACAGGACGAAAGAAAATTTTGTTGATATAGTCTATGTCATGAGTTGTCTGAATGCCTACTCGTAGTCTATTAAGGATTGAAATAAATATTTCATCTTTTTGTCTCATGGTAGTCACTAATGAATAGCATTTTATGTGGTCTTTCCAGAAACTATAAGGCATTAATTCAATTGGAGTAGGCCTATTTTCAAAAACCACAGAGTCAAGGATAGGTTGTGCCTGGTAAAGGTCACCACAAAATATGGTGTCAAGGTTCCTAAAGTATGCTGTAGGCATTTGCATTATGTCTCGTAGTCTTCTATCAATATACCATAAAATGTTGAGCCAACTAATGATATCTCGTCTATAAGAAGTATGCGCAATTGATCATAGTGCTTTGACATAGTGTCAAGTACTTCAGTGTTTAGTGGCAGGAATTCTAATGTATTAAAAGGTATGTGAAATGTTGAATATAATGTGAATCCGCCTATGTTATATGCTGCTTTACCTGTATATGCAGTTAATAAGCCCTTAGGTTTGTCTGGATTATTGTCAACAAAATTGCTATACATGCGAATGAGAGCTTGGTAGATGGATTTTTCTGTAAAAGTCTTTCATGTTCCAACTCCTCCAGTCAAAAACAAGTGCAATGGCTTTTGTGGATTTCTCATCTTTTTTATGAGAACATCCTTAACAATTGCTTGTTGTTCTTTATTTAACATTCGTCTTAATTTGTAGTATTCATTGTTATCTGTAATATGTGGGTTCTTTGTAATTTCAAATCCATTGGAGTACGTGGTCTTTGGGTTAGAATGACCTATGTTTGGAAGGTCTGTTTGAATGTCATATAGTTCTTTATGGGAAATCTTTGTTTGCATTGGCAGGTCAATGAGCTTTTCATCTTCAAGAGACTGAACATCATTAATAGCTTTGTCAATGTCACCCCATGCGGAGTTTGTGCTGTGGATGAACTTTGCACTGTTTGTTTGAATGGTTTGTCCATGGTACATGTATGCATGTTCCCAAGAGTCAAAGTTTTGTTTGAGTGTATGCTCATTAATGATAAATGGAACATAGAGAACCAATTGCTCTCTACAATGATTCTCTAATCAAAGTGTTTGTTGAAATTGATAAACCGTATCACATTGGGTTTGGCCTTTGGCTCAATTGCAGCACCGTATTTATTGTATCTTGAAACAAATTCTGCAAGACATATGTCCATCATTGTTTCAGGGCGTTTTAAATAGTAGTCTATAATAGATTTCGCAAGAACATTTTCTGATTCATCTGGCTCATTGCTCAATTGTTTAACAGATTTGAGTATAAATGTGCGATCATTGTCAGATCGTGTATCAATGAATATACATTTTCTTGAACTATAATTTAATGGCAATGACAGAACAATATGTGCAGCTTGTTGTGATGACATTTGTTGCAAGTTAAGCATGGCATTGCCAAGTTTACTCACCATTCGGATTGCATCAATATTGTCTTGCTTGTGGTCTCTACGTATTCTTTTGAATGCATATGTCATTGACTTGTCTACTTTTGCAATATATGAGCTACAGTACATAGCAGCAGCATATGCATTTAGGACAAATTGTGCATCTGTATTAGCCCTCCAAAGATCTGGAATTTTCCTTGAAAACTATTGTTCCATATTTGTGATGGTTTTCTCTGTAAGAAAAGCGTGGGCCTGTTTAATGTTGAGCTTAAAGCTTGAATGTATTCATTGTCACTTAAGTTTAATTCTTTTAAGAACATTTGAAAAGTGAATTGTTTGTCATAGTTTTCTTTTTGGAGTTTTGAAAAGATTTTAGTGGCATTTGCAGTTATCGCTTCAGTCTTTTGGAGTATTGGTAAAAGTATAGTTGACTTTTGCATTGGTGGGAAAGGAAAATTGTACCTACAAAACTGTTTTCTTGATCTTTTGCATTTCTTTGTATGATGGTGCTTGTGTAGCATTGCCAGAGGAGGTTCCAAATTTTTAGTGTTGCAAGTAATATACTTATCAACAAAAGCTATGACGTCCGTGTTGTTTTTTTCTGTGTAGATTGGTGCATTTTTAACCCATATGAGGAAATGATCATGTTCATTTCCTCAATTTTGGAACTTAGTGACTGAGAAGTAATCAATGACATTTCCAAAGAAGGAGTCATCTGTAAGTATCAATTTTTTTATTGCATTGATTCTATGGTTATAGTAACGTGCACAAGTGATAGGATCTTTCTTGATTAGTTCAAATTTGTCAATGTGTGTTGGGTGATTAGATTCTTGATGGTTTTGTGCTGATTGGTGTAGATTGTGTAGCTCTTGTAATGTTTGAATTAGTGGATCCCAATTTTGCTCAGCACTAGAGAAAGTGATGAAAAATGTCGGTGGTCCTAGTTGTCGAATCATAGCAAATACATTTTTCTTAAGTTGTTGTGAATAGTCTGGAGAGATTCTTATTCTTTTGAAATCAACGTATCCAATATCTGATTTTAGAATTTTTTCTAGGTTTGGTTTGTGTTTAACATCTTTCGCAAATAGCTTTCGCCCTTTTAACTGGCCCTTGCAGATTCTTATTGTCATTGTAGACAGTACTTGTTGTATTAGTACCTTTATAGCTTTGAAAAAAATGTTTGTTGTATGATATGCAAATTGTCTTTGTGACTGTAAGAGCTCCCAGTTCTGATACGTAAAGTTTTTTACAATGTCATTATCACATGGTTTGCCAAAGAATAAAGTTGGGAAATTCATTTCTTCAGCATAGATGTCCTTAAATATTCCAATTGGATACTTGTTCTCTGCAGGTGCAATTTCAATAATCTTGTCCTCCATGTTATGGATACATCTAGACTTAGTGAATCCATGTATCAATGTGTCTGATGGGTTTTCATTTTCCATTTCACTATCTGATTCTGTTTCACTTGTATTTTGTGGACTATTGTCTTCGTTTTCTTCAATGCATTGGAGAACTTCTTGCCAATCTTGGTTTATGCGAACTTCGTGCATTTTGTATAATGGTGTCCTCGTTAATTGAGTCAAAGCTTGCATGATGACATTTGGGCGCACCATGCCTTTTTGAAATGCATTTTTGTATTTCAAGCATCTTTTCAATGAAACAATAATTGTTTTGTGTTGTTAATTGATTGTGGTAATGCTTTTTGTACAATGTTCATGTCAATAGGGACATTTATAATAGAACCTGTTAGGCCTATTTGAGACCTTTTGAACCCTAGTTCCCAAATTTGTGCAAATGCAATTCTAAGTGACACAAGTTGTTCTTCTAGATGAGTTAAATTTTGTACATAGCACAATGGTCTATTAGTTCTTATTTTCTGTGGCGTAGCATACTTTGGAATAGTGGACTGTTTCAATGCAAAGTAGCATACATTGCATATGAAATCTGTGAATTGTAAGGAATCTGATTGTAGCAGCTTGCAGTATAACTGTTTTTGTTTTTCTTTGAAAATCCTGATGTCCTTGTACAGACAAAGCACTTGGAAAATTGCACATGGGTATTTTGGCGTATCTTGTATTGTTGTTTTATAAATTTCTATTGGTGTCAATGTTTTTTTTTTCTTTGGGCTGCTAGGTACACTTTCTTTTTGTTTTTCTTTTCTAATCAAGTTCTTCAGGTGATTAAGTCTTATTGTTGATTTATGTTTTAAATTGTCTACTTTGACAAATGGTATCAAATTTTCCTTGTTTTTAGGCAAAGCATGTGGCTTAGTCAAGTAAGTATTTTTGTATTGTGGATGATTTCTGATCAACTTTTTTAGTCAGAGTAAGCTTGTAGAGCATGGGCGAGTTAGATTTTGGGCTTTGATTCTTAGAAGCGGCTCAAAATGTCCAGCCAAAGGGTTTGTATCATGGAACAGTATAGAGACTAATTTTGTATATCCAGAATCATTGAAATCTAAGTACTTCCTTGATGTTGTCAATGACCAGAGGCTTATCTGTATTTTTAACCATTTGGATATCTAGTGAATGCAAAACAAGTCACCCCACAATCTACGTTCGCTATGGTCTATGCACAGGCGTGTGGACAATCGCATCTTGTGGAAGTATGTTTCTTTGTCATGTACTTTGTGCAATGTGTATAGAGTAGTAGGATTTAGTTCATTGTTATATGATTTAATTACTTCTTTGTCCTTTTTTTGAAAGCAATCCATAAAATAATCTATAGCTCCATTGCGTAATTGAGTTGAGGTGTACTGGTTGTTAAGTAGCACTTGAAGCAAATCAAACAAACAGTCACCAACATTGTATGCAAATGTGCTTAATCTACAAAGGCCTTCGGCTCTAAGGACATTGTCAATGTTTGATATTTGAGGATACTTTGTGCAAATTTTTTTTATTTCATGTGAAGTTATGGGCTGTTTTGAAGTTATGTTTTGTGTTTCAATTGCTAGCAATGGTTCAAAGTGTCCATTTAAAGAATCCATGTCATGAAATAGTATAGAGACTGATTCCGTGTGATCAGAACTATTGAACTGTAAGTACCTTCTTGCTGTTGTTCTTGACCAAAGGGATATTTGTATATTCAACCATTTGGATATCCAGTGAATGCAAAATAGGTCACCCCACAATCCACTTTCTGTGCAATCTGCTTGTGGCTTTGTAGATAAGTGCATTCTACAGAAATATGTTTGTGGATCGTGTACTTTGTGCAACATATATAGAGTATCAGGGTCTAGTTCATAGTTGTATGATTTTATTGCTTCCTTGTCCTTGTTTTGAAGGCAATTCAAGAAGTAATCTATAACTCCATTTCGTAGTTGAATTGATGTGTAACGATTGTTAAGCAATAGCTGTAATGAATCAAACAAACAATCACCAACATTGTATGTAAAAGCACTCAATCTGCAAAGTCCCTCGCCCTTAAGCACGTAGTCAATGTTTGATATTTGGGGGCACTTTGTTAATTAATAGGTGTCAACGTCTATCATTTTCTTTGTTACTCGTGTAACCTAATGTGTTTGGGAATAGCAAATGCTGGGTATGAATAGCATCTAACGCTAGTATCTAGATTACAAAATCTATAACTGTTTACATCATCGCCTATGTGCTTTTACTCAATAGCATTTGAAAGCATTAATCATGTTGTCGAGGATCTTGGAAGTTAATAATCTCTACATATGTTGGAAAATGGATCTTGAGTAGTAGCAGAAGCTTATGTAACATACCACACAACAAACAATTTAATAGAAGCAGAAGGGGAAAATAGTATTAATTCTTCAACCTGACCTTGATATCCATTGTCCCCTAGCAGGATTGTATGTACTTATTCCTATTACATTGCCAAAGTGGATAAATGAGTACAATGCATGATGTATACTTTTAGTGCCACAAACACAAAACAATATTTTCAGGTAGCCTTGTTTACATGCACCAATTGGTTGACAAGAATCTTTTTTGCTCACATTGCCAATCTCAGTCTATGGTATTTAAATGTTTTGTGTAATTGGATTCCTTTGTTTCTATGTACTTGTAAGCAACTGATTTTTTTCAAAGGACAAATGATTTTAAAAGCTATTCAGATAAACATGAATTAAGTGACATGTAGAGAATAGTTTTACAAATCTTTTCTGTTTAAAGAAAATCAGAAAAATGCAAAAGCATTATTTGATCAAAGAAGATCTATGGCTTTTCCTATTTGTCAGAATAGCTTTTAAAATCATTTGTGTTTAAAAAATTTGAGGAAAATGCAAAGGCATAGGCCCATTAAGCAAAAGTAAAGGCATAGATTGATTAAACAATTAAAAGAAGAGATTGAAACTCAGAAGTGCAGGCGCATAGTGCATATATGCAAAGTAAATGCATTAAATAGCATGCGGGTGGATGAGAAACTGCTGGAATGGCTTGGTGAACATGTATAGTGAGGTTGCTTTGTTCATTTGTTATAGACTTAAGTCAGCTGTTAAGCATGACAATTACTTTGTGCATATTGTTTTTCTATTCTAGAAGTCTTTGTTCTAGGAGAGTTTATAGTGATTGAGCAGACTTTGTTATAGTTATAGTATCTAGAACCATAAACGAGTTACTTGAGGCAATAAATAGTTTCTTTTCTCAGTTTTCTTTTACTTCAGAAGTTTTAAGCACGCAGTGTAATTGGCAATGTGAGCAAAAAAAAACTGTGGTTAATGTCATTTTGCATGTAAGCAAGACCATGGAAAAATATTAAATCATGTCTATGAGTGACGTAGTACATCATTCATTGAACTCGTGCCATGTCAGCTTTTGAAATTAACTTTGTAGGCATTTATTTGTAAAATAGGAAGATTAAACATATGTTAACTTGCACATTGCACAACAACTTGCCACAGATATAAGTAGTCGTATGAAAAAAACTGCCTTAAATGCATATAGGAAAAAAACAGTTGACATAAAACAAAGACTTATGACTCAAAAGGCTATTCGAAACTACAAACAGTGTTTAAAAATTGGATGCTAGCAGTTCATTCTATTATATGGATATTGTATAGAGGAAGTATAACTTATTAACACATAAGCAAAACCTGCTCTATTGCTCGAAGACAAATTACTATTGCAATTGTGTAAAATGCATTTTCCTATTTGTATATGTGGAAGCAGTCCTCTAAATCATTTATGTTCAAAGAAATGAGGAATACAAGATGGCAAAACGAATACATGGAAAAGAACTTTATGCATTTATTATATTGAAGAATTTCAATTGCATTTCAAGAAAAGCAAAAAGACAATTTGGAAAACTGACCTTGTAATCTGCTATCAAACGATCAAGTATACTTGTAAAAATGTCCAAATTGTGATAAGGACAAGCAATTTTTCCCAGTGTAGTTTGTGCGTGATTGTTTAAATATAGTTGAAAGCATTAATCCCTGTCACAAGGACAATTTAGACAAATGAGTACAGTGAGTGACATATACTATGCTATTCATAAAAACAAAACAGGATTCTTATGCAGTTTCATTTGAACAAGAAACAATCCAAGTAAGAACTTTTGTTTCTTAGAATGCAAATTACATTTTATAATTTCTAAATACTTATTGCTATTTGTGCACCCTATAATATAGAACATTTTTTTTGCATATGCATGCACCAGGGTAATTCTATTATTGCAATGTTGGTATAAGCTCTTTAAGAGCAATCAATGGAATAGATCCCATATTTGCTTAAGTGCCTAAAAAAGTGTAAATAGGCCGTGGCAACAAATCAATACTAAGCCAAAAAAAAACACAGACTTGTGCTAGCACTGTTAAGTTCTGGTAAAAACAATTTCTAGCTATTGTTTAATGCCAAAGTAGCTATCACTTAATAGTGAAAGCGATGTAAATATTGATTTTCTAACTAAATGGGTTCATTTCATTACCATATGCATAAGTTTATTTTGTACTGTTAGGTAGCACTTACTATTACTTGTGCAATGAAGCCACATGCAAGTAGAATTCATAACCCACGGCATTTAGATACACCCAAGGAGAAATACAAACCAAGGTTGTTCGCATCCTGATAAGAAAGATGATGCGATACATCCAATTAATGTATGCCACAAAATCCTATTGAATGAAGATGATTTGGATAGGAATGTTACAAATCAGAATCCTTATTGGTGTTTGAGTAATCCTCTTTTTCAAGACTTTTCAAGGAAATTGTATGCCAATACTATCAATGAATAAGTGGAATCAGATTTTTTAGTTGACTTTGTTTGATTGGCCAAATGTGCACAAGGATAGTTATAATTATTTCTTTGTTTTAATTATTATGAATATAAATACTATTCAACAGTTTTCTAATTAATTAGATATGAAATGACAAAAGGAAAAAGAAAATCAATTAATTAAGATAATTTGATTCATTAATGAATAAAGTGAATTATCGTGTAAAAGTACAAAAATTAGAAGTTGCGAAAAAAACCTCTTTGCTTTATGCTTTAATGACAACGAGAGAGATGAAAGCAATTGTGGAGCTTAGGATTATATCTGGAAATTGCATTTGGTTGACAGTTTGTAAAGTGCTCTTAACACATTGTGCTCATATTGTTTGTAAGGTCCTATTATGGAACATGTTAACAGAACAGTGGCTTAAAAGCTTGCACTATGGAACAGCTCTGCAGTAATTGAAGATATGTAATCTTTAGAGAGCATATAAGTGCCAAGTTATTGTTAAGCCCTCACATTCTACAATGGACAAAAGACAATTGCATGTCTAAGGAACTAGTCTTTGAAGAACAGCATAGGCTGAGCACTGTGAAACCCAATGTGCTTATGGACATTAAAATAAAAGAAAACTAATAAAAGAAACTATTTATTGCCTGGAATAGCTTGTCTGCAAGTGTCATTTTTTGGAACCATGACAACCTTTGCCCTATCACTGTAAACTCTTTTGTAGAAAAGGCATATCGACACACACATATATGTATACATATGTATATATATGTACAGATACATCCATGTAAAGACAGATTAATGCATCGATGGATATAAACATATATGCATCCACGCGATTACATGCATATACACATAGATGCATCTATACAGATATACATATATGCATAAATACATATATGCATAGATATATCTAGAGTCACATGCATATATGCATATATGCATCTACAAATGTCTACATAGATATGCACATAGATAAATGCTTATGCACATAGAAACATGCATACATACATACATGCATTGACACATTAGGCAGAAAGTGATAGTGATAGTGAACTAAAGCACTATGAAACACAGCCTCCCAATGCACTTCAATGGAAAGGAACTATGGAGAGTAACAAATTATCATCTCAAGTATCTCTTGCTCAGTCGCTACAAACTCTTCCTCAGAACAAGAGCTTAGAGAAGACAAAAAAAACACATGCAAAGTAATAGAAATGCATACCAAGTAACTTAACTCTATATTAAATGACCAAAGTACCCTGGCCACGTGTGGCCTCCAAGCCATCCCAACGCCTTCACCTTGAGCCACATGCCATTCAATGCATTTAATTTTTATTCATGCACTTCGTACGTCTACCCACCACCTTGATAAACTATGCCTTTGCTTAATTTTAATCAATCAATTTTTGCGCTCGCAGTTTCCTGATATTTTAATGCATTTAATCTGCATTCATGGATAACGTACCTCTAGCCGCCAACTTTTAAACTATGCCTTTGCTTAAATTTATTTAATCAATTTATGCGTTCGCATTTTCCCAAAATTTTTAAAATGAAGATGATTTTTAAAGCTACTCGGATGAATAGAAAAATAGATAAATGCTAATTTTCCAGTATATAAAATAGCTCTCCAAATTCAAACTATACAAAAAAATAAGTAACATGTTAAATGGCGAAATGTGATTGGTCAATGCTGGCGGTTAAATGCATTCCAGGCGAATGCATAAGTATTTTTGCCTACTAGCAGGAACTAATAAAAGCATTTCAACCAAATGCATAAGTATTCTTGCCTTGACGCTACGAGCCAATAAAATTGTCACAATAGAAAACAGTTTATCCAAGTGAGTGCTATTAGGTTTGTTATCTTGAATTTCATACTCCTTTGACATTAATGCATTTTATTTGGTGGTAGAATATGGAGATTCCTTTTTTTAATGAGAGTCTGGAACAAGATGACATATACAAATAAATTTAAGCAAAGACATAGGCTAGAAAACTGACAGGTTTTATCAGTAGAAAGGGGACGTTTACAGTGACAGAGCAAAAGCACTTGTGCTCATTGAATGAATACCAAGAGACAAGTTACTCAAGGAAAAAAATTGCTACTTTTATCTATTTTGCTTCATTTTATCCCAGAAGTACAAGTTGGGTTTCACAATGCATGAAAACACATTTGTGCAAACAACTGCCAAAATTATAATTGCAATGGATGACAGTGATAGTGTAATGGATACTAATAGTCCAAACATCAAAATACACCAGCTAGTTTATTTTTAGATTGAATGGAAACAAGTATCAGTTGGAAATGGATTAACCTAGTAGTCTATTTATCATAGGTTCTTGAATTCCAAATGCACAAGTGCAAACATGGTCCTCTACAGGCTTTTGCTATGCATTTTAACTATATTGCTATTTTTCATCGAGCCTAAAGAATTACTACAAGTATGGTTTCCAAACAGATTTAAATCAATGAATATAAGTCAAGAAAGGTTTTCAATTACACTTAATACTTGAACCATGAAGCATCGTTGCTTCAAGCTATAGCCAAAGTGCAGACAGGGACACAAAAGCAAATTCAACAATGACATCATCAAAACCATGAAGCATCATTGCTTCAAGCTATAGCAAAAGTGCAGCCAGGGACACAAAAGCAAATTCAACAATGACATCATCAAACAAGGATTTGTTTGCTATCACTATGACTAACTATTGAACTCAATCGACTCATCAGTCAAATAGCTTTATTGATCACTGAATTAACTTGTTTGAAAGCTATCTTGTTAAACTGATTAGTTAATTTCATTAATGAGTAAAAGATAGAATTGACTTAATTTGCACGAGCTAAGTGCAAGATTGTCTTGTTTGTTAATTGACTTTGATTAATGGTTCAGAGACAGATGAGACAAATTAAATCGTCATGAGCAAAATGTGAGATGGACTTATTGGCTACTACTTGACATATACTATGACATTTGAGCTTTCATGAAATAATAGCAAAAGCAATAGAATAAACAAAGAGATACAATTAATATGGACAACTATAGATACAATTAATATGGACAACTATAGGCTGTTGAATATTTGTAGCATAAGAAACAGAAAGGAAAGATCTTGCTGAAGATTTTGCAATTTCAGTTTACAATTGCGTTTGCTTCCTTGTCTATAAAGCCTTTTCAAGAAGCTACTTTTTTTTTTTGCATATGAATGGCCATGACTGGTTTAATTGATTTGGTGCACAAAGATGTTCTTTAATTAACTATAATTAACTATTCATCTAAGCTTCTACGTATCCCTATATGCAAATGTGTATACATGCATCCATGTATTTATGGATGTGTCACTCTAGTCTTGTACCAATTTACCATGTTATATGGATATCGCATATAGTAACACTAATAAGCTCTTTCACTGCACATAGCAACTATTTTCATAAATACCAGATCGAGCTTATATGTATCAGGATACATATACACTCACATTAAAAACTATTGAACTATGATCTCTATTGTCCCATTTTCGTAGACATGTTACTGTTGCAATCAAATGTGTAAAGCATTTGTGTCCAAAGAAATTAGATAAAGGAATGGAAATATGTTACACAACCTTGTCTTATGCCTTTATAGCAGTTTTTTTATTGCATTTCAAGGAAAACCAGAAACTAGAATTTTATTCATATCATTTCATCTATGGCATTTATAGCTTTGTCAATAATTAGCTATGACCAACTCTGGAACATAATTAATTCATCAGCCAATTAGCTTAATTGATCACTGAATTAACTTGCGTGAAAGCTATCATGTTAAGCCAACTAGCTAATATGCCACACACAATATGACATTTGAGTTTCAAATAAGTCTCATGCACACAAGTCTGTTATCATGTTAAAACCATGTAAACATAGATGTTCCAATTCCATGGGGTCATTTTATTTCCATTTGTCCAAGTTCATTTCATTCCATTATCAAGAGCCAATAATTAAATGTTTAAACCAGGCACATGCAAACAGAAAATGCAAATAGGATTTCAACAATGACATCATCTAATAAGCATTTGTTTACTATTACTATGATTAATGATAGAATTGACTTAATTTTCATGAGTCAAGTGCAAGATTGACTTGTTTGTTAATTGAATTTGATCAATGGTTCAGAGACAGATGAGACAAATTAAATTGTCATCAGCAAAATGTGAGATGGACTTATTAGCTGCTATGCTACATATACTATGTGGGCTGTAAAACACACAGTGTTGTAAAAACAACTCACTGATAGTTGTAACACACTGGGTGTTTAAAAGTATTTTGTATTACTCTTGACTAGTTTTTATTGGAATTATTTTGTGTTACTATAATTACTTGATTACTTTCTATTACTGTATTTTAGTATCGAGATTTCAAGGTGAAGAAAATGAGACATATGCAATGCAATATCACAGGTATAAATAACAAGGTATAAATGAGCAAGAACTTTTTAGTAGATGAAGGTCATGAACGTTAAAGTAACATTATGACAGTCACCACAACATTTAAGTAAACCTATGCTTAACACTCTCTTTTGCATTATCAATTGTATTCCCAATTTCATCCATGAAGAATATCCTCAAAGATATAGAATTCATGGATACACAGGTTGAAGAAGTTCTTCATGGATCAAAGATATGGAATTCATTGATAAAAGAAATGGAAATCATGGATCAAAGTGATGGCTAATAGCATGATCTACAGGTTGACAAAGTTCTTCATGGATGAAATTGGGAATAAAATTGATAATGGAAAAGAGAATCTACACCATAGGTTAACTTAAATGTTGTAGTGACTGTCCTACTATTGGTTCAATGTTCATGACCTTCATGTACCCAAAAGTTCTTACTTTTTTATCATGTAATATAGATTTTAGCGACTAGAGATGAATTGTAATTACTTTGAGCGCTTCATTTTTTGTTATTCTGCACATCTGTATAGTCACATGAGATGTTGTTGCTGCAGAGTCAAGACTTGGGACCAAGGTACTTGATACATGCATCCATAGATACATGGATGTGGACATCTATCATGGTATCCATAAATGCATAGTTACATGTACCTATGGGTAGATGTATTCATAGATACATTGACACATACATGGATAGATGCCTGTATACATTTGTACATAGAAACATAGACACATATATGCATGGATGCATCTATAGGTAGAAGAATACATAGAAACATACTTACATGGATAGATAGATAGATGCATAGCTGGATACATAAATGCTTAAATATACATGTATAGAAGCTGCATAGATACATATATCGATGGCTGAATGCATAGATACATATTAATGTGGACAGCTATAGCCTGTTGAATATTTGTAGCGCAAGAAACAGAAAGGAAGATGTTGGCGAGGATTTTGTAATTTGGGTTTCCACTTAGCAATTGCATTTGCTTCCTTGTCTACAAAGCTTTTTCAAGAAATTCCTTTTTTTGCATATGAATGGCCATGATTGGTTTAATTGGTTTCGTGTACAAAGATGTTTATTAATTAACTATAATTAACTATTCAAGAAAAGTGATCTATCATTGAACTGGTTTCATTGACTAGTCAAGTAACTTCATTCACAGTTAGCTTGATCAACTATTTGGCTGATTTGCTTGAATGCTTGCAAAAATCCTTCTCTGACAAATATTTCTTTGCATAATTTGCACTCACTACACACCAAGAGCCAACATTTCTTCAAGGAATTCTGTCAAACAGTTTAAATGTTTTTGCTTGTGCTTCTATATTTGGTATGCATATTCATGACAACATTACAAACCATTATATCTGTCAGAAAATCTATGCCTTATGATCCTTAGATGAATGTACATATCCTGTTCTAAAGCTCTTTTTCGTATTAAAAGCACGCAAAAAGTTTAGAAAGATTGTGTATCTGTGAATGTGAACAAGCAACATCTATTTAACTGATTTGGAGGATAAAGATGACCAATAATTAGCTATGACTAACCATGGAACACAATTAATTCATCAGCCAATTAGCTTGATTGATCACTGAATTAACTTGTTTGAAAGCTATCATGTTAAGCCAACTAGCTAATGTGCCACATATACTATGACATTTGAGATTCAAATAAGTCTCATGCACGCAAATTTGCTACCATGTTAAAGGCATGCAAACACTGATGTTCCAATTCCATGGGATCATTCTATTTCCATCTGTCCAAGTTCATTTCATTCCATTATCAAGAACCAATAATTAAATGTTTAAACCAGGTACATGCAAATAGGAATGCAAGTAGGGTTTCATAGTACTTTAAGACATTGTTATACTTTGATTATAAATTCATATTTTAAGCTACTTTTAGTATTATTTATCTGAGCTTCTTGTTGAAATGCAAAGGTTTCATCTACGTTTGGTAGGTATTATGTAGAAATCCTCTTGTCCATTTTACTTCATGCATGTGAGCCCTATAAAGTCTCTATATTATTGACTACTGCAAAGTGGTCCCATAAAGAGGGCTTTGGAACCAAAATTATGTAAACACGTGTGATAATGAGAGCTTTTGAACTACGAGTGAACAGTGTGTTGCTTTGAGCTTTTTTGTTGCCATCAAAGCATAAAGGGTAGAGGGATTCTATTAAAAGTTGTGGTTGTTGTCCTCATAGCCATAAACTCATATTTTAAACTGCTTTTTACTTCATGCATGTGAGTCAATAGTGTGTTGCTTTGAGCCTTTCCATTGTCATCAAAGCATAAAGGATAGAGGGGTACTGTTAAAAGTTGTGGTTCTTGTCCTCATAGGCATAAATCCATATATGAAACTACTTTTAGTGTTATCTATTCAAATTTCTTGTTGAAATGCGAAGGTTTCATCTGCATTTCATACGTATTATGTAGAAACCCTCTTGTTCATTTTACTTCATGCATGTGAGCCCTATAGAGTTTGTATTTTTTTAATTGCTGCAAAGTGGTCCCATAAAGAGGGCTTTGGAACCAAAATTATGTCAACATGTGCAGTAATGAGAGCTTTCCAACAATGAGTCAATAGTGTGTTGCTTTGAGCTTTTCTGTTCTCATGAAAGCATAAAGGATAGTGGGATTCTATTAAAAGTCATGGTTGTTGTCCTCGTAGGCATAGATGCAAACAATGGAAGCGTAAAGAATACAGTAGAAACCTTTTTCCTGCTCACAAGCATAAAAATTATGTCAGATGTTGTCGTTACTGTTCTTGTATCATGGGGCTATAAAAAACTATGCCAAGAAATGTTGTAGAATCCAAATTACATTGTTGCCATAGAGCAGCTAAGTAATATTGCTTTTCAGTTTTTAGTTTGTTTGAAACAAGAAATGCAAGCAAGGTTTCATAGTGCTTTAAGGTAGTTGTACACTTTGATTATAAATTTGTATTTTAAACTACATTTAGTATTGTTTATTTGAATTTTTCGTTGAAATGTGAAGGTTTCATCTACGTTTGATAGGAATTATTGTTTATAAGATGTTGTGACATACATTAATTGGATGTATCCATCATCTTTCTTATCAGGATGCTAACAACCTTGCTTTGTATTTGTCCTTGAATGTATCTGCATGCTATGAACTATGAACTGTACTTGCACATCACTTGGCTGTACAAGTAATAGTAAACGCAACCCAATGGTAGAAATCACAACTCATAGCATCCATATACACCCATGCATAAAAACATGGTATTGAACACATTAACACAAACATGGTGTTCTAGGGCTAATTTGTTAATTGTCTTTGATTAATAGTTCTAATGCACACAAGGCTTATTGCAATCATTTTTTTCTTTGAATTGCTATGTACTTAAAGGCTAACCAGCAATTGCCTAATTATTAAGATATGGGACAATACAAGGATGAATGATCTGCTAACTGAATGGGGTCATTTTACTTCAACTACCTAGCACTTATTCTTAATTGTTTAATGCAATGACATGCAACCAAAATTTAGAACAATTAGCATCTACACACACCCATGCATAGATACATGCTCTCTAATATATTGATATGCATATGGTTTTCTATCAGCACAATCCTTGAACATTGTCTAGGTACGGGTGCTACTCTATTAATTGACACTAATAACTAGATAAAATGTATTCATAGACACATAGCTACACACATGCTCCAATGCACACATGGATCGATATATGCATGGATGTATACATATATACATGGACACATACATACATGATCACGCGCTTACAACTATATATGCATTCATGTATCCATGGATGGACATTTCCATGTATCAATAGATCACTTAATATATGCACATATTGAAATGACTACATGGGCCTGGGGAATGAATATTTATGTGTCCTTTACATGATAGCAATGAATCCTATAAATTTGCATATATGCATCAAAGCACATAGCTATCAATGAAGCTATGCATTTGCATTTTCACAAGCACTTTAAAACAATCACGATTCACAAAGCCACTCCCATGGGTTCCAAAAATAGATAAATGCCAATTTACCAATATGAAATATAACTCACGAAATTGAGTTCTTATATCTTTAAAAGCAATATGCACAACAACCACAATATGACTGGATGGCTAGCAGACGCCATCCACAAAAAAGCATTTAAAGCAAATGCAACAGTAATCTGTTATATACACACATACATACATGGCTACATAGATACATGCATTCATATATACATAATTACATGTACACATATATACATGCAAACCTGTATGCATGGATGCATACAAAGACTATGTTTCATGGGATTATTGAAGAGTTAACTTGCTTTCTGTATGCTTCCATATTTTGCACATGTGCCTATGAGGACAATAACCATAATATTTGACAGTATTCCTCTATCCTTGATGACAGTTCATTGGTTCCAAAGCTCTCTTTATAGGACAGTTGTACATTGCCTACAAGACTCAGATGAATCCTTCGTATTTCAAGGAAAGATTTGGATCAATAACACTTAAAATGATCTAAACTATGATTTTACAATCAAAGTATCCAAATGCATTGCAAGAGTGTGAAACCCAAGTTCCATTTAAGATGTACAATGAGAATAAACAGAAGGGAAAATGCATTTGCTTTAAAGTCTGTACAACAATTTCAACAGGTTGTCTAGCCATTGTCCAAAATATGGTTTTCTATCAGCATAGTCCTTCAACCTTCTTTAGGTCTAACTGCTACTTTGTTAATTGACTTTGATTGAAAGGTCAACATGTGAAATGTGGCCAAGGATAATTATAGTTAACTGTACGTTGCCTCCAAGATTTAGATGAATCCTTGGTATTTCAAGGGAAGGTTTGAATCGATAACACTTAAAATGATCTAAACTATGATTTTACAATCAAAGTATCCAAATGCATTGTAACAATGCAAAACCCAACTACCATTTAAGATGTACAATGAAAGCAAAAAGAAGGGAAAATGCATTTGCTTAAAAGTTTTTAAACCAATTTCAACAAATTGTCTAGCCATTGTCCAAAATTTGTTTTTCTAGTAGCATAGTCCTTGAACCTTCTGTAGGTCTAACTGCTACTTTGTTAATTGACTTTGATTGGAAGGTCAAAATGTGAAATGTGGCCAAGGATAATTATACTTATTTATCTCTTTTGATTGTTATATATTCAAAGACTAATTAGCAATCCAAACAACCTCATGTCTAGTCAGATGCCATTAAATCCATTGAATTTGCATTAATGAATTATGTACCTTTAGCCACTAGTTTTAATCAAAGTATGCATATGGTTTCAGAATCAAACTCTCAAAAATTTTAAAGCTTCATTTTTTGAAACGAAGATCTACTTTTGAACCCCAGCTGCTTAATTTTTATGAAACATATAGCATATGCCACTCACAATACCCATTTGCAAAGATTGTCCTTGTAACAAAAAGCAACAATATGATTACAAGTACAATCAATATAGTGAGAATCTTGAATCAACCCTTTTCTCTGTCTACTATATGCAATTGTAAACAAAGGAGAAGGTTCATTCTAGAAACTCACCTTCTACTACTTGCTTCAAGAATTTGCCATAGCTGGGCCACTACATGACCTCTTTTCTTCCAACCAAAAGCATTGCACCATGTAAAAAGCTTTCATTAGAAAACAAAAAACATGTCTTTGTTTTTTCCTAAAAGAATAACAATATATAGTACTCTTACTGCGATGGATACTAATAGCAAAAACCATTTAAACACTACCAAGCATTTTTCTAGATTCAAGAGACACAAGTATAAATGCAAACAAGATTAACTACACAAACTACTTGCAAAAGGTTCTTGGACCACAAATCTTCTAGCAATGAATTTGATCGCTCTTTTGCATGAAGACTAAAACTGTTCTATGAAGCAATATTACTTAACTGCTCTATGGCAACATTGTAATTTGGATTCTACAACATTTTTGACATAGTTTTTTATAACCCCAAGATACAAAAATAGTAACGACATCTGACAGAATTTTTATGCTTGCCGGGAGGAAAAAGGTATCTACTGCATTCTTTATGCTCCCATTGTTTGCATTTATGCCTACAAGGAAAACAACCATGACTTTTTAACATAATCCCTCTATCCTTTATGCTTTCATGACAACGGAAAAGCTCAAAGCAAGACACTGTCAACTAATTGCTGAAAAGCTCTCTTTATCGCACATGTTTTGATGACAACGGTAAAGCTCAAAACAAGAGACTGTCGACTCACATGCATGAAGTAAAATGAAAGATACAAAAACAGTAACGACGACATCTGACATAATTTTTATGCTTGCTAGCAGGAAAAAGGTTTCTACTGCATTCTTTATGCTCCCATTGTTTGCATTTATGCCTACGAGGACAACAGCCATGACTTTGAACAGAATCCCTCTATCCTTTATGCTTTCATGACAACGAAAAAGCTCAAAGCAACACACTATCGACCCATTCTTGAAAAGCTCTCATTATCGCACACGACATAATTTTGGTTCCAAAGTCCTCTCTATGGGACCACTTTGCAGCAATAAAAAAAATACAAACTCTACAGGGCTCACATGCATGAAGTAAAATGAACAAGAGGATTTCTACATAATACCTATCAAACGCAGATGAAACCTTCACATTTCAACAAGAGACTCGAATAGATAATACCAAAAGTAGTTTAATATACAGATTTATGCCCACGAGGACAACAACCATGACTTTTAACAAAACCCCTCTATCCTTTATGCTTTGATGACAACGAAAAAGCTCAAAGCAACACACTATCGAATCACATGCATGAAGTAAAATGAACAAGAGGATTTCTACATAATACCTATCAAACGTAGATGAAACCTTCCATTTCAACAAGAAATTCGAATAAACAATACTAAAAGTAGTTTAAAATACGAATTTATAATCAAAGTATACGAATGCCTCAAAGCACCATGAAACCCTACTTGCATTTCTTGTATGAAATAGACTTAAAAATGAAAAGTTACCTCTTCTGACCTCACTGTCCAGCGTTTTACTGTAATGACACTCTGGAAATTACCAAATTATCACCTCAAATAACTCGTTTCTGGGGTCTGGACTCTGCTATAAACATATCCTGCTCAATCGCTAGAAGTCTCCCTTAGAACACCGCTACAGAAGACAAAACACACGCAAAGTAATGAAATGCATACCAGTAACTTAACTCTATATTAAATGACCAAAGTACCCTGGCCACGCGTGGCCTCCAAACCATCCCATGCCTTCACCTCGAGCCACATGCCATTCAATGCATTTAATTTTTATTCATACATTACGTACGTCTACGCCACCTTGATAAACTATTCCTTTGCTTAATTTTAATTAATCAATTTTTGCGTTCGCAGTTTCCTGATATTTTAATGCATTTAATCTGCATTCATGGATTACGTACCTCTAGATGCCAACTTTTAAACTATGCCTTTGCTTAAATTTATTTAATCAATTTATGCGTTCGCATTTTCCCGAATTTTTTAAAACGAAAATTATTTTTAAAGCTACTCGGACGAATAGAAAAATAGATAAATGCTAATTTTCCAATATATAAAATAGCTCTCCAAATTCAAACTATACAAAAAAATAAGTAATATGTTAAATGGCGAAATCTGATTGGTCAATGCTGGCGGTTAAATGCATTCCAAGCGAATGCATAAGTATACTTGCCTACCGGCAGGAACTAATAAATGTTAGATATTTTATATAAATCAGAATTTATATAACAATAAAGATCAATTATTTTTATTATTTAATTAACTATCATCTTTAATATTAAAAATAAACTTATTGTAAAACCTAAATTATTTATTATAAATTATGAAGTCAGTGGCTATCTGTTGCTCGGCCTTGCTGAAAGTACTCTGACAATGATGTGACAATGTTGCAGGACAAAAACATCTCACTCCAACGGTGACGGTGAAAAGAAAACGGAAAAGGGAAAGGTTAGAAAAGTATTGACCGGTCAGGCCCAACCAGAGGTGTCTTCCCATGAACCGCCTCCTTGCCTGATAGACACGTATGCAAAAATGAGGAAGCAAGGACAAGGCATGTGAACTGTTGAAAAAATGCCTCAAAGCAAAGTGGTGGGAAAAAGCAAGTGGCATGTGTAACACTAAAATTCCATAAACTTTGCCAGTACCCTTCTAGCTTACGCCAAAATGAGAACTTTCAATAGTTTGCGGTCAATATTTTAATTATGCTGATATATATATATATAATTTAATTGTGCACATTATTAGGACCTTGACAAAAAAAATCATTTTAATAAACATACTATAAAATCATCTTGGAAATCTTATTTTCCAGGCTATGTGCCTATATATCTACTTTAAGACTTAATATACTATAATCAAGTTTACATTATAAAAATTATTATTATCCCAATTATATATATATATATATATATAAACGATTAAATAAATAAATTGGAATCTTCTTATAAGCATACTATGCATGTATATTTACTTCAAAAGAAGTATATAAATAAATAAAAATATAGCATTCTCTTAATAATTTAATTATTTATTAATAACCATATACTTTATATTATATTTATTTCCAAATTTATTTTAATTATTAATTTAATTTTCCTAGTTCATTCGAATTACCATAGTAAAACAATTCTCAATTTAAATAATTGTCTTAAGCAAAACTATTAAGTACACCAATAAACAAACTTACTGGAAATCCAAAGACGACTTAAACAGAGGGACACTACAACGCTTGTAGCTTAAAGATAGTAGAGATATTAAAGATGAAAATGCAGCTAAAATAAGGAAGTCCTCCATTCAATAATGTGCCCATTAGTGGGGTGGCACATGGTTGTGGCTAATTATTTGAGCCATTTGCGATGGCTACAAAAATTTTTCTCAAACATTAAGGGCCAACAAATGAGTAACAAAAGGTTCATGGTAAAAGAAACTAAGAATGACCAATGGTCTAGATCATTTTTATCATCTCATCTCCCTCTCTATCTATATCTCATTAACTCTATCTCTAACTCTCTTATTCACTCCATCTCTCCTATTCTCTCTATATATACCACTTCCTATATCTTTATATTTATATCTCTTAACCATCTCCCCCTCTTTCATTGTCTCCCTCTCTCTCTGACTTACCTCCTCTATCTTTCCCAATTTATATCTATCTCTCTATCTCTCCTTTCTATTCCTATCTCTCCCGCTTTCTATCTCTCTCTCTATCCCTCCCCTATGTCTATCTCCATCTCTCCCTCCATATCCAACTCCACCTCCACCTCCATCTCCATCTCCATCTCCATCTCCATCTCCATCTCCATCTCCATCTCCATCTCCATTTGTATCTGTATGTCTATCCCTATCCCTATCTCTATCTCTCTCCCCTATCTAGATATCTTCTTATATTTCTCTCCCCCCCTCTATATTTCCCACTATATCTATCTCTCTATCTCTCCCTCTTTCCATCATTATATCTCCTTCTCTCTCACTCTAACACATGCTACCTATTTCTCCTTCCCTATCTCTATCTTTATTTGTTTTTCTCTCACTCACATAAACATTCTCCCCTCTTTCTATATCTCTATCTCTCCCCCTCTCTCTATCTCCCTTTATTACTTGTCTCTATCACCTTTATCTCTCTCTTGTCCCCTCTATCTATATCTACTCATCTCTCCCTATCCCTCTCTATCTAGATCTCATTATATATATGTCTCTCTACTCATATATATCTCCTCTCTACCTCTCTATATATCACTCCTATCTCTATCTTTATCTTTCTACCTCTCCCTCTCTACCCCTTTATATCTCCTTCTCTCTACCTCTATATATCACTTCCTATCTCTATCTTTATCTTTCTATCTACCCCTCTCTATATATTTATCTATTCAATCTCTATTTATCCTTCTCTCCTCTCTCTCTATCTCTCCCTATCCTTCTCTTAATATCCATCTCCATCACCCTCTCCATCTCTATATTTATCTTCCTCTCTTCCTTTATCCCTATCTCTATCTCCTTACCCTTCTCTCTCTCGCTTCCACCCCTCCATACCCCGCTCTTTCTATCCTTATCTCTCCCTCCTTCTCTCCCTATTGTAAAATTGACATCATCATATTGGAAATGAAATTTTATTATTATCCTGGCTTAGAGGTCTTGTTTTAATCATACTTAGATCCCTATAAGTGGATGCATAGTTTATTTGAAGCTATCACTTCTCCATTAAGATCTTTCTTTCACAAACATCATTTGATAACTAGCCTACTAATTGACCTAATGTATTGCGCACATGTATGCAAAAAATATATCAAAAAAAATTCTAATTGACATTTCACACCTCTTCAGCGTACCCATTGCACACTAAGGTGCGATTGCTAGCTTAAATTTATTTTTGAAAAACTAGCTTGAGAAAATCTTATTGGAAGTTTAAATGCATTTTTATTTGGAGGTTGGAAATTATGTCAAAGGACTAAATCCTCATTCAATAGATTATTTATCAAACAAGTTACTCAATTAGAAATTTCATATTTACTTAAATATTTTGAAACAATAAATTTAGTGTTTTGGATTTTTCCTTAAGGAAAAAGTAAAGAAAGAAAATTTGATTTAATAGATTGCATGAACTCAATCAAAATATTGTTCAATTTCAAATAAGTTTAGTTTTATTTAATTTGAAAAAAGGAATTGATATTTTTTATTGCAAAAAGATTTATTGAATGTCTCAATTATTATAATTTTGTAAAGGAAATTAGTAATCAAAAGTAATTAGTTAAATTTAACTATTTTGTAAAAACTATATTACTTTTATTTCAAAATGGGAGCAAATTAATTAAAAATGTCTTATTTGAGATCAAACTTATGTCTATATATTATTAGTTCGTGCCATGAAACTATAGCAGTGGTAGTTCTTAATTAGTGATTAAAGTTAGTTTTGTAAGCCAATCAAAAACATTTTAAATTATTTTCAAAAAATTCAATTGTAAAGTTTGTAATATTTAAATAATTTAAGCTGACCATTTATTATAGATAATGAGTAAACAGACAATTTTTTTCCATTCTCATTGAACACTATTTTATGTTCCGAAAAAAGGGGAGGCACAAAAACTTATAATAAGAATAAAATGAGTGATACATGGCAACCAAAATCGCAAACTAATGCACATGATGTTGGTCACTATATTTTTCTTTCTAGTTGAGGTAGAGTGGTTATAATTCACTAACACATATATTTTCCCCACAAACCCTAGACAAAGCCTCTACAATGATACTCTACCCTAAGTAATGATGGCATCTAATTCTAGTTTATATCAGTAATATGAAGGTTTGTTTTTCTATGTTGTTGGTATTATGCACATTGATACCCTTGGAAAACCTAAAAAAAAAAAAGGATCAACTCCATGCATGTGCTACATTTAACTATTGTCCAATGTTACAAGTTTGATGATTTCTTGCACCTTGTGTCAAAGTTGGTAGCTACATCAAATATTTTTTAGAATAAACACGTTGGAAACATTTCACTTTAGTTTTTAAAAATTTCTCGATTGAGTTAAATCATATATCTTTCTTGATATAGTTGTAAGTCATTATAGAACTATGGAGTTGGTTGTTTATTCCCCATGTGTGTGCTACATTTAAATGTTGTCCAGTGTTAAAAGTTTGGTGATTTCTTGTATCTTACTTGTGTCAAAGTTAGTAGCTACATCAAATATTTTTCACATCAAAGCATGCTATAAATAATGGAAAATGTGTTGGTATGTCCCCTTTAGAGGTAGAGGCTTTTCTAATCCATGCTCCATGTTTTTAATATTTTTATGGGTTGTTTACTTCTTTGATTTCACTTCAATTTTTAAAATTTTCTCCATGAGTAAAATTATTTATCTTCCCTAATATGGTTGCATTCATAGGCAATTGAAGAAAATGCGACACTTTTGCAATAGGAGTTTCCTCTAAGCCATGGTGGTTATACAAATTTTGGTTTGTTTTTGTTTTCAAAATTTTGATTTCAATGTGCATTGTTGTTCAAGGTTTTTGGTTCTAATTTTTTTAGAGGTCTTTCTCTTGGATCCAATCATAAGTTATTTAAGGTCTTTATTTTCAATTTCTAAATTGTATCTCTCCATTAAAATAGGGAAATATTTGATAATAATTTAGGAAGAGAAAAGGGAGGGGTGGTTAAAACCTAGAGGAAATTTGTAGGAGATCTTGAGGCTATCAAGAGATCTCTATATTCGATAATTATAAAGATAACAAATTCTTGTTCGCATTCTTTTATCAGAGGTCTCTCACTACTATCCATGGTGCCTTGAAGCCTCATATGCACTAGTGTAAACTGCAAATAAACTAGTACAGAGTAACACCTTAAGCATGTGACTACTACCCTTAGTGCCTCAGATCATCCTGCACCACAGGCACAAGGATCTTCTTTCCTCCTTTGTTGAAACTCAACTTTGTTACCTAGTACCAATATCCCCCATGACATATCCTTATATTTTTTGTCGATTAATTCAAAACACATATATTAAGAGACACACACTAAACCATGTGCAAGATATGCATAATTTCTTCAAAGACAAGGAGTTCTAGTGTAGTAAAGTTTTTTTGTAATCAAATGAAAATTATTATGTATTAGTGATGAAATATGTTAAGTAATCTTCTTATGACATGAGTCACTACTATATGTTTGTGTATTAACTTACAACCCTAGATGTTTCTAGTAATACCCCTTTTACTCATTTGAATAACTATGGTTTATGTTACTACATTCATAACTCAAAGCTTAAGAAAAGAAAGTGGCTAAAGTTGCAGTTATGGTTAAATTAAAGAACATTTATAAAACATATAGGTAGCCCTCTAGGTTACTACCAATGGAAACATAAATTTTGTGTACAAGTTTTATTCAATCATTTACACAAGAAAATTGTTTTGGGTTACTTTGAATATTGTTTAGCAAGGCATGTGTCTCTACCCTTTTCCAAATTTGGAATTATGATCTCCACTATAATGTATCCACACCTTCAGCATGAGGCCAACCTTGGATGTAAAATATGAAGATCAAACATGAAAAAGATAAAATAGGAGCTAAGTAAAATTAACAGTTGTCAAGAATGATGTCCCTATTTAAAATTATGGACATGGTTCACATCTCTCAAAAAAATACTCGAAGGTTATTAACAACTCTAATAACGCATTAGGATAAAGACTTTAATATGGAAATACCTTGTTTCCTTCATTAGCCAAGTTGATTTCTTTAACTTTGCATAGCCCTCCCATGTGTTTGGATTCTATTTGTCTCTTACACAAAAAGCATGTCCCATTTTATGACTTTCAATCCAACTAAATTCATGTATCTTTTAATTCCTCTAGCTTTCATCAATCTCCATTTATGCATGGACCCCTATAGTCTGGGCTCTAGATAATAAGACATTCTCAAAGTCTTTTAATTCCATTTATTCAACTGCTAGGATTGATGTAGTTGCTCAATGTCTAGAACTCCTCCATTCCTTATAATGATGCGAATCCTTACCCTATTGTGTTAGATTAGGAAGGATACCACTCTTGATTTGGAATTTACATTACCATTTTGAGGAAAATATGTTTCGTGTGAATACCAATAATGATGAGAACTTATTATTTATTTAAAAATTTATGTATCTTTTAGCTAGTCACAGGGAAATCAACATAATATTTAAATAAATTTAGCCTAAAACTATAAGACCTGATCATTTGAAAACTGGTGTGTTTTTAGTTTCCTTAATATTTGAGTTTTTCTATAGATAAACATCTTCATTTATCTTATTTAAAATTTATTCCAACTTTTGAAATAAAAGCATAATCAACTTGAATTCCCTTAAATTTATTAAAAAAATAAATTAGACTTATTGTTGACAAAGTTTAAAAGTACATTTTATGTATGTCTTGGAAAAAAGTAAGTACTAATACCAAGAATAGGATTTATGCATTATCATTGCAAGTGAAATTATTATTACCTTTTTCATTTAGTAACTATTTAGAAACCATAAGAACAATTATGAATATTCTTTTAATCTGCAAAGGAAATGAAAACGACTTAATAATACAATTGCTTTCGCTATTTGATTTTAAATGTTGTATTTATTGACATCTTATAAAGTACTCAAAGACGGTTATCGCCACTATTTCCTTCATTAATTTTATTTGAGTGTATTCAAAGGATATATCAAAACATTAGGAGGAGGATTATTGTCTTCATTTCAATAAGATTAGTAATGTTTAAAGTGATTTATTTATTTAATATTTGATTTATGAGAGAATATATTCATTTTTCCAGAAAGATAAGAATATTTATTTATCATGATTATCAAGTATGCTTATATATTATTTAGCGTTCTCTTACTGTGTAGTTGCGGTATTCTTTATCATAGGTTTTCTTAGTTTTATAATAATGTATACACATAAATATATATAATATGAATACAAATGTATCTATAAATATACATACATGTGATATACCTTCTTTAATTAATATTTGCATATGCTTGCATGTATTTTCCTATGCTGGAAATTCATTTATTATGATTAATATCTTTGACCATGCCTTGGTTAATACAAGAAAATGTTGACCTAATAGTAAGGAAGAGGAATTGTTGATTGATTTTTGTGTTTGAAACATGCATTAAGAGTATTCCTTGTTGTGCTTGAAAACTTATGAAATCATTAGATGTAGATGTATTATACTCCACTATTCCATTACTCCAACTAGTTTTGCATTGCTAATCTTCCTCGTGTTGGGAAGGGTATTCTTCTTTCAGGAAGAATTTTGGGGAAGTGAATCACTTCGTGGTAGGGTGAAAATGCAATCCAACAATGTTCTCACCCTTGGAGTGGTCGAAGGAGTCATGTGTCAGAGTAATCCTATCATGAAGGTCCTTGTTATGGTTCATTTTGTAAAATTGTACTCGACAATGTGGTCTATTGTAAGGAATATGTTCTTATATGATTTTCCATGCAATGAACATATGTAATCAAAACTTTAATTAATAATATAATTCATTAGGGGAAATTTACATAAAAAATGGGCCTCCTAAGGATGACATCATCAACTTTTTGAGTTATCAAAAATCAATTAAAAGATGACATCAACTGTTACGGTGACATCATCCAAAATAAAAATAAAATTATTTATTTTATAAAATAAAACTTTCTAAAAACCTATGAATTAACTCATGATGGTTAATTTAACTCTACATATCCTATTCTATCTCATTCACCTTTCTAAATATAAAATATTCTTTTTGTTTTTAAATTTTATATTCTTAAGTTCTATTATAGAAATTATTATATTTTTTTAAAAATATTTTCATTATATATATATATATATATAACATTTCAAAAAGAAATCAAAAGAAATCAAAAAAGAAATTTGAAAAATAAAAAATAAAAAACAATTAGAAAAATAAAAAATAAAAAGCAAAAAGAAATTGGAAAAAAATGGAAACAATTGGAAGGAAAAAAAGTTGGAGATAATCACCAAAAATATCAAACCAAAAAAAATAGAAAAATTAAAAAGTAAAAGTGATGGAAGAAAAAAAAAGTGAGAAAATCAAATAAACTATAGAAAAGAGACATCCCTTAACTACTTTAGATATATATTTTTAAATATAAATATACTAGTGTATAAATTTTATATAAAATAAAATATCTAAAGTTATTTTTACTTTAACATTTTTTAAATAAAAATAAATAATGAAGAAAAGAAAGTGAACTTGAGTTTTTTAATAAATTATAATAGAAATATATATGTTACCACTTTTTTAAAAAAATGAATTTGAGTTTAAGAGTTTTTAAATAAAAAATATAAAATCAAGAAAAGAAATAATCTAAAATGAAAAGTAACTTGAGTTTGTGAATAAAAATATATGTTACCACTTTTTTAAAAATAACAAACTTGAATGTTTTAAGGAATTATAATAGAAACATGTGTCCCCACTTAACTCATGTAGTTAAGTAATTTATATTTTTTATATTTAAATAATTTGTATTATTTGAATTTTTTTTTTTTTTTAGAGTTCCAGGGCCATTTTTATGTAAAGAGGATTTTGCACAGAATGAGGCATGCTGATTGTTTTCCTAATATTGTTACATACAACACCCTAATTGACAAGATTTGCAAAAAAGGTAGAGTAGAAGAAACTCTTGTTTTAGTAGCTGAAATGATACAAGCTGGCATTTCTCCTAGTAACATTACATGCAATACACTAATTAATGGTCTCTGCAAGGTGGGCAGGGAAGATGAAGCTCTCAGGTTAGTAGCTAGAATGAAACACAATTACTGCTCTCCAAATATTGTTATATATACCACACTGATTGATGGTCTTTGCAAAGTAGAAAGAGTAGATGAAGCTCTAGGATTAGTAGCTTAAATGTTACAAGACGACCATTTTCTTAACAGCTACACTTATACTAGCCTGGTAGATGGCTTTTGCAAGGCTGAAAAAATGGACAAAGCCTACAATCTGTTTGTACAAATGATGGAGTTTGGTCCTTTTCCCAATGAAATGACATATAGTGCAGTTATTGATGGACTATGAAAAGATGGTAAGATGGACAAGGCTTGGGATTGTTTCCATGACATGTCCAAAAAGGGTTTACAGCCCAATGTAACTATTTATACTCCATTGATATGTCGCTTATGTGAATTGCATGATGTGGAAAAGGCTCAAAAGTTGTTTAAAGAGATGTTAGGAAAAGGTTGCTCCCCAGATGTTGTTACCTACAACATTCTAATTGGTAGTTTATGTTAGAGTAACAGGGAAAAGGAAGCATTTACCCTTCTTTTTGAGATGGAAAACATGGGACATCTTCCTGATGTCATTACATATAATAGATTGATATTTGATGGAAACAAGGGATTTGAAGCCTAATGAAGTGACATACAACACAGTCATTGATGGTTTGTGCAAGGCAAGAGATCTTTCTAGAGCACATTCACTTACAATTGTTTGACTGATGCCCATTGCAAAATTGGTGAAATAGATAAGGCCTTGAAGCATTTTGCAAACATGAAAGTGGTTGGTTTTTCCCCAAATGTTGTAACCTATAGTATATTGGTTGACTTTTTTGTAAAGAAAACAAACTTGATATGGCTTTCTCAATGTTGAAGGAGATGGGAACAAAGGATTTGGTTCCAAACATTTTCACATACCATATATTATTTTGTACTTTTCGGAAAAGAGAGGACCTTGAAAACACTCTTTTGTTGATGGATCAAATGAAGAAAGAAGGTTGTGCCCCATGTGATGCAATTGTCTGAATACTTGGTCGGTTGGTTGAAGTTGGTCATATTGTCTCTTGTATTATGAAGATTCTATTTTCTTATTTTCTGAAATACACTAGTTAAATTGGGGATGTTCGAGCTATTACAATGTGAACTTTTTGAATATGGTTTCTCGACTGGTAACTATTGAGCAGCTTTCTCGTCAATATTTTGTGTGCCCTAGATTTTTTTATTCTTTTCATTGATGAATGAATCAGGGATATAAGATAAATTTCAGTTAATTGATCTGCATTTTCCATCTCTAAACTTGTTAGTAACAATGTCTTCTACAAATGAAAAATCTTAATATTGAAGGAGAAAGATAAATGTCTAGACTCTAGAGAATCACACATTTAAGTTTATTCAGTCATTGATAATTATTTTTTTAATTCTTCCCAAACATTTTCAAGCTTACATGTAGATGATTTGATGCAATTTGAATTTATTTCATTAAAAGTTTCCAAATTTGACTTTCTTTCATTAAAATTTTCCAAAGGAAAGAAGTTTACATCAATGTTGAGATTTGTGTGCTAGCTGATTTAGAGAAAATCATAAAACTCCATTCCATAATTTTTTTTTATGAGTGTCAAAATGATTATTTGGCACCAATTGATTTAGGGAAAAACCACGAAACATCATTTCATAAAAGCTTTATTATGAGTGTCAAAATGATTATTAAGGCTCTATAGTTAGGTGAAAGCCCGCTTGTGTGTGATTGTTGGCCAATGAATTAGAGCTTTTGGTAGGCTAATAAACTATGGCTTGCCTATTCTAGGGAAACTCCACTTGTATGCAATTGTTGGCAAATCGGTTTAGCGATTGTGGTAGGTTTCTAAACTATGGGATACCTATGAGAAATTATTGCTTATATCAACTTAGAGCAAGAGGAAATATATAGCATGATTGAGAAATTAAGATCAAGAGATTGATCTTTTGGCCAATAAAGGATCTTGCAGGTCACTTATAATGGAGATCAAGTATTGTGATAGGCTAATAAAGAATTAGTTTCCAAAGAGACATTGTTTCTTGTATCAAAGAGCAAGAGGAAGTAGGCAATGTTGGTGTGAATTTAAGATATTTTACCTATCTAGTCCACTCGTAGGTCATATTCACATGTGAAGTTTACTTAGGCCTTAGGGAATCTTTCTAGAAGTCTTAGGTGTTAGGTGATCTTATCTTATCTTAACATTTAATTCTAGTGTTCTAGGTCATTTAATAATTGTTGAGGTAATTGTCTCATTGTACAAGGATTAAGATGCATGTCATGATCTTGTCTAATCTTATCTATCAACCTTGTATTTATAATCAAGACATCTGATGTACATTTCATATTCAATCAATCAATCTTGTGCATCTATAATCAAGCAAGCTATTCTTGTAATTTCTCTCTTATGGGAGATATATTGGTTTGATAGTTGATCCTAGGAGCTTGAGTCTTTGAGTGACTCTAAAAAGCAATGTGGTTGAGAAATTAAGATCAAAGTCTTATCCTTTGGCCAATAAAGGATCTTCTAGGCCACTTATAGGGCCATCATCAAGTATCTAGTAGTGGTTGCCACTTATCAATCTTTTGTGACACTATCTTTAGAATAAGAAACAATTCCTTTTTCTTGTTAAAGAACCAACGATTTGGGCTCATTAAAAATAGAATTTTAGAATGAAGTGAGAAAGAATGTTGATGAGCACATTGCATATTGTGTTTACACCAATTGTCTTTCTTGTAGACATGTAAAATTATGTTATCGGTAGGAAATGGTGAGAGGATAAATGAGATACATGCAAGTTATATAAGTTATGGTTATGAAAAATTACCACCTTCTTGGCCAAGGAAGAAGGTTTGTACATATTTCATTATAACCTATTAAGGATTCATGGGCCAAAATAAGGGCAACCATCATTTTTGTGGATGGAAAGATTGCAAAATTATGCCCCCAATTAATATATTGTAGTGTTCCCTAAAGAGGAAATGTTTTAGGGGTGCTATGTGTGAGGGGAAAGTGATGGATGCCAACTCTATTGCCAAAATTTTCATAGGTTACATTGAGGTAAAGGGGCCACAAAATATTGTCCAAGTTATAACAAACAATTTTCAAAATTGCAAAGTTGTAGGGTGGTTGTTTGAGGGGAGATATGGGCACATGTTTTGGACACCATGTGTCGTTTACTCAATCAACTTGGTGAAATGTAAACTTTCAAATAGATTGAGTGGATGAAAAAAATATATCCTAAGGTTGATGAAATTAATATATTTGTAACTAACCATCATATGTCACAATCCACTTTCACATCTTTCTCAAAGTTGGAGTCATCAAAGGTAATTTTATGAATTTCAATATTTGATTTGATTTTTTTTATTTATGATGTAGAAGCATCTTTGTTAACAAGAGCTCTAAAGGAGCTAGAGTCCTTCCCAAGGGGAAAATGTTTGTTTTTTGATGTTTGAAATAAGTCAGCAAGTATAAATCATGGTATTGTTACCTATTTTTCACTATGAGATCAAACAGGTAGAGCTGAATGAAATTCATCATTGATAGGTACATAATTTTTCATGTTTTTCTAATTAAAGTATTAATTGATCATCATAGAGATCAATTTACATCTGAATCATAGTTTTATTGTGCAAGCATTTGAAACAGAAAATTGAAAATTTGTATAGTAATTCCTTTTATTCATTTTGTAAAACACTGGATCTTGCACAAGCCGTGAGAGTAATTGAATTTGATTTTGACAATCAAATGATGAATACAAATTTGAAGGACAAACTACACTACTGAAAATAACATAAGTGTAAAGAAGAGAAGCAATTCATCATTGCTTGTAATGATGAATCACTTTCGGTGGTGTCTTCAGTCGTCACGTCTCCAAGCTGTTGCAGTCTGGTTTCCTCACTCCATGAACCTACAAAGTTACCAAGAAATGGCGTTAGAGGTGTACTCTAAGCAATGATGAATTGCATTCTGACTTACGCCTACGCTACCAATAGGAATGTAATTTGAGATAAATCAAGCATTCACTAGATGAAAGGCTAACAATCAAGAAAAACATAATTCAATGGAAGCTTTCAACTTCTTTTATTTTTCTAACATGTTTGTTTCAATGTGCAAGAATAGGTTCATTATGTTCAAGATCATTTCATCAGATATGTGGAGTAAAACGGGCTCCCACAAAGGGTTGATCTTGGCATATCAAGGGAGACACACTCTCAGGTTACATGTATGAGAGTTCATTAATGTCAAAACAGTTATCAAAAGAGCTGCTGAAACAAATAAATAATCAAATAAGTAGCTTTATTTCAAAGAGATTCAAGAAAAAATAGTTTGAGCATACAACATAACTTTTCTCTTCATGTCAAGAAAGGATCAAATAGTGTGAGAGCTCATCATAGTTTTCATTGATACCCCTGTTTTCAGCTTTACTTTACATTTTCATATTACATTCAAATGAAGTGTCGAGCCTCTTTACACTAAAGAGAAACTGAAAAAAAATATCGAACACTCACCTAATTCATGGAGTTTTGAAATTTACTTCACAAGATACAGTGAGGATTAACTGTGCTTGCACACATATGTTACAACCAACTGTTACTTCCATTTTGAAATTTAATAGAGTGAGAGCACGTACAACACAACATTAAAATATCATACAATTATTGGTATTGAATAATATTTTCACACTGAAAATACTTCCCAAGTCAGAGGCTGCATTATGGTTTTTAAAATGCAGTAAAAGAGCTTTTCAATTTCATATTTAAAACATCCAAGGGCCATTACCATGACATCTAAAGCAACAATCATTAAGAGCAGCAACTATGAACAACAATATTTAGCAACATATGCTTGAAGTGGACAACCTTTGATAAGGAAAAAGCCTTTGATGGTAATCAACAAATAGAGTAACATTAAAAGTTGCCAGGGACTTCATTATTATAGCCATTATTAAAGAATCAAAAGAAGTAAATGAAATAAGTTATTACTGTCATTACTATTTGTTATTCCTTATTTGTTTCAATTAGCAGAATTAAAATAACAAAAAGGAACCGTGCTTTATGCCTATCAAAGAGAGCATCAAGCATCAAGCTACTATAGACATGCTATCAATGGGAAGAAAATGATAATTCAACATTTGTTTTTATTGCCATGTTGGATTACAACCATTAACATTCATAAATGATAACAAACTTTCTATATAGTAAATATGGAAAGAGTCTTTACAGAGCCAGTAAAAGCTACAATTTGCAGCTGAGAACAATGATGCTAGTGATGGAACAGTAGTTATGTCCTTTTCAAGTTTTGAAAAGAGCAATAAAGGTTAAGACAATCTTCACCAAATACAGTCATGAGTAGTTTTGAATGGTTAAGGACAGTCACCAATTCATCTGGAGAGGTTAAGGATCTTGGCAAGGTAGCAGATAATCAATCTTAGAATGAACAGATCACAACAATGAAATAATGAAGCATTATTTTTTGTCAAAAACAAATAATCAGTTTTATCACTTGAGCACATACTTGGAGGACAACATGTTATTTAAAGTTTCATTTTGCATGAGGTAGTCAAAGGAATACATTGGGAATGACTCGAGTTTCAAATAGTCTTGTTGATATTCATCATTTCAGAGATACTAGGATATGAAGGCCAATATGACAAAATACAGAAACAAACAAAAGAAGTTATGGAAGTCATATGTATAACAGTCAAAATATCCCTAGCAACTCAGGAAAAGACATTTGTGAACCATCAGGTTACGTATTAGCCTGTAGCAGTCCTTGCCATATTTAATTGTGTTCTTGTAATAAAAAATGAAGGACAATCTTGTAGCTCTTCATTTTTTAATATATACAATACAAGAGTGCAGACCCCAGTGAGAACTGAAAGCCATACAAGGCTATGAAATCAACAAGGCTGCAGCCATAAGATACAAGCTTGGTGTTTTGCAAAAAGCATTGCAAACATAAGGAAATGGAGCTCATGGGTTTCAAAACCCTACTTTTCATTTACGCCATACAGAAAGGAGACATAAATTTCTTTAAAGCTCAAAACAGTGAGTGAAAATTATGGCTTATAATGTTGTAAGAAATCGAGCTCATGAGATGAACAAGCAAATATCAAGCTTTCTAGATCCTTCTATGGGAAAATAACACAAAAATTCTTCTCTTGCGCAAAATAAATGCAATCATGGTGGCCTCTAAGTGAGCAAAGGCATCAACAGGAAAAGACAATAAGTAAAAATGCATCAGGAAAACATCATATCCACGGCTATAAGACTTGGAAAAAGCTTTTGAAATGAAAGAAAAGATCAGATTTATGTTAGCAAAGCACTTACCTTACTTTTTTTTTCCTAAAGCAACCTTCAAAAATTTACTTTTTTTTTTCTAAAGCAACCTTCAGAAATCATCAGAAACAACATGAAAACGTATCAGTTTGAGCTCTAAACCCTTCCTCTCATGGCGGCGCAACTGAGCATTTTCCTCTAAAGTCAAGTGCAAAGAGAAGTGATGATTAGGGTTGTGCTTTTCCCTACTATTTTTGCATGTTTGTTTTGTTTTGTCAAACAAAAATCAAGTCATAAAATGTGTGGTCAATAAACAATAAGCATGAGAGGCCCATGAGTCTTTGAAGCCAACTTCAAAGATTTTATTTATTTTTAGAATATTTTACTTATGCATGGATTTAGGATTTAATAAGTATATATTAAATATTAAAGATAATTTGATGATTATTTTAATATTTAACATACAATAAAAGGTAGAATAAATGAATATTAAATATTAAAATAATCATCAAATGGTTATTTTTAATTTTTAATTAAAAGATTGTCTTTTCAAATAAATCCATGTAAAAGATGTAAGTAAGGGCCAACTAAAGATTGATATCAGTTTGAAGATTGAATTCATGCGCACTTTACTTCAGTTTCATATCAGATTATTGACTGAAGATTACTCATGCATAGTGCAAAAATGGATTTTAAGCTATCTTGGGCAAGTTGATTAAAGCAAGGAGGATTTTTGCATGTTTTGGCCGAAATTCAGAGATTTCTAGTTCAGTTTGAGTTGCAGATCAGTTGCATGCTTTATGACTGTGAGTTCGAGACTGATTTCACTCATTTTTCCATGAGTTTGAACCTTATTTTCAGGTATTTTTGCCTTTGCTCGGATTTCACCTTGGAATTGTCATTTTATCACTAAAATTGACTTTCAGTTACTTGTTCATGCACTTTGAAGTGAATTCTCATTGTATATATTTTAAAAGTTTATCTTTTTCATTTAAGTTCTTATTTTTCTCCTTTGCACTCTGCAAAAGGAATTATTTTGTAACTCAACATTTTTTTTTTCAGATTAATAGAGCAACAAGTTTACACGTCAATTAGTGTGTTTTTGTAGAAAGACTCATTTCATTACCATCTTTTTTAGAATTTGCCTTCAAGTTTTCAAGCATCATTGTCATGTAGGATTGATCAAAGTGATTACTGTGTTGTATTTTATGAAAGCTTTAAATATTTTTGTCTCCTTAATGAATTTTTGTATGCATCCAAGTTTAAATCCGCTGGTTAAACATTGTGCTAATCAATAATCGAACAGTCTAGTTGTGAGAATCATATTTTCCTTCTATAATTGTTTCTTTAAAAGCCTCTATTTAAAACATTCAAGTGTTTAAGCTTTTAGATCTAGTTGTGCAAATGAAAAAAGTGAGTAATCATTCTATGAGTTAAGATTGCATAATGAATTCTTCAGTGCATCACCATAGTTAAGTTTCATAGTTCAGAATTTAGATTTAGTTTTTCTCCCTTTTCCAGCAAATCACTTAGTTATTAACCAAAAAATCAAATAGGAACCAGCCTAGAATCTGGAGGTCTAATTCCTTATAGGATACCCACAGCCTAAAATTAGTTCCAATGTTTCAACAGATTGCTGAATTTCTATATTCAAGCATTCGGGTGCAATTTGATTGACAACAGTTTTTGGCACGCCTGGTGGGACTCTGAAGCACGCTTCAAAGAAAGAATTCAAGAGTTCAATCTGTTGTCCTGGTATACACATCATAATTTCACCTTTCAGAGGTACAAATTTATACCTGGCGACTCTGAGCACAATCCACTGGTTTCAGCAGACGAAGTGTTGGTATGTTTCAATTACAAGCTTAATATTATGATTTCCAGCATTTATGAGTAGATATGATAGATTTTGATAGTCAGCATGTATACCCACTTCCGTTTCATGAAAATCCTATCAACCAATTATCCTATCAGCCATATCAGGCCAATTACGTTGTTGGTTTTATCCCAAACAACCATATAACAACAGCCTATCAACATGCTCAATATGCTTACCTCCCACCCACCCTTGCTCATCCTTTGGATCAATATTCATATGTTCATAATCAACTCCAAGAGGTTGATTATATGAAAAATAACATGAAGGACATGAAGGACATATTGTTAGACATCACAAAGTAGATAGAAGAGTTTAGGAGGCAACAAGAACTTGATTTACAATAGTAGGAATTAGACTATCAAGCCTACCTTCATGAGCAGGAATTAGAGACACAAAGAAGATTGTTTGAAGAAAAGCTCACTAGGGAGTTAGTAGCAAAAGAGGAGCAGATGAAGCTTTTGCTTGCTCAAACACAGAGGCATGAGGCCCAAGTAGCTCCTTATATTCCACATCATCCTATTTAGGAGGAGGTTCATAATTTTAAATTTCCAAGTTTCAAGCAAAGTGAGTCTCTTAACCCTTTTAAAATCAAGGTTCCAAGTTTTAGAGATATTTTACCAATACAAGAGCCTATGCTGGTACAACCTAAATTTGTTAATCCTCAAGACCAGCCACATGAAGAGCCTATTTTCCTTCAAGATATTCAAGAAGATCCTCAAGTTCCTTCTATTTCAATAGCTTAGTCCCTACAGGAACCCATGAACCCTTATTTTTAATCATATCAAGAGCCTAAACCAAATTATCAAGGTACTAAACAGCCATGGCATCCTTCTTGGACCAAGCATCCAGAATTCAAAATGTTGAATCTAGATCAAGAGGCTCCCATTCCAAGTTTCAAAGATCCTCTTCTATTGCAAAGACAAGTACATGTAACAAATCTAGCTATGGGTCTTCATGAATAGTCATCTCAAGAGAGCCAACATACGCATGCACATCCTTAAACCATTTGCAAAGCAGACTTGTAGTAGAAGGTGAAAAAACATGATCAATTAGGACAACAAATTGAGGAGCTTGAGAAAGGTATCAAACACAATGATTTCATGTTTTTATTCGATGAAATCCCTTCTTTTATTGAGTTGGATGAGCAGGAAGAGGTTAAAAAATCTGATGAGTTGTTGATTGAAGACTATCAATGTAATAATAAAGTCTTCGAGCAACTGAAAGAGGAAAATGAACATGAGGAAAAAACGGTTCATGAGGTAAAAATCACTCCTTTTTTATCAAGGGACCAAGAAATATCTGATGAGTATTCATTTTGGAATGACCTTGAATCCTTTGTTTTAAACTTAGATGACAATGAATATCAGGTTGAGCATGTTTTAAACAAGGAAATGGAGGTTGAATCTCAGGATTTAGCTAATTTGTTTGAGCAATTACCTAAATTTATCAATGAAAGTGAAGACAACACATGTTTATTAACATTAGTGTCTACCTTTGAGTAGTAGGGTGATGAGACTCATTTGAATCCAATTCAGAACCATGAATTAGATGAGAATATGTTTTCAGGCATAATAGATGTTTTTTGTTCTAACATAGATGATAAGCTAGAACTAGATGAGCCATCAGCATATGATCAACTTGTTCAGATCAAAGAGTCACACATTCCTTCATTTCATTTATGTGAATCATCACTTTTAGATCAGATTGAAATTGAGGTAGTAAGAAGGAAAAAAGAAAAACTTACACTGCAAGTGGAGCAGTCTAATCAGCAAGATGGAGTGCCAACAGTGTATAAACATGAAGGCAGTAGTAAGAGGCTAAGTTTTATGCTCTCAACAGGGTGTCCAATCAGGTATTTATCAAAAGAAGAGTCTACAGAATTACAACAAGACATGATTCTGCCAAAGTATATGATTATAACTACAGAGCAGCAAGTTAATCTTAGCTATATACCTCAAAGTAATGTCTTTAATGATCAATCATATAAGGAAGGTATGATTTTTATGATGATCTTATTGGAGTTAAAATGACACTGAGAAGGGGGGGGTGAATCAGTGTCTTAACTATTTGACCAATTTTTCAAATATTCAAACACACAACTCAGATTTGATCTCAATATCACTCTAATTAAAGCATTCATGAGTTGAATGTAATCATTCATAAGTAGAATTGAGAAAAATAATGACTCAATAGTGAATTGAAACAACAACATAATAAAACAAAGAGAACACAAAAGAACAAAGAGGCACAATATTTTTCCGAGTGGAAAATCCTCCTGGGGTATAAAAACCACTCCCTAAATGCCTTCCAGGCTTAATCTTGTAATCAACTGTTCACAATGCCTTATAGGCTGATTTTTGAGCACCCACTCAAGGAGCACCAACCCCTCGTTTAGAGATATGTATCTCAAGGAGTACCAACCCCTCAAATTATGTTTTGAACAATAATAATGATTTAGAGGATTTATTTGTTTTCAGTTAAGCACATATCTCTCTATTTTCTCATCTACAAAATACCTTAAAGATTCAATAACTGAATCCCCAAAATACTACGTAGAGAAGAAATGTACAGTCTCTGCCTCTTTTATTGCAGAGTTTATCCATACATTTTCATACAGCCAAGGAATGATAATCTCAGAATTACATCAATAGTGGAATAGAAAACTAAGGTTTCTGCTTCTATATATACATCTTGATTTAAATGCCAGATAGGTAATAGTCTTCAAGAGTAACGGCTGAACAACCAAACAAGACAAGAACCGATTCACCTAGCTAAGAGTCGTTCTCAACAAATCTGTAACGAATGAGTTCATTTTTCTGCATAAAAAGCACAACTATCCACCACAGAAAATCATAACCTCTAATGCATGAATGACAATACTCAGTTAGGGCATCATTTGTCATATTAGTAACAGAGATGCAGAGAGAAGTTGAAGAAAATAGTGATTATAAACCAGTATAAGCAGCATGAAACGCATAATTAAAAGTACCAGACAGATCTGCAACTCCCATGGCTCCATCAACCATTGTCGAGCTTCCATACACCACTGATAAAGTCATTACGACTAGCAACAAAAGTAAATTTTTTTTATGAAGCTTTCTCATGATGGCGACTAGGCTAGGGTTCCATACCCAGTCAGAAAGAATAATCACAAATTTTTCCCTAAGTGACTTTCTTTTCAATTGATGTGATGATCTGCCGAAAGGCAACTTTAATCGCTAGACATTCAATTCACTTTCAATGTGACACATCAGATTTGGAGAGAAGACATAACGAATACATCATGCTACACCGATGGACTTCCTTAGAATATTATTCTTTCGCTGAGACATGAGGAAACTTCTCACCGAGATGCCTTTAGTTTCATTCACTATCACTGTGACCAAACGATATTGGAGAGACATCTTGTAGATAGGTCTTTGTTTTACCAAAAGACATTTGATACACATTGTCGCTGTGACAATTCAATACCTATGCTGAAGGCCTTTGTCATTTCCAAGTCGCCAAGACAATATCAATCTCACACCGATGGAGATCTTTGTTCTATCGGCAAGACACAAGGTATTCGTTAAGACCATACTCCGAAGAAAATATCTCACACCGATGAACCTTTGATAGAAACCCCTTGTGTGATGTCACTGTAACATAATGATTCTCTCGCCGATGCACCCTTCTATCTTATGAGGGTCGCTATAACATACCAATATCGGGGAGACCTTTCATAGAAAGCTTGAGTCATATCAAAAAACTTCATTCACTCGGAGTCGCTGAGACAATCTAGATCTTATGTTGATGAAGTCCCTTTATGTTCCATCGACAAGACCGAAGGTCACTCGTTGAGACCTCTTGCCGAAAACCCTAGCTCTTACCAAAGAGACTACCTTAAGTTTTCGGTCAGTGTAACAAATCGAATTCGCCAAGACCTTTCTTTGATGCACAAACTCTTACCGAGATGCATACCTTTACGTCGTTAGTTGGAAAGACAAGAAAACCTCACCAAGACATTATATCGATAGCCATTAGTTTTACTGATAAGACTCCATATGCATACGGTCGGTGACACACACTTGAATTCACTGAGACCATATAACGATAGAGTAACATATGCTGATAGAGATCATTTATAGTTGCCAAAACAAAAAAGAAGTCTTGCTGAAATAATCATTCTTGTGCTGGTCACCAAGACTCAAAAAGCTTGATGAAACAACATGCTGATAGGGATATCTTACGCCAATGAACAACCTTATGAGTTAGTCGGTGAGACTCGACTCATTCGGTAAGACCTCTCAACGGTGAACACAACTCATGTTGATGGATCTTTCCACTGTCGCCATACCCATGGGAATGTCACGCCGAAAGCATCTTGTATGTTAAATTCAATCAACATGACATCTGAAATGTCTTGCTGATAGGCAACACAAACATTTCATAGAAGATTGGGGAGACCCTGCCATACTCATGCCGAAATGTGTAAGCTTGTGGTATACAAAGAGAACCTTCCTAATAAAGAATCCATCTATCAAAACTCTATCAAACAAAGAAGTCTCAACATCATCAATTAGAATCATAACAAATAACATTCTGAAGTGCCAATATAAATTATAAGGATCCAAACAGAGACTGATCACCAAAGAGAACCAACTGAAAGATATTTTGTCATCAAGGACAAACCATAAACACAACTGAGATCCAACAGATCCAAACTATGCTAACAACATTTTTTGAATAGAAGGAGCAACAGTTAATCAAATGTCTATACTTCTTTTTTATTAATCTTACGAATTTGAAGTGCTCATCCTCTATTATTGAGGAAGGGAAGCTATTTCTCATAGCCAGTAAACGGTCATGTCTGAGCACTAACACTGTTGGTTAGTGTAGGGTAGGGTAGGATTTTTTATTTCAGTTTTTCTTTCAATAAGTGCCTACTGGCATGTTTCATTCAGTTTTACTTCACTTCCAATAAGGTGCATTTGCTACTCATTGGTTTCCAGACTCTGTCTTAAATAGAGTTGTAGTAGTCTCTTTCAGTTGGTTTGGTTTGAAGCTGAGTTACAAGGTTTTCAGAGGTTAAGAGCAAGAATGGACTCCATGCCCAATAGATAAGTTATATACTGGTCTATTGTGTTTAGTAGGAAAACACTCCGTAGAGGTTGCCAATTTGTTACCTATTTTTCACTACGAGCCCAAATAGGTAGAGCTGAATGAAATTCATCATTGATAGGTACATAATTTTTCATTTTTTTCTGATTAAAGTATTCATTGATCATCATAGAGATCAATTTACATCTGAATCATAGTTTTATTGTGCAAGCATTTAAAATAGAAAATAGAAAATTTGCATAATAATGCCTTTTATTCATTTTGTAAAACATTGAATCTCACACAAGCCACGAGAGTGACTGAATTTGATTCTAACAATCAAATGATGAATAAAAATTTCAAGGACAAACTACACTACTGAAAATAACATAAGCATAAAGAAGAGAAGCAATTAATCATTGCCTGTAATGATGAATCACTTTCGTTGGTGTCTTCATTATCGTGTCTCCAACCTGCTGCTGCCTCGTTTCCTCACTCCATGAACCTGCAAAGTTATAAAGAAATGGCGTTAGAGGTGTACTCTAAGCAATGATGAATGACATTCTACCTTATGCCTATGCTACCAACAAGAATTTAATTTGAGATAAATCAAGCATTCACCAGATGAAAGGCTGACAATCAAGAAAAACATAATTCAATGGAAGCTTTCAGCTTCTTTTATTTTGCTAACATGTTTGTTTCAATGTGCAGGAACAGGTTCATTATGTTCGAGATCGTTTTATCAGATATGTGGAGTAAAATGGGATCCCACAAGGGTTGAGCTCAGCATATCAAGGGAGACACACTCTCAAGTTACATATGAGAGTTCATTAATGTCAAAATAGTTATCAAAAGAGCTACTGAAACAAAGAAATAATCAAATAAGCAGCTTTATTTCAAAGAGATTCAAGAAAAAATAGTTTGAGCATAAAACATAACTTTTCTCTTCATGTCAAGAAAGGATCAAACAGTGTGAGAGCTCATCATAATTTTCATTGATACCCCTATTTTCAGCTCTACTTTACATTTTCATATTACATTCAAATGAAGTATCGAGCCTCTTTACACTGAAGAGAAACTAAAATAGAATATTGAACGCTCACCTATTTCATGGAGTTTTGAAATTTATTTCACAAGATACAGTAAAGAATAACTATGCTTGCACACATATGTTACAAAAAACTGTTATTTCTTTTTTGAAATTTAATAGAGCGAGAGCATGTACAACACAACATTAAAATATCATACAATTATTGGTATTGAATAAGATTTTCACACTGAAAATACTTCCCAGGTCAAAGGCTGCATTATGGTTTTTAAAATGCAGTAAAAGAGCTTTTCAATTTCATATTTAAAACATCCAAGGGCCATTACCATGACACCTACAACAACAATCATTAAGAGTAGCAACTATGAACAACAATATTTAGCAACATATGCTTGAAGTGGACAACCTTTGATCAGGAAAAAGCCTTTGATGGTAATCCACAAATAGAGTAACATTAAAAGTTTCCAGGGACTTCAATATTATAGCCATTATTAAAGCATTGAGAGAAGTAAACAAAAGAAGTTATGGCTATCATTACTATTTGTTATTCCTTATTTGTTTCAATTAGCAGAATTAAAATAACAAAAAGGAACCATGCTTTATGCCTATCAAAGAGAGCATCAAGCATCAAGCTGCTACAGACATGCTATCAATGGGAAGAAAATGATAATTTAACATTTGTTTTTATTGCCATGTTGGATTACAACCATTAACATTCATAAATGATAACAAAATTTCTATATAGTAAATATGGAAAAGAGAGTCTTTACAGAGCAAGTAAAAGCTACAGTTTGCAGCTGAGAAAAATGATGCCAGTGATGGGATAGTAGTTATGTCCTTTTCAAGTTTTGAAAAGAGCAATAAAGGTTAAGATAGTGTTCACCAAATATAGTCATGAGTAGTTTTGAATGGTTAAGGATAGTCATCGATTCATCTGGAGAGGTTAAGGATCTTGGAAAGGTAGCAAATAATCAATCTTAGAATGAATAGATCACAACAATGAAATAATGAAGCATTATTTTCTGTCAAAAAGAAATAATTAGTTTTATCACTTCAACACATACTTGGAGGACAACATGTTATTTAAAGTTTCATTTTACATGAGGCAGTCAAAAGAATGCATTGGGAATGACTTGAGTTTCAAATATTCTTGTTGATATTCATCATTTTAGAGATACTAGGATATGAAGGCCAATATGACAAAATACAAAAACAAACGAAAGAAGTTATGGAAGTCATATGCATAGCAGTCAAAATATCCCTAGCAACTCAAGAAAAGACATTTGTGAACCATCATGTTACGTATTAGCCTGTAGCAGTCCTTGCCATATTTAATTGTGTTCTTGTAATAAAAAATGAAGGACAATCTTGTAGCTCTTCATTTTTTAATATATACAATACAAGAGCAGATCCCAGTGAGAGCTGAAAGTCATAAAAGGCTGTGAAATCAACTAGGCTACAACCATAAGATACAGGCTTGGTGTTTTTCAAAAAGCATTGCAAACATAAGGCAATGGAGCTTGTGGGTTTCAAAACCCTACTTTGCATTTACGCCATACAGATTGGAGACATAAATTTCTTTAAAGCTCAAAATAGTGAGTGAAAATTACGGCTTATAATGTTGTAAGAAATCGAGCTCATGAGATGAACAAGTAAATAGCAAGCTTTCCAGATCCTTCTATGGAAAAATAACACAAAAATTCTTCTCTTGCGCAAAAGAAATGCAATCATGGTGGGCTCTAAGCGAGCAAAGGCATCAACAGGAAAAGACAATAAGTAAAAATGCATCAGGAAAACATCATATCCGCGACTATAAGACTTGGAAAAAGCTTTTGAAATGAAAGAAAAGATCAGATTTATGTTAGCAAAGCACTTACCTTACTTTTTTTTTGAACAAACCTTCATAAATCATCAGAAACAACATGAAAATGTAGCAGTTCGAGCTCTAAACCCTTCCTCTCATGGCGGAACAACTGAGCATTTTCCTCCAAAGTCAAGTGCAAAGAGAAGTGATGATTAGGGTTGTGTTTTTCCCTACTATTTTTGCATGTTTGTTTTGTTTTTTCAAACAAAACTCAAGTCATAAAATGTGTGGTCAATAAACAATAAGCATGAGAGGCCCATGAGTCTTTGAAGCCAACTTCAAAGATTTTATTTATTTTTAGAATATTTTACTTATGCATGGATTTAGGATTTAATAAGTATATATTAAATATTAAAGATAATTTGAAGATTACTTTAATATTTAACATACAATAAAAGGTAGAATAAATGAATATTAAATATTAAAATAATCATCAAATGGTTATTTTTAATTTTTAAATAAAAGATTGTCTTTTCAAATAAATCCATGTAACTGATGTAAGTAAGGGCCAACTGAAGATTGATATCAGTTTGAAGATTGAATTCATGCGCACTTTACTTCAGTTTCATATCAGATTATTGACTGAAGATTACTCATGCATAGTGCAAAAATGGATTTTAAGCTATCTTGGGCGAGTTGATTAAAGCAAGGAGGATTTTTGCATGTTTTGGCTCACATTCAGAGATTTCTAGTTCAATTTGAGTTGTAGATCAGTTGTATGCTTTATGACTGTGAGTTCGAGATTGAGTTCACTCATTTTTCCATGAGTTTGAACCTTATTTTCAGGGATTTTTTCCCCTGCTTGGATTTCACCTTGGAATTGTCATTTATCACTGAAATTGACTTTCAGTTACTTGTTCATGCACTTTGAAGTGCATTCTCATTGTATATATTGGAAAAGTTTATCTTTTTCATTTAAGTTCTTATTTTTCTCCTTTGCGCTCTGCAAAAGTGAATTATTTTATAACTTAGCATTTTTGTCTTTAGATTAATACAACAATAGGTTTACAGGTCAATTAGTGTGTCTTTGTAGAAAGACTCCTTTCATTGCCATCTTTTTTAGAATTCGCCTTCAAGTTTTCAAGCATCATTGTCATGTAGGATTGATCAAAGTGATCATTGTGTTGCAGTTTATGAAACCTTTAAATATTTCTTTCTCCTTAATGAATTTTTGTATGCATCCAAGTTTAAATCCATTGGTTAAACATTGTGCTAATCAATAATCAAACGGTCTAGTTGTGAGAATCATATTTTCCTTCTATAATTGTTTCTTTAAAAGCCTTTGTTTAAAACATTCAAGAGTTTAAACTTTTAGATCTAGTTGTGCGAATGAAAATAGTGAGTAATCATTATGTGAGTTAAGACTGCATAATGAATTCTTTAGTGCATCACCATTGTTAAGTTTCATAGTTCAGAATTTAGATTTAGTTTTTCTCCCTTTTCTAGTAAATCACTCAGTTATTAACCAGAAAATCAAATAGGAACCAGCCTAGAATCTGGAGGTCTAATTCCTTATAGGATACCCACAACCTGTAATTAGTTCCAATGTTTCAACAGATTGCTGAATTTCAATATTCAAGCATTCGGGTGCAATCTAATTGACAACAGGTATATTAAAATCTATAATCTTTAGTGAAGTGCTATAATATGTATATATTTGTATGTATGTATATATATATATTGTATATTTATATGTATGTGTATGTATATAAACACATACATATATGTATATAATATGGATGTGTAATGGCATAGACATGTCTATAAATTTATATATACATACATATATATAGACATATATAGATACATATATACATCCACACATACATAGATATATACATAGATACAAGTTTGCATATTATAAAGAAAATACATTGGTGGATTTCAAACAAACTGGTTACAATAGATAAATCATATGAGAGATAGTTGGGCATATTAGTGGCAATACAAAATATTGTGAACATTTGAATCAAAATTTGAATGCAAAAGCAAGGAGCAGAAAAAGACACATAACCTAATGTTTCATGGTGGTAGGAACAAGATGCTTGTTATCACTTTGTTCATAACATAAGCCGATGGTTAGATATATATTTTTTGGTGTAGATCTAGGCTATGCATCTTTTGTTTTGTAGAGCTTGATTGATCATTTTCAATTTGTCTTTGCAATCCAAATTTTAAGTGGGAGAATCTTAAGATTAGGTGTATGATTCATCTTGTAAGTTTTATGTCTTGATTACTCATATTTAAGCATGTAGATGACAAATAGTTTATGATCTTCAAACATCATAAGATGTGGTGATGCAAAGTAGGGGTAGACCTTAACAAAACATGTTGTTTCGATACACTTCCTTAAGGGTTTCATTGGCAGCAATGCATAAAACATCTTAGTACACCTTGTCACCATTGATGAATTAGCCTATAGGGAATTCATGGAAGGAAAAAACACCAACACAATAGTAGGGAAGCATGGAACAATGGGGAAACAATGTTTCAATCCCTTCCAATAAATTTGAATACTTTCAAGAATTCTTGACTCAAACAATCACTACGAACAGTCACCTAGGCATTAGGTGCTTCTTGACAACATTGGCCATATAGTCACTTAACATCCTTGAATGAAAGCTAATCACCATGGAACAAGAAGGATGTGACTTGTGTAAGTCTACTCTAATACTCTTTGAAGGATTCCAATGTTTCTCAGACATGAAAGGTCTTCACACTCAAACATGAAGGTCATCACAAAAGACAATCAAGCATTTGTTTACAACATGGTGCAAATAGAAAAAAATGGTGGAACTGGACTTCCAATGGACTCCTTAGCCTTTATATTCTTTCAACAACATGGCACAAAATTCCACAAACCAAATTCTATGAGACAGTGCAAGGAATTGAACAAACAATGACAATATAGGGTTTTAGACTACCCCAATGAGACTATGAAGCAGACTGTCCAAGATATCTCTTTCACAAGAATGTGGAAAATGAAGGAACCTAATCTCGCAAGAATGTGGAAATGTCAAGACAAAATTTCCAAGATATCTCTTTCACATGTGCAAATGAAGGAGCCTAATCTCGCAAGAATGTGGAAAATGTCAAGAAAAAATTTCCTATGATTTTTTATCATTTTCTCATGGTGGAATCTCAAGATATGGCATTTTTTCCAATGACTAGAACCCTAGGTAGGCTTTATGGAAATTTTCACAAAAATGGAAATATCTCGTGCAAAAATCAATGGATTTTATCAATCAAAAAGCATTATGAAGGTAACAAACCCTTGAAACTTTTCCAATCAACTTTGATGTTGTACAAGAAAGTACAAATCTGTACAATGTGCTAGAACAATCAATTTTACAAGAAAAGATAGTTTTGAATGTGCAAAATTGAAATCTTCTTCATTCAAACTCCTCCCAACCTTGGGATCCATGGTTACAAGAAATATTTATGATTTTAAAATAAATTCCAATCTACCAATCGACCTCCAACTACCTATTAATTTTTTTTGCAAAGTTGGCATGACAACAATGACAACTTTTAAGCAACTTTTACAACTTTGGCCTATATTGCACCTAATGACCCAAAATGATCCTAGATGACTTAGAATGGTATCAAATGACCTTATTTACATGAATCAAACTAGAATGGTCTCAAATGACCTTATTTACATGAATTAAACCAAAACAAAACAAAAATCAAAGTATTCCATCATGACCCAAGGTGTATCAAAGTATAGCAAGGTGCCCCTGCACCATACTCCCCATAGGAGAAAAAGAACTCAAGTTCCACTTGAGTGAAGGCTTGAAATAGTGTAACCATGATTGATAATTCCACCTTTCATCATCCATGTTGAATATTCAATGGGAAGGCCCTTCCACTTGACTAAGTACAAGAGATATGCCTTGTTCCTTGTCTTTTTGAGTTCTTTGGTGTCTATAATGCACTCCAACTGCATAGGCCTACTAGGTGGAAGGTCCTTGAACCAATCAACATCTGAACCTACTTGTGAACCCACTCCTTGTTCATTAATGAGTTCCCTTTTCTATGTGTTCAAATCAACAACATTGAATAAATGTGATATGCCAACTCCTTGAGGTAGTTCAATCTCATATGCATTGTTTGCAAACTTGTGAACAATCTTCCAAGGCCCTATCTTTTTCTTTTGCAACTTGGAGTATTGAACCTTGGGGAATATCTTCTTCTTGAGATGGGCCAAAACCAAATCCATAACCTTGAAATCCACTTTTCTTCTTTTGACATCTTCCTTTGCTTGTAGTTATCCACACTATTTTTAAGTTGTTCCCTAACTTATTGGTGGATCTCTTTCATTGCAACAACAAATTGTTCTCCTTCAAACTTGGCCTTTCCATTCCACAAATATCCCTCAACTCAAATACCCCTCTAGACTACAAACCATAAGCAACTTGAAAAGGGCTCTTTCCAATACTCATGTTCATGGAATCATTGTTGGAAAACTCAACTTGAGGAAAGACAAGATCCCACTGAGTAGAGTGTTCTTTGGAGAGGAATCTTAAGAGGTTTCCCAAGCTCCTATTAACAATTTCAGTTTTCCCATTAGTTTGAGGGTAATTAGTAGAACTAAAACTGAGATTAGTGCCTAATTTCTTCCACAAAGTCCTCCAAAAATGCCCAATAAACTTACTATCTCTGTTTGAAACAATACTAAGAGGAAAACCATGAATTCTTACTATTTCTTTGAAGAAAATACTTGCAATTTATGATGCATCATTGGTGCTTTTACAGTGTATGAGATTGGCCATTTTAGAGAACATGTCAACCACAACATACATTGAATCAAAACTACTTTGTTTTCTTGGCAACCCCATTACAAAATCCATGCTAATAGATTCTCAAAGACCTATTTGAAATATGAAGAGGCTGATACAACCTTGAATTAGTGCTACAACCCTCAGATCTTTGACAAATAGTGCATTTCTCAACAAACTTCCTTACATCAAATTGCATTTTAGGCCAACTATAGTGCTTTCTTAACTGCTCCAAGTTCTTATCAAGACCAAAATGATCTGCAAGACTATCACTAGGCTTCTCTTTTATTAAATTGTCTCTCATTGAGCATTGAGGCACAAAACTTTGTGCTCCCTTGAACAAAAAATAATCTTGAATCAGAAAATCAAGCCACTTATCATTAGTGCTACTATAAGGCTGCTTATAACATGCATATATCTCTTATCATTAGTGCTACTACATGGCTTCTTATAACATGCATATATCTCTTTGAAATCTGCATCTTCAAGATACATACCTTTCAATGATTCAATTCCCACACTTTGCAATTGAATTTCTTGCACCATTAGAGTCCTGCTACTCAAAGCATCAACTAATTTATTAGACTACCCCTTCTTGTGTTTAATGGAGAAAGTAAAAACTTGCAAGTATTTCACCCATTTAACATGTTTATGACTTAGTTTCTCTTGACTATTAAAAAATTGAATCTAGCATGGTTATCAGTATGGACTATGAACTCTTTGGGAAGTAGGTAATGTCTCCATTTTTTCAAAGCTTGCACCATAGCATACATTTCTAAATCATAAGAGGAGTATTTATTTTTGGCATCATTCAAATTTTTACTAAAGAAGGAAATGGGTTTATTTTCATGACTCAGCACAACCCCTATAGCATAGCCACTCACATCACACTCAATAGTGAAGACCTTTTAAAATTTTGGTAAAGCCATTATAGGTTGTTGTACTACCCTCTTTTTCAAATACTAAAACTCTTTTCAACCTCACTAGACCAAACAAACTTCTTTCTCTTATCCCCCCTTATGGTATCAATGATTGGAGCACATACATTACTAATTTTTTTGATGAAATTCCTATAAAAGCTATCCAAACCATGGAAACTTCTTACCTTAGCAACTTTTTGTGGGGTAGGAAAACTTAGGATAGCTTTGATGTTGCTTGGATCCATTTTCAAGGTGCCTTTTATAACCACAAAACCAAAATATGCCAACTCTGTCTTCATAAACTCACATGTCTTCAGATTAATCATTAGTTTCCCTTCATTCAATTAGTCTCTATACTAATTTTCTTTGTTACGTTACAAATTTTCGTCAACATGATAAAGTAGATGCTTTCCTCAATTCCTAATGTTTAGTTGCTATTGGAAATGTTTCTTCCAACACATTCTGTACACCACCAAAAACAACTAACTTTGTATGAATCAAAGTAGGAAACTTCATCGATATTATATGTTTATCATTTTGTCTAGCTCTAGCCTATTACTATAATTAAACATGTAATTTAACAACATAGATTAATGACATGGTGGACAAGTCAACACAACTAATCTACATTTTTTCACTTTACAATACATATATCAAAGCGAAAGTTTTGGATAACACCATTTCACACTTCACATAAAGAAAAAGAAATCTGCATCACTCCCTCAATCATTCTCAAGCTTTGTTTTTTGATGTGACAAGATTCAAGAAACATAACCTACCATTGATGAAAATGTTTGGATAATGTTTTTCATAATACATTTCAAGATGCATTATACATGTATATGTATGTATGTATGTGTGCTTAAATATATGTATGTATATATATACATACATACACACACACACACACACACACATGTATCTATATATATATAAATGGTCATGATCAACATCCTATATTGAAAAAATTGTCTCATAGCAATCAAAATAAATAGTTTCCCAAATCTACGCATTCCATGAGAGTGCTTAGTTGGAAATATGTTCTATGGCTACTCTAAGGATTACTAAGAATAGATAATGTCCACATCTCATACTCTTTGAAGACCATACATTGTTTTTCATCCACATACTTAAATATGAGTAATCAAGACAAAAAACTTACAAGATGAATCATACACCTAATGCTAAGATTCTCCCAGTTACTTTTCCCATTGCAAAGACAAATTGAAACTAATCAATTAAAGCTCTGACAATATTCTATGTTGCTACTGATAAGCCCACCTATTTCTCATGTGATTTTCCTATTCTATCTTGTTTATTTCAAATCGATCAATGCCTTTTCTTTATAATATCTAAACATGTATCTATGTATGTAACTATCTTTGTAAGGATGTATATATATCTATGTATATGTATATACATTTATATGTATCTACATATATGTCTATATGCATGTATGTATATATAAAAATTTATATAAGAATGTATGCTATTGCACATCCATACTATATCCATATATGTATTGCTTTATATACATTCACACAAACTGTCATTCATGTTCTTTTATCAGAGGTCTCTCACTACTACCCATGGTGCCTTAAAGCCTCCTATACACTAGTGTAAACCGTAAATAAACTAATACATAGTAATACCTTAGGCACGTGGCTACCAACCTTAGTGCCTCAAATCATCCTCCACCATGGGCACAAGGCTCTTCTTTCCCCCTTTGTTGAAACTCAACTCTGTTACCAAGTGTGACATTATCCCTCACAACATATCCTTATGTTTTTTTGTCAATTAATTCAAAACACATATATTAAGAGACCACATACTAAACCATGTGTAAGATATGCATGATTTCTTCAATGATAAGGAGTCCCAATTCAACAATATTTTTTGTAATCAGATGTAGATTATTATGTATGAGTGATGAAACATCTTAAGTAATCTTCTTATGATGATGAGTCACTAATGCATTCTTGTGTATTAACTTACAATCCAAAAAGTTTCTAGTAATACCCTTTTTACTCACTTGAATAAATATGGTTTGTGTTACTGTTCATAACTCAAAGCTCAAGCAATGAAAGTGGCTAAAGTTATAGTTATGGCTAAGTCAAAGTGGGTTTATAAAACATATAGGTAGCCCTGTAGGTTACTGCCAATGGAAACATCAATTTTGTATACAAGTTTTATTTGATCATTTACACAAGGAAATTTTTTTGGGTTACTCTGAATATTGTTCCGTAAGGCATGTTTCTCTACCCTTTTTTAGATTTGAACTTGTGATCTCCACTATAGAGTATCAATTCCTTCAACATGAGGCCAACCTAGGCTGTAAAATATGAAGATCAAACATGAAAAAGATAAAATAAGAGCTGAGTAAGGTTAACAGTTGTCCTTGTTTAAAATGATGGATATGGTTCACATCTCTCAAAACATACTTGAAGGTTCTTAACAACTCTAATATTGCATTAGGATAAAGACTTGAATCTAGAAATACCCTATTGCCTTCGTTAGCCAAGCTGATTTCTCCAACTTTGCATTGCCCTCCCATGTTTGTGGATGTGATCTATCTCTTACACGAAAATCATCTACCATTTTACGACTTAGAAAAAAATAAGACAATAAAAAATGGTGTGATTATTTTTTTGTTGGTTGTGTGAAATGGTTGAACAATAGATATCATTGTTTATTGCATGAGGATGCGTGTGTAAAGGAGCATGAAATCTAGGGGAGAGGAGCCAATATTTGAGCATGTTTCAATAGTTGTGATAGTAGTTGTTTATATAATGTCCAATATTTTTATCAATATTGGACCAATAGTTGTGACTTTAAAGTTGTTAGTGTTGATAATGACTACCCATAATTAAACAAAATGTATTCCTTTGATCTAAAAAGCAACCAGTCATGTGATTCCACATCAGTGCCCAATAAAATATGTTGTGAATGCATAAGTATTGGTCTCAATTTTTGGGGAGCCTTTTTGGACACCTTGACAAAAAAACATGCTGATGTGGCATCATATTTGATGATGTGGCCTTGAAACCTTAGTTATAAGTAGGGGACTTGCCAAGTAAGCTGATGTAAAAAATTGGGAGTGATTTGAAATTTCCACGTAGGATAATTAGAAGCCCGAAGTTAGGGTGCACAACTACTAGGTCCTCTCCCCTATTGAGCATGGTAAGAAGTTTATACCCAGTCTATGAAAAGTGAAAGGTGCAAATTTGTTTCAATTTAAGTTTAATTTCCTCTTGAAATATTTTATAAGTATGTTGTGGAATAGATTAATACATTTCTTTGAAATCTTTTATTTACAAAACTATAGAAGTACACAGAAACAAAATTAATATTGCATTTCTACATTTCAAGAGAAGTTTAGTAAAAAATTTAGTAATCACATTTGAGAAAGATATTAAGGGATATATAAAGGAGTTTTCTTTTCTTTTAGGGAGAAATAAGTAGGATTTTTTGAATTTGTATAATTTGGAGTGATAAGATTTTTTTTAAAGGGGTAAACACTTTTGACATGGAATTATGAACTGGTGAGGTCACAAATGGGGGACCTCATCCCCAATTTAAATATTCAACAATAATAGCCCAGTGGGGTTTGAACCTTGGTGGTGTTGATGTGTTTTTTATGCACATCTCAACACAGGTAATGCATAGGTGCATCACCTCTCTTGAAAGAAAATCTTCCACAATCAAATTGTAGAACACTATCCCAAGGTCTCTAATGTCAGGTCTTGATAGTGCTTGGAATATCTCAGTTGATTTATGTGATTTGCTCAAATCACAAGGTGGACTTATAGATGAGTTACAAAGCATGGGAAGTTGGGTTTGCAAATGCAGTTTCAAAGTGCTGGAAGTGAATGAGCAGTGGTTGTCCACTCAAAATAGCAAGCTGAAACTCATCAAGTTCATCCGATTTAGCTTCATGGTGATGCTTGAGATCCTACTCTATCAAGGATTAAAAGAAATAGAAAAAGGCTTAAGAAAGTTATTCTAATCCTAAGCTACGAATGAACAATAACAATGGTGGCTACTAAAGTAGACAGGCTTCCTAAACTAAGTTTTGCTTGACCAAGAGAAACCTAAAACTACACAAAACCAGTGCAATATTCTAATTAAGGTCTGCTGATTTTCAAATTACACACACACATCATGAACATGCAATTGAACTAGGTTGCAACAATGATAGAAAGAAGCCCAGGCTAACTTTGCACAACAACTTGTCATCAACAAGTGCCAAAAGTATGGGCTGGAAGCTCATCAAATACTATAATAGCAACATCATCATGACATCCATTCAAGAAACTAATAATAAAACTAACATAGAAGGTAGAACCGTGCATGCAAGATGAGAAAAATAAAAGAGAACATCCATAAAATCATGCAATGTTGTCTTCTATTGCTGCAAATTCTTTTTACAACAGCTCTCCAACCCTTACAAATGAGGGGGAAGCCCCTATTTATAGTTTTTCAAAGCCCAAATGAATGGCTAAGATTAATTCACAATGAGTGGCCTAGATTTGATTTACAATAGGGTTTCACCTACCCCCCATTATCCAACAATTTTAAAATACATTCCTTGTCTTTTCCCTATTTTGTCATCTAGTGCTTAGGTGTTGTAGCAGTTTTGTCATTTAGTTGATTTCCCTTTTACTATAGCTAAAACTGCCTAAAATCTTCCCTCTTATTTGATGTGTTTGCAATGTTCTTCCTTGGATCAACGAGCCCGTCGATGACAGACATCAATGCATTGGTTGCCCCTGATTTGGATAGATAGCTCCCTTATGCTCTCTTCAAGACCACCCCCTTGCATTTTTGTCATTGAATTCCTTGGCACATGCCTTCTTCTAATGCTGACCCTATTGGTGGGTGCTAGTGGGAGAGGTGAACATGAAATGAATGGTAACAGGAGCTATGTGCATTCCTTGTTCAGCTTTCTTGATGGGTCTCCTCGACGGACCTATGGTAGCCTTCTTAAATCCTGTATACACAAAGTGTTGTAAGTGCTTTCATACAAAAAACAAGGAAAACGTTAGTAAAATATTGTAAAATCCATGTTAGATCCATCCATGTATCATCAAAAGATCATAATATTCATATTTGGAGCTCATTTGGACCATAAACATTAATGCGGGCCCAAGGGGATGAGCAGCGAATGAGGGACAACAAACTGGAAGGGAAGTTCCTGGACCTCACAAAACTTAGCAAAACCAAGATTTTTCAATTATACCACATGGGAAAAGGGGAAGGAAGAGTGCCCGTAAAACTTCCTTAAGATTGGACTCAATTGACAAAATATGGAAGCTCAAAACGACCATAGAGGGATGGAGTCCCATAAATGGCCACAGAGGGGTCGGGCTCTAGAGGCTGGGTCACTGGGGCTCCACAGATATTCAAAACGACCACGGAGGGACGGAGTCTCAGAAACAGCCATGAAGGGGCCGGGCTCCAGAGGCCGGGTCGTCGAGGCTCCACGAATGTTCTAAAACAACCAAAGGGGGACGAAGCTCCGAAACCACTGAACTTAACAGAACGTTGACGAAACTTTGGCAGTTCACTTAAGCACCTCAAACACATCCCAAATCCACCAAAAAGTTTCCCCCAAAGTAAAAAATGTGGAAACTGGAGCAACGAAGGTCCATAGATGTTTCCAAAACAACCAAAGAGGAAGGGAGTTCCAGAGGGAAAGCTCTGAAACCACCGAAACTTAACGAAACATTGGCGAAACTTTGGTAGTTCATTTAAGCACCTCAAACACATCCCAAATCCACCAAAAAGTTACCCCCAAAGTCAAAAATGTGGAAACTGGAGCGACGAGGGTCCACAGATGTTTCCAAAACAGCTAAAGAGGAAGGGAGTTCTAAAACCACCGAAACTTAACGGAACGTTGATGAAACTTTGGTAGTTCATTTAAGCACCTCAAACACATCCCAAATCCACCAAAAAGTTACCCCCAAAGTAAAAAATTTGGAAACCGGAGCGACGGGGGTCCACAGATGTTTCCAAAACAGCCAAAGAGGAAGGGAGTTTCGGAGGGAAAGTTCCAAAACCACTGAAACTTAACGGAACATTGACGAAACTTTGGCAGTTCATTTAAGCACCTCAAACACATCCCAAATGCACCAAAAAGTTACCCCCAAAGTCAAAAATGTGGAAACTGGAGCAACGGGGGTCCAAGGATGTTTCCAAAACAACTAAAGAGGAAGGGACTTCCGAAGGGAAAGTTCTGAAACCACCGAAACTTAACAGAACATTGATGAAACTTTGGTAGTTCATTTAAGCACCTCAAACACATCCCAAATCCACCAAAAAGTTACCCACAAAGTCAAAAATGTGGAAATCGGACTGACAGGGGTCCATGGATGTTTCCAAACAGCCAAAGAGGAAGGGAATTCTGGAGGGAAAGTTTTGAAACTATCGAAACTTAACGGAACGTTGACGAAACTTTGGCAGTTCATTTAAGCACCCCAAACACATCCCAAATCCACCAAAAAGTTGGCCCCAAAGTCAAAAATGTGGAAAAAAGTGAATCGAGCAATTAGGGACCAAGCCAACAGGAACAAGACAAAAGGCAGAAAAAGGGACGAGGAACTTTATTTCTCTGTGGATTTGAATACCCCAAGTAAGTGAATTTGGGTAGGGGGATTTGATCGTTTGAAGGAACATGACCAATTTGGGCTTGGAAAATGGGGCACACAAAATAAGATAGGAGCAAAGGAGTCTGTCGAGAGCAAAAAAAGGGGGTCCCTGCCTACGGCGGGGCGTGTGTGCAAAACATGCACAACAAATGGCGACTCACTGGGGAAATACTCCAAAGCATTTAATGAAAAACTGGAATCATGAACCCAAAATATCTGGTTCTAACCTTCACTCTAGGGAAAGCAAACCAGATGCCCAACCAAAGGATCAAAACCACTAGCCAACCCAACCTTCAATATGCTGAAAATCCAAGTGTGTGCAATTGCATTAATTCCCATCCTTCAGTTGCTATAGGAACCCAAGCTCCATCAAGTTAAGCTACGTAGTTTATTCTAACTCCAAAAGCATCTGGGACATTGCCTCGCTGCCAATCAGACATCCATAGCCCCAACGAGGTTGTCGATGTGATTCCCCTGAACATTGCTCTACTGCCAGTCAGGCGTCCATAGCCCTGTTAGAGTTGCTTGGATACCCCTGAAAAGTTGAATTTTCTCTTTCTTTTAATCTTCAATGTTTTCTTTCTTTCTTTCTTTTCTCTTTTCAACTCCCAAGCATTGAAGCTCGTGCTGAGGGTTGAGAATCACAGTGGTGCTGGAGTAGAATTTTAGATTTTTCACTTAACTAGACTTCACAAAAGGCCCTACAGTGACTGCCAGATTCTTAAGATGTGTAAGGGATGCAAGATTTCAGAATATTTCAGAGTCAGACTAAACCAACAACTTATCCCCTTTGAATCAAACACCCAGACCACTTGACACTAACAAAAGACCTTCACCATCCACTCTGAAGACTTGATTAGAGTTTGACAAAGAAATATGTAGAACAACCCTAGGTGATAAGTATGGTTGTTGTGCACACATATGTGCCCAGCTCAAAGTAGAGGGACCCGAGAAAAATAGCAGCAAAGAAAAAGAAAAAAAAAAAGAAAACAACCTACAAAGCAAGCAACCTACTTCAAACCAACTAACCTAAGGAAAGCAGGAAAGCGGAGTATTTACAAGAAACCTATACTACTCAAAACGGGCTATGTACAAAGATATTTACAGAGCACTATGTTCAGGTAGGGCAAGCCAACATTAATGTTCATTAGATTTCGTAATGCATGCACAAGCAAACAGGCGATCGTTATCATTCTTAACCATGCAAATTTATCTTTATATTCTAAAAAAAGAAATTCAACATTGCAGCACTCAAGTTCAATCACGTCATCATGAAAAATAAGCAATTGAGGAGGCTCATTGAACCCATGGTTAATCCATAAACATGTTTGTTTTCCCTCATTCCCATAATCAAAATAATAAGTGCAATTATGAGAAATAATAGGGGCAAGGAAGGATAGAACTTGGATGTCGTCACATGGAGGTGGCAGCATTGGACAGTTGAGAGCAAGCACAACATCCTTGATTGTTGCATCGATAGCCTCGAGCAGGCATGGTGGAGGGTGCAGTAGTTCGAACATTAAGCTTGCATAAGGCTGGGAGGACGGGGCAGCAAATAGCTCTTCCAATCTACCAATGGGACCTATAGCCCCAGTTGTCAGTTCTTCAAAAAGAAATACTTCTCCACATTGATCATCTACAAACTTGGGATCCACTTGGTTGCTGTCCTCAAATGATAGTATGTTGTCTCATCTCCTTCCCCAAGTATCAACCTCCTTTTTATGATGTTCAATGTCATGGGATAATGACATGGACAAATTTGTCCCATTGCGGCTCCCTGAATGTGAAGGAGGATCAACAATGGTCATGGCGGAAGGACTTCTAGTTGCGTCTTGTAGTTGGTCAATTCGGTCATACTTGTTGGAAGCCATCAAAACACCCCCACCTTTGTCTTCTTCCCTTTGTTGTTCATGCATCTCATTATGATGTTCACTTGTTTCCTCTTGCTCACTATCGTTGTAAATGGAGAAGGAGCTCCTCTCCCAATCTGGAAACTCTAGTGCATCACTATTTGGGGGCTCAAGGAGTATGTATTCATTGCTACCGTCTTCTAGGATGTTCTCTTCCTCGACATGAGCATATCTCTGTAGTACAGCTCCCAATGGAAAGAAGTCATCAATTGATGGCACCTCATCAAGGGGACCAAAGTCTACTATACAATTTCCCTCTAAGGGCTCGGCATAAAGCCTATCATTCATGGTGTGCAAATGCTCTTCAAGAGGAAGAACTTCTTGGTAATTGGTGGACAACATTCTCACTTGATCTACTTCATCGGTCAGAAGTCAGGGACTGTATTGTTGTCCTTCCTCTATTGCTACCCCAACATCGTCTTGAGGCCCACCTTCAGCTGAGCCATCACTTGATTCAGGCTTTTGGTCTTCTTCTTCGATATGGGCAGCAAATAGAGGAGGTCGGGTACTTAGCTGCCTTGCTTGTTCTTTGACTTGTTTGATGGCTTCTTGGCACAATTCACATGTGAACTCCGAGTGTGATGAATCATGAAGTCTGCACCAATTTAGTAATAGTAGCACCTCCAAATCCACTTGGTATTTCAGCTCCGACCAATCCTTTTCCAACCTAGAGACAAGCTGATCATATCTTTCTGCTACTAGGTCCTCATCATCACTTGAAAAAGAAGCATGATGGTAGACAACCATGGTGAGTGGTTGTTCCCACTCCTCCAAACTTTTATTTTCAAATTCTCGATCACTATCATTGACGAAGGAGAGGTCTTCTAATCTAATTTCACTTATACCTTCATCATCATTTTCTATTGCTCCAATGTTGTCAACCTTTTCTTCTTCCTGTTCTTTAGCATCTTCATTGGCTTTCTCAGCATGCACGGCTGCAAACTTCATTGGTTCATCATCACCTACCAATTGCTCTTCTTCTGGAGTGGAGGACTGCCCTTGATTGGTGGAGGGAAGGCCTTCTAAATTAATTTCAATTAGATTTTCACCAAGGCACCTTGCTATCCTAGTGAAATCTGCCTCTTCCTCCTAGTTTTCAACTTCAATTCTGCTACTCCAACATCAACTTGTATCAAATTTCTTGGTTCATCCTTACTTTGTTGTCCTCCAGATGTTGACAACTCTTCTGCCTCATTGGATAACTTCTCTTCATTGGGAGTTGGCTAATCCAACTTGTTTAAACAACCCTTAGCTTGAGAGATGATGTTGTTACATGATGAGCAAGTGAATTCAGAGTGGGGTGCATTGTGCAATCTACACCAACTCGCCATTAGTACTTCCTCCAATCTTGGTCCATCCTTGCTGCTCAAATGTTCTTGGATCAACCCCTTGAATGCTTTGGCTGCCATGGTTGTCAACTCTTCCTCTGGGTCTTAGGGAGCCAAGGGCTGGTATATTTCCCAAAAGGTAATTTCTCCCTACAATACCCTTTTAATTCTGCTCAAGAATGTGAGACATCCCAACTCGTTGTGCCTGCAAGTACAATGGATCTGACATCTATCCACCAATGCAAATTGTTGCAATGGATTTTTTAGTCTCTTGTTCAAATCTACATGTAGCTGAGAGATGTTGATTTGTGAGTGCTGCTCCATTTTGACTCAGCTTCTTTTCCCTCAAATTTTTTTTAATTTTTTAACATTAAAAGACATCTCCTTATCTCAGATTTCTTCTTTGAAAGTTCTCTCTTTGATTTCCAACTTTCAGCTTTGTAGCCTCAACTTGTCATGCCCTCCTTCTAGCGCTAGTTTTGTTGATGGCATTAGGAGGAGGAGGGCATAAAATGAATCACTTCCAACCTTTAGCTTTGTATTCCCAACATGTCAATCCCTCCTTCTAGCGCCAATTCTGTTGATGGCATTAGGAGGAGGAGGGCATAAAATCAATCACTTCCAACCTTTAGCTTTGTATTCCCAACATGTCAAGCCCTCCTTCTAGCGCCAGTTCTGTTGATGTGTTTTTTATGCACTTCTCAACACAGGTAATGCATAGGTGCATCACCTCTCTTGAAAGACAATCTTCCACAATCAAATTGTAGAACACTATCCCAAGGTCTCTAACGTCAGGTTTTGACAATGCTTGGAATATCTCAGTTGATTTATGTGATTTTTTGGAATCACAAGGTGGACTTATAGATGAGTTACAAAGCATGGGAAGTTGGGTTTGCAAATGCAGTTTCAAAGTGCTGGAAGTGAATGAACAGTGGTTTTCCACTCAAAAATAGCAAGCTGAAACTCATCAAGTTCATCCGATTTAGCTTCGTGGTGATGCTTGAGATCCTACTCTAACCAAGGATTAAAAGAAATAGCAAAAGGAGAAGGGTTAAGAAAGCTGTTCTAATCCTAAGCTATGAATGAACAGTAATAATGGTGGCTGCTAAAGTAAACATGCTTCCTAAACCGAGTTTTGTTTGACCAAGAGAAACCTACAACTACACAAAACCAGTGCAATCTTCTAAGGTTTGCTAATTTTCAAATCACACATACACATCATGAACATGCAATTGAACTAGGTTGTAACAATGACAGAAAGAAGCCCAGGCTAACTTTGCACAGCAACTTGTCATCAACAAGTGTCAAAAGTATGGGCTGGAAGCTCATCAAATACTATAATAGCAACACCATCATGACAACCATTCAAGAAACTAATAATAAAACTAACATAGAAGCTAGAACCATGCATGCAAGATGAGCAAAATCAAAGAGAACATCCATAAAATTATGCATTGTTGTCTTCTATTACTGCAAATATTTTTTACAACAGCTCTCCAACCCTTACAAATGAGGGGAAAACCCCTATTTGTAGTTTTTCAAAGCCCAAATGAATGGCTAGGATTAATTCACAATGAGTGGCCCAGATTTAATTTACAACAGGGTTTCACCTAACCCCCATTATCCAACAATTTTAAAATACATTCCTTGTCTTTTCCCTATTTTGTCATCTAGTGCTTAGGTGTTGTAGCAATTTTTTCATTTAGTTGATTTCCCTTTTACTGTAGCTAAAACTGCCTAAAATCTTCCCTCTTACTCGATGTGTTTGCAATGTTCTTCCTTGGATCAAACGAGCCTGTCGATGACTGGCATCAATGGATTGGTTGCCCCTAATTTGAGCAGATAGCTCCCTTATGCTCTCTTCAAGACCACCCCCTTGCATTTTTGTCATTGAATTCCTTGGCACAGGCCTTCTTCTAACGCCAACCCTGTTGGTGGGTGCTAGCGGGAGAGGCAAACATGAAATGAATGGTAACAGGAGCTATGTGCAATCCTTGTTCAACTTTCTCGATGGGTCTCCTCGACAGACCTGTGGTAGCCTTCTTAAATCATGTATACACAAAGTTTTGTAAGTTCTTTCATACACAAAACAAGGAAAACGTTAGTAAAATCTTGTAAAATACTTGTTAGATCCATCCATGCATTATTAAAAGATCATAATATTCATATTTGGAGCTCATTTGGACCATAAACATTAATGCGAGCCTAAGGGGATGAGCAGCGAATGAGGGACAACAAACTGGAAGGAAAGTTCCTAGACCTCAAAAAACTTAGTAAAACTAAGATTTTTCAATTATAGCACATGGGAAAAGGGGAAGGAAGAGTGCCTAGAAAACTTCCTTAAGATTGGACTCATTTGACAAAATTTGGAAGCTCAAAACGACCACAGAGGGTCCGGGCTCCAGAGGCTGGGTCATCGGGGCTCCATGGATGTCCAAAATGTCCACGAAGGGACAAATTCCCAGAAACGGCCATGGAGGGGCCGGGCTTCGGAGGCCAGGTCGCCTGGGCTCCACAGATGTTCTAAAACAGCCAAAGGGGGATGAAGCTCCGAAACCACTGAAACTTAACAGAATATTGATGAAACCTTGACAGTTCACTTAAGCACCTCAAATACATCCCAAATCCACCAAAAATTTTCCCCCAAAGTCAAAAATGTGGAAATCGGAGCAACGGGGGTCCACAAATGTTTTCAAAATAGCCAAAGAGGAAGGGAGTTCTGGAGGGAAAGCTATGAAACCACTGAAACTTAACGGAACATTGACAAAACTTTGGCAGTTCATTTAAACATCTCAAACACATCCCAAATCCACCAAAAAGTTACCCCCAAAGTAAAAAATGTGGAAACTGGAGTGACGGGGGTCCACAGATGTTTCCAAAATAGCCAAAGAGGAAGGCAGTTCTGGAGGAAATGTTTCAAAACCACCGAAAATTAACGGAACGTGAACAAAACTTTGGCAGTTCATTTAAGCACCTTAAACACATCCCAAATCCACCAAAAAGTTACCCCCAAAGTAAAAAATATGGAAACTGGAGCAACGGGGGTCCATGGATGTTTCCAAAACAGCCAAAGAGGAAGGGAGTTCTGGAGGGGAAGTTCTAAAACTACCGAAACTTAACGGAACGTTGACGAAACTTTGACAGTTCATTTAAGCACGTCAAACACATCCCAAATCCACCAAAAAGTTACCCCCAAAGTCAAAAATGTGGAAACTGGACCGACATGGGTCCATGGATGTTTCCAAACAGCCAAAGACGAAGGGAATTCCGGAGGGAAAGTTTTGAAACTATTGAAACTTAACGGGACGTTGATGAAACTTTGGCAGTTCATTTAAGCACCCCAAACACATCCCAAATCCACCAAAAAGTTGGCCCCAAAGTCAAAAATGTGGAAAAAAGTGAATTGATCAATTAGGGACCAAGCCAACAAGAACAAGACAAAAGGCAGAAAAGGGATGAGGGACTTTATTTCTCCACGGATTTGAATACCCCAAGTAGGTGAATTTGGGTAGGGGGATTTGATCATTTGAAGGCACATGACCAATTTGGGCTTAGAAAATGGGACACACAAAACAAGGTAGGAGCAAAGCAGCCTGTCGGGAGCAAAAAAAGGGGGTCCCTGCCTACGACAGGGTGTGTGTGCAAAACATGCACAAGAGGTGGCAAGAAAAATACAACTTAACCATCACACCATGTCACTATTTGATGGAGTGATCAAATTTTATTCTAATGCTCAAGTTTTTTTTCTCAAGGCTTATAATTAATTTTTATATTTTTGTAATATTTTTAAATGGAGAAATGAGAAGTTCTTTGTCATGCATAATTAGTGGAAACTGATAATTAAATGATAGTGTTTAGTTTCATTATGTCACCAAATGTTTGTGCTCTCAAAGCCACCCATGCTAGGCCTAACGAAGATTATAAAATCTCACATGCTTTTGCTATTAGAGAATTTGATGCATAGAATATAAATCAAGATCGTATTGGAGGCTTTAGACATTAAAAGATGGAGGAATCTAATCATATTGAGTTAGATTCTTGCTTAGAGATGATATATTGTATGAGAAGCAACACCAATTTAATTGGCATGTTACCTTCGTGGAGCAAGGGGGGCATTAGAGCTTTGTTTTGGTTTCCAAATAATTGAGTATGTCTTGATCTACAAACTTGGTAAGTGGTACCTATGGATAATTGAGTTTGTCTCGATCTATATTTTTGTAGGTGTGTATTTGTGGATAGTTGAGTTAGTGTCAATTCATAGTTAGTTGGTGATTTTGTTATTATGGACAATTGAGCGAGTCTCAATTCATAGTTGATTGGTGTCTATTCTTGTGAATAGTGGAATTTTTCACAATTCAAAGGAGTGGTGTACTTGTGGATAATGGAGTATGTCTCAATTAATAGGTATTTTTCAAGTTTGGCAGTGAGGAGATGCACCAATTTGTTTAGTTTGGTGTTTCTTGGGTGAGCAAGGAGAATTGGTGAAGATGTTTCATCAAAGTTTCCAAAAAGGCTATTTTGTTCAATCCTTGTAGTGTTCCACCCTTTGTTTGAATTGATATAATAAGCATGGAATGTTGGAATATATTACATCAATGGTTAGATTTTAGTTTAGATTAATAAAATAAATTAACATATAGATGCTAATTTATAAATAAACAAATGTTAGTCAACAACTAGTGATTAAATAGATTAGTTGAGAGTTATTCCCACAAGGGATTTTGGGTGGTTATATGTATGAGAAAATGGATGACATTATAATCCATTGCAAATCAATATAATATTCATACTAAATAAATCGAAGATCTATTTTATATTTTTAGTATTTTTTTGCAACAATGGTGTCATCTATTTTTGTTTATGTTGGCTTTGCCATTTTCAATAGTTATCACTTATAATATGCAATCATAAAGGTTTTGTGTAAAATAACCTAGTAGACATGTATATAAAATGTGGAAAATATACAAGACATGTTTTTATATATGTCATTTTTTTTAAAGATATGCGATCTCATAGATTAGAATGATTGCATGATATGCACAAAATAGATTTAATAAAATTCCCTTGGAAACTTCTAAGAAAATGTAATTGGTAGGTGTAAGGTCTATCTCCACAATCTTTGTTAGAATCCTCATAGCTTATGCAAAAATTGGATCTTTAGAACAAGGTAATGACATCCATTAAATACTTGAAAAAAGTGTATTAATAATGTATTAATAACAATAAATGTAGCACTATATTAAATTATTTTATCTATTTTTATTTATCATATGATTCCTCTTCATTTTATATAGTTTTGCTTCTATTATATTTGAATTGCATTACTCTTTTCAGATTAATTGGTTTGTTTGATTAGGTTCTAATTTTTAAATTCCTCTATTGTATTTATTTGAATCCCTTCCTTAACTATGGATTTTAAATGAGAAGAATATTGCAAAATATTATTCAAAATATCAAAGAAGATACAAGAATATTAAATAGTTTGGTAATATGCCTAAAATAGATATTGTCTCCTAAAATATAATGGTTGTAGGATATGTACTAAATGAGTTTGTTAAAAAGGCATTGGAAACTTTTGAGAAAATACAAGGGGTAGTTGTAAAGCCAAATTCCATAATCTTTTCCACTATCCTACCAACCTATGTAAAAAAAAAGCATTAGAACAAGGTACAAACATTGATGAGGATTGTTTTCATCTGGTGATTGGGTGTAGTTATACTTGAGATATTTGGGATCATATTTTATAGTTGTGGGATATTTCTTGGGTGTTTCTTGCCTCCTTTGTTGAATTGCGGTCTTAGTGGGTGGCTCCTTCCCTTAATTTGACTCTCTTGATGTGGTGGTCTCTTATCTTGCCACGTGGCATGGGGAGTTTGGAAGGAACATAACAATTGAGTTTTTCATCGGTTGGAACTATCGCCTTCTAGGTTGGCCTTTAAAATTTGTGATGCTATCAGGGAAAATTTCCTTTCTGAATTCTTGGCGATCCCCTAATTTAGTCTTAAGGTGATGGTTTCTCCTTATGTTTTTCTTGTGGGAAAAAGATGGAATCTCTCTTGTGACCTCTCTAATCTGATGAAGAAGATAAAAGAATCTAGGGAGGGGGTTCGATGGAAGGCTCCTTCTTCTGGTTGGTTTAAAGTTAATTTTGATGGAGCTTCTAAGGGAAATCCGGGTCCTGTTGGTTGTGGGGGAGTGTTACGTGATGAGAATGGTAGGTTTGTCTTTGCGGTGGCGCTCCCTTTGAGAATCCATAGAAACCACTTTGCAGAGGCAACCATAGCCTATCATGGCCTCGTGTTGGTGAAAAATTTAGGGGTCTCCAAACTTTGGCTGGAAGGGGACTCACTCAATATTATAAACTATCTTTTGTTGAAGTGTCTACCTACGTGGTCTATTGTTCATCTCTTTAATGATTCTATCTCCATCATTAATTCTTTTGATGAGATTAGAATATCGCATGTGTTTAGGGAAGATAACTTGATGGCTGATGGGTTAGCTAATTGGGAGTGGTGACTAGAAATAATTGGGATGTATTTGAATCCTTACCACTCAACCTTAAAATCATTTCCAATAATGACCAGGTGTCATGTCTTTAAGGTGGTTGATATGTGGGAAAGGATTTTATTATTATTTTGAGTTGGTTTATGCACATTGAGTCTTAGCCTTGCCCTTCTCATAATTACCATTTATATTTCAGTGAAATTATGTCTTGGTTGCATAGGTTGGGTAGTACTTGGGATGGCAGGCTCACATGTTTTGTGGGTCTTATGTACATTGTTTTGTGGTTAGCCAACCTTATTTTGTTCTTGAAAAAAATTAAGGTGTTGTTGGTTTCCTGTTCACTACATGCTATCATGGGTGGAGCTCATTGCAGAGTGGAGCCAAGCTCATGTGAGGAGTTCCAGAGTAATGAAACCGTGTGGGAGCATTTGGAGAAGGGTGGGGTTACCCAATATATGATGAAACTCCAAGGCCCTAATCTTGAAGCGACAAAGGTTTTTGTAAAAGGATGGAGCTGTAGGATTCTAAATTATAAGGGTGTGGAGCTTAATGTTGATGAGGATTTTGTGGCAGAGGTCACTGGGCTTTCATCTTCAGGGAAGAAATTCTATAGAGACAAAGGTGTAGCTAAGAAAGCACTTGCAAATTTCTTTAAATTTGATGAGAAGAAGAAGCTCAGGGAAGTTGGGCCACTTTCGAGGGATCTTGTGTTGTCTATCATGCATTACTTCACCTTGGAAGGTAGGTTCTTTGTTGTCTAGAGCTACCACTTTATGCTTCTGAATCACTTCTATCACAAGGTGTTGGTTTCATTTCCTTTTTATCTTTTGTTGTCCATGGAAAATAGTATTGAGGATCATTGCAAGAACCCTAAGAAGGTCATTCTCCATGAAGGCCTTATGAATCTCATGTTTGCTCATATTAAGCTAAAGTTAATCCATGTTTCTCCTAAAACCCTGACCCGCAAAAAAGGGTGTTAAAAATTCTGGCTATGAGATTGGTAATTCTATGGTGGAATGGGAAGGGAATTCTAAGGATGAGGACTTGGATTTTGATGAGATGTCGGTTGAGGATGATGAGTCTGAGGAGGGGTCTAAAGCTTTTGAAGCTTGGTCAAAGGGTTATGAAACAAATATTGAGTTGAAGGATGCTATGGTGCAGTCTAGGAAGAAGAGCACTAAGAGGAAGAATAAATGCCCCAAGAAAGAAAAATATTATGTTAAGAGGAAGGTGGAAATGTCGAAAGTTGTAGAGGATCTTGTTTTTGGTGTGAAACCTCCTCTGAGCCCTAGGAAGGTGGGTGTTGTAGAGAGCTCCCCTATGATTGGTGCTCAAGGTTTTGGTAATGTGGGAGTTGTGGCAAGTGCCCCTACTATGGAGAATAGTCTTGGTGTGGGTAAAAACCTTCCTAGGTCCCTGCAGCCAATGGAGACTAATGTATAAGGGATTGAGGGTTTCTAGTGTTCTAAGGGGATTGATCCTAACTAGGGTCCTCTTGATTCTCATTTAAGTACTTTGCAGGTTAAAGGGACTGCTATGAAGGTAGACCAGTTGGAAGTCTTGGCAGATTTGGAAAACATGCCAGATAAGCATAGGGTTAAGGTGGAGGTGGTTGAAGTGGAGGATTCTAAGGTTGAGGGTCGAGGAGTCCCTGGTCAGAATTTTGTTTCGAATGCCAAGCCTCCTGTCAATTGGGATGAGGTCAATATGGGTATGTTTTGTAGGATGGCTGAGGATGGAATGTGTAACTTGATTTCTATGGTGAAATGGATGTTCTTAGAAGTTAAGGAGCTCAATGTCTAGGTAAAGAATTGGCAGGATGTTTGTGTGGCGATGGTCCATAACAATCAAAAGGAATGGGCGATTAAAGGTAAGGTTAAAACTATGAATGCAATGCTTGATAAACTGGTTGTAGATGATGATCGCCTTGGTATTACTCATGAGGAGAGGATTTCCTCTTTGGAAATGGTAGTTCATAAGACTTTGCAGGAAAGATTTGTTAACATAGAGGACAAAATTGGTAAGTTGTCGGAAGATTTGAAGACTATGGTGAACATTAGCAATAATTCCTTGAAGTCGACTTCTAAGGGACTTTCGGTTTTATATGAGAAAGCCTTGAAATGGATAGGTAAACCCCTGGAGCTGGGTGAAATTGAGAAAGCAATAGAGGATGTGAATTGCTTGAACTTGGTGGAAAAGAATGTGGATCCTACTCCAGGAATGGAAAATGGATGCTGGCCCATGTTTGAGGACGAGGAGCAAGACCAAGAAGTAGACTACCATATCGTTTGATGAGCTCAAAGATGTTATGGAGATGCACGAGGGGGTCATTGAGGAAAAATTGACCTCGATTAATGCTTTGGAAAATATGTTGTAGCTGTGCTGACTCTTTTGCTCGATCAGCCTAGCTGTTGATGTTTTTGTTGTTGGGTTGCTAACGAGTTTCTTTGTTTATTTCTATTGTCAACATTTTGGTTTTTTGGGCTGCGGGTTCTCTAGGCTTAGTCTTTATTGTAGCTATTTGTCTTTGTAAAGGGTTTCAGGGCCCCTTCAAAACTTGCTTATCCTTATCAAAAACATTGATGAAAACATAATGAAAACTATATTTTTGTCAAATCTTGTAGTTGCAAATGTTAGATGATAGATATTTATTTGAAGTGTGAGAGATTACAACAGACACATGAATTATTTGATAAATACCTCAAAAAATGTGGGTTCATCGAATGTCATGATTGTGATATATGCATAAAATAGTGTTCTTCATGAGGCTTTAAGGATTTTTGATAAAATGATCTAATTAAATGTGATCTCATGGAATGTGAATTGCCGTAAACTTGCACAGAATGGTCTAGTTGAAAAGGCCTTGAAAATTTTAGTCAAATGCAACTAGGACGTATATAACCAATATTCATAACATTTGCTAGCAACCTCCAAGTCTATACAAAAATGACCATTTGTAATATGGTATAGACACCCATCAAATAATAATGAAAAGGGGTATTTTTATCTAACATAGTAGCTACAAATACCCTAATACATATGTATCCAAACAAAATATGTATGACCTCCTATATCTTCAATAGGATATTGAACTCTTTGACGATACTCAACTCCAAGCATGAAATACAATAAAAAAATTTGTTTTATCATAAAATTCTAAGAACAAAAAAATGCACCAAAGTTATGGTCACAAGAAAATTTTGGTTTTGAGTATGTCATATGATTTACTTCTATTATTTTTTAATGATATATGAAATTCATTTTCTTAGTAATTTTATTTAAATCCACTTTTTTTTAATTGGACATATTTTTTCAAAAACTAGGGAGTGTTTGATGTTGCATTCATTCTTTCAACCATCTCTCATTGAGCACTCTTTATCTTAAAATTCTATTTATTTTTTATTTGAGTGTATAGTGAGAAAATGATCTTATTGTTCACCATGAATTAATAAATGAATATAATTTGTTTAAAAATTATTAGTGCTATTTTTAACAAAATAGTATACTTAATAAAAATTTATAAAAGCCAATCATGATTAGATATTATATACAATATATAATAAATTTTGTGTTCATGTATTTCTTAAATAAAAAAATTAAAAAAATACTAGTATAGATATCTTAAGTACACTTATTAAAAGACACTTAGAGATATTTATTGATATTTAAAAAAAATAGATATATTGAATTTATAATTTTAACAAATTCTAATTTTTTTATTTCTTAAAATATATATTTTTTCTTTTTTCTTTCTTTTTTTAATTGAGAAACTATCTTCTTATAATTTTAAAAAAGTTAAAGTAAAACAAAATAAATTATTTAATTCTTATATATAATTATAATATCGTTTTATTTATTACAACCTTTAATCTTTTTTTTTTTAAACCTGGTTGTATATTCTTTTTATTTTTATTTTTAATTTTTAATTTTCTTATTTCATTTTCATATATATATATATATATTATTAAATATCAATCTTATAATAAATATTAATGCTTTAGCATGTAAATAGACAATAAATTTAAATAAAAATAAAAGATTTTATTAATGTTATTATATGTCATTTATTGTAAAATATTTTTTATATAAAAATAACTATAAATAAATAAAAATCTTAAATTGATATATTTTGATATTTTTTATAATTTAAAAAAAAATATTTATACTGCTTTCATCTTATAATTATTTATAAAAAATATATTAATATAAATTCATTCTTAAAGACATTAAGATAATTATGTATAATAATTTATCAATATAAAGTCGTAAGTTGTAACCAAGAAACAAACATGGGCGCTTTTATTTCCTCATGAGCGAAATTGTATTTGCATTTATGTTTATTTGCTGACGAGGGAAGAGGAGATATTTCAGGGTTTGACAAGATATTTCAGGGTTTTCTTCTGCTCTCTGTTAACCACATGAAGATGGAGATGAAGATGATGCACAACTTTAAATGGATACGCCCCCTCTTTAAACAGGTAACTTCTCCTCTTTCTACCAAACAATACAAAACCTCATCTCACCACAAAAGCACACAGGACAAATCCCCTCCTCACATCACGCACAAATTTAATGTTTTGCACTTCAATCAGTCCATTAGTGCCCTCTGTAAATCGGGAAACACAAACAAGGCCTGGGACCTTTTACATTCAGCCATAACTGAACGCCTTCCTCTCGATGTCGTATCCTTCAACGCGCTTTTAGCTGGCCTTGGAAACTCTGCTGATCGCCGTAGAATCAACTCCCTTCTTGCTGAAATGAAAGAGATGGAAATACATCCAGATGTTATCACTTATACCACCCTCATAAAGGCTTTGTGTAAAGGGGATCATATTGAGGAAGCACTTTGGGTTTTGCACAGAATGAGGCACGCTCATTGTTTTCCTGATATTGTTACATACAACACCCTAATTGATGGGATCTGCAAAAGAGGTGGAGTAGACGAAGCGCTTGTTTTATTTGCTGAGATGATACAAGCTAGCATTTCTCCAAATATTATTTCATTCAATACCCTACTTAATGGTCTCTGCAAGGTGGGCAGGGAAGATGAAGCTCTAAGGTTAGTAGCTAGAATGAACCATAGTTACTGCTCTCCAGATATTGTTACATATAACACCCTGATTGATGGTCTTTGCAAAGTAGAAAGAGTAGATGAAGCTGTAATATTAGTAGCTAAAATGTTGCAAGATGGCCATTTTCTTAACACCTACACATATACTTGCCTGATAGATGGCTTTTGCAAGGCTGGAAAAATAGACAAATCTTACAATCTGTTTGTACAAATGATGGAGTTTGGTCCTTTTCCGAATGAAGTGACATATAGCGCAGTTATTGATGGACTGTGCAAAGATGGTAGGATGGACAAGGCTTGGGATTGTTTCCATGACATGTCCAAAAAGGGTTTACAGCCAAATGTAATTACTTATAATTCTTTGATATGCAGCCTATGTGAATTACATGAGGTGGAAAAAGCTCAAAAGTTGTTCAAAGAGATGCTAGGGAAAGGCTGCTACCCAGATGATGTTACCTACAGCATTCTAATTCGTCGTTTATGTCAAAGTAACAGGGAAAATGAAGCATTTACACTTCTTTCTGAGATGGAAAACAGGGGACATCTCCCTGATGTCATTACATACAATACTTTGATATCTGCATTCTGTAGAACAGGAGACATGAACATGGTAGGAAAGATGTTAGAGGAGATGGCAACAAGGGATTTGAAGCCTAATGAAGTGACATACAACACAGTCATTCATGGTCTGTGCAAGGCAGGAGATCTTTCTAGAGCACATTCACTCATGAATAAGATGCTAGATGAAGGCTTGACTCCTGATGTAGTCACTTATAGCTGTCTAATTGATGCCCATTGCAAAATTGGTGAAATAGATAAGGCCTTGAAGTATTTTGCAAGCATGAAGGTGGTTGATATTGTCCCAGATGTTCAAACCTATAGTATATTGATTGACTTTTTTTTGCAAAGAAAACAAACTTGATATGGCTTTCTCAATGCTGAAGGAGATGAGAACAAAGGATTTGTTTCCAAACGTTGTCACATACCATATATTATTCTGCACTCTCCGGAAAAGACAGGACCTTGAAAACACTCTTTTGTTGATGGATCAAATGAAGAAAGAAGGTTGTGCCCCATGTGATGCAATTGTCCGGAAACTTGACTGGCTGGTTGAAGTTGGTCAAATGAAAAATTTAAGGGACTTTGTAAATGATGATTACTAGCCAGCATAGTTCTCATTCCTTGATGAGTACTAGCCATATCAAAATCGCTCTTGGATCTATATTTTCCCAAGTCTAAAAATTGATATTTATGCATTCATTTCAGTGTTATGTATTATGTATAGAACCATTCTTTCCTGTAATGACAGGAAAGTTACTTTGATAGTTTGGATTGAAGCATAATTGGGTGGTTCCTTTCTATTATTGAAGATTACTTTTTGCCAATCAACAATTTTAAACATTTATGTAGTTTTCTACATAGTATAAAATATTTTACGTTTAGGATAACAAATGTTAACTTGAAAAGATAGTTGTAAGGGTGTGTGTCACATTCCGCGTCATTATTTTCTGATATCGTGAAATGAGGCTAAAATATAAGTAACCATATTGGAGCTAAAATATGAGTTGTGGCAATCCAAAACATTAAACTCTATGCTGACTTTGTAATAACAAGTCTACAAAACTAAAATGATTTCTAATAAGAAATGTACTCTGCTGGGATAGAGGTCAGTATCTACATGTAGCTAACTGACCAAAAAATTTATATTTCCTGCCAAGGCTGGATTATCTTCGTGCTCTTATTCACCTAGACTGTGATTGACAGATCAGAGTGATTTTGGTATTTTTATCTCATTCTTCTAAAATTTAACAAACAATATTATCTCTTGTATTATGGAGATTCTATTTTCTTATTGTCTGAAATACACTACTTAAATTGGGGATTTTTAAGCTATTACAATGCGAACTTTCTGAATATGGTTTCTCGACTGGTAACTATTGAGCTGCTTTCTCATCAATATTTTGTCAATAATTTCTGTAAATGCCCTTCCATTCTTCATCCCGAGATGAATTTTGTCAATTGCTCTGCATTTTCCGTCTCTAAACTTGTTAGAATCAATGTCTTCTACAATCGAAAAATCTTAATATTGAAGGAGAAAGATAAATGTCTACGACTAGAGAGAATCATTCACATCTAAGTTTATTCAGTCGTTCATACTTATTTTTCTGATTCTTCCCAAACATTTTCAGGCTTACATGTAGATGATTCGATTCAATTTGACTTTCACTCACTAAAAATTTCCAAAGAAAAGAAGTTTATTTCAATGTTGAGATTTGAGTGCTAGCTGATTTAGAGAAAAATCATAAAACTCCATTCCATAAAAGTTTTTTTTATGAGTGCCAAGACAATTATTTGATGCCAATTGATTTAGGGAAAAATATGAAACATCGTTCTATAAAAGTTTTATTATGAGTGCCAAAACAATTATCAGGGGTCTATAGTTAGGTGAAAGCCCGCTTGTGTGTGATTGTTGGCCAACGAATTAGAGCTTGTGGTAGGCTAATAAGCCATGGCTTGCCTAGTCTAGTGAAAGCTCATTTGTATGCAATTGTTGGAAAATGAATTAGAGATTGTGGTAGGTTGCTAAATTGTGGGATGCCAATGAGACATTCTTGCTTATATCAAAGAGCAAGAGGAAATAAACAAAACAACCAAGAAATTGAGATCAAGAGATTGATATTTTTGCCAATAAAGGATCTTGCGGGTTACTTATTAAGGGAGATCAAAGATTGTGATATGCTAATAAAGAATTAGTTTCCAAAGAGAAATTCTTTCTTATATCAAAGAGCAACATGAAGTAGGCAATGTTGGTGTGAATGAGGTATTTTACCTATCTAGTCCACTAGTAGGTCATCTACACATGTTAAGTTTACTTAGGTCCTAGGGAATCTTTCTAGAAGTCTTAGGTGTCATGTGATCTCATCTTATCTTAACATTTAATTCTAGTGTTCTAGGCCATTTATTAAGTGTTGAGGTAATTGTTTCATTGTACAAGGATTAAGACACATGTCATGACCATGTAATTGTCTCTCAATCTAATTCGGAGTTGGTCCTATTTGATTTGATTTATTTATTTATGATGTACACATCTTTGTTAATAAGGCAATATTGCATTACAAAAAATAATGACCAATAGTTCATAATTTCATGAGTTGAATAAACTTGGAACTACTGGCATTTCTTCTTTATCAATTTCTTGATTGAAGAGTACAAATCATTTCTTTTAATAATTTGTTGGAGTCACTCAAAGTCCTCTACCATCATAATCCATCACTTGATGTTATTAATTGGTTATAACAACTCTACCATCATGAGAGTTAGTCAAACCAAATGAAAAAGTTCAGTAACAACCATATAGTTGAGTTCATGCTATGTTTCTACAAAGGGATATGGTGGCAAAGAGAGAAAATGAGATGTTTTGAAGTGGGGTTTGGGTAAAGAAGACTAATCTAAAAGTAAACTAAGAGAATTGATTCAATTTATGGTTGTTTGCAATTGATTTCATTTCAAATGAAATTTGGGGGAAATAAAAAATATATATTTTTATTGGGTGCAAATGTTTTGATAATTATGAGATAAGTAGCTACAACTCATTGTTTTAGTTGAGGAATAGAATATTAAGGCTCTTCTTTAATTCATGTAGGGGCATCATACATGGACCACAAGTAGCCCCATTTTCTACCACAATTTATATCTTGAATTATGCTACATGTTTTAGCAATCATTCAACCATCTACTAATCACATAGAGTAAATGATTTTAGATTCTACCTAGGCCACTCCTATTAATAAATGCATTTATTTTGGTGCTTAGATAAGGATTTGGGCACTATTTTGGAACCCATACACATCAGGGGAAGAATCTATAATGCCTCACTTGGAAAGATTTTATGTTCAGGAAGAGTTTTTGAGAAGAGAGAGTGTCATGAGAAAAGAGATGGTGAAGAAATAGCCACCACTCTAGAAACATTTGAGTTTTTCCTTTTAGTAGGAAAAAACAAGTGTGGAAGAAGAAATGAGAGAATTATTACATGTAGGAATGGGAAGGGAAAGGTACTAGAGAGAGAACAATAAGGGGAGGTGTGTGAAATAAAGAGGAAAGACAAAGATGATATCATGAGTGATCATGTAGGAGAAGAAAGAAAAAATTATCTCAACAAGGTAGGCCTTCAATCTAAAATGACGGGGTTTATCTTTATGCTACAAGAACTGATGACAAGGAAGTCTGAGGAGAGAGAAGTTCACATACACAACAATAGAAAGGGGGTATGTCCTTCATAGCAAAATATGGAAAGGATAGAATGCACAAGAGTGGAAGAAGTGACCACATTTCCAAGAGTTTGATTCTTTATTCACAAGTGAGGATAACATGAAGTAGAGGAAACATCCAATAGGAGAATTTGGATGAAAAGTGAGACATGAAAAGGTGAATATCCCAATGTAGGCCATGAGTAGGAAATAATACAAGTACTTACGTGTGTTTTGACACAAGACAAGAGATATCATCACTTGGAGTTTGTGGGCATATATAGAGTGGAACATAAGCTTCAAATGAGGGAGGGATTTGAGAGTTTTGGTCATGAAAGGTGTAAGCACTTGATGAAAAATAAAGCTACATGAAGAGAGATTGGTTGTCAATGGGAGCTTCATGCTCAAAGAAAGGGAGAGATGTTCTATATGAAGAAGAAGAAGAGTACTCATATGCTATTGTGAGCAAGGTAATATATAATCTCTTCTATTTTATAATATAGTAGTTACATATAAATGCTTGCAAGTTGTATTTTGAGTTGTATAAATGAATGAATGGTTATTTTGTTTATCTCTCAAAGTAAAGGTTGGGAGTCATTGTTGATGCCTAATGAAGGGTTCTATTCCCCCTTATTCTAATACTTATTTAATTTTGGTTTGGGGAAGTATATGTGTGTGCGCTTTTGTTGCTCACAATAGTAGGTTTGAGCATATAGTCTATGTTGAGTGACTTGTAACAATTGAAGAAGAAGGAATCATGTGCAGGTTACTTGCAACAATTATAGTGTGAGGTGTTAAGCCACACATAAACCAAAAATGGATTGGCCACAAAGAGGCTAGTAGCACAATGGTAGAGCACTCTAGCACCAAATATAAGGTCCTAGGTTTGAGTGCTAGCTTGTTGCTAAGTTTCTCAACCACAACTTGAGGATTGAGTTTGAGAAAAGTGATGATAATAAGATATGCATCATCTATGATAAATATAAAATTTCAAAGATTGTTGCAAGTGACTATAATAGAGGTATAAGGAATTTAATGAATGAGTGTTGATTTAATGAATACAAGGGATTCTGGATTTTGATTTATCTTTGGTGTGTATGCTAGTTTATTCTAATTTAAAACTAATTTTAGATCTAGAATACCTTCTTGTGTTGCCTCAATAGGACCAAATCTGAGGTTATAGACTACAACTAACAGAGATCTTTTGGGTATAGAACTCCAACATGTATCCCTCAAATTTCTAACATTGATTCCATTTTTCGGGGCCCTGGTTAGGATTTGTTGAGGCTTTTTGGTTTTTTTTTTCAAATTATAAAACTTCTACTGGATCAAGACACAAACAATAGATGAAAAAATAGATATAACCAATCAAAATTCCATCTTGACATCTACCCTGTGAGATGGGGTCAGGCACTAAGGGGATTGGAAATGGAAAGGGGAAAAAGTTTGAAGAGACCTATGAAAAGGTGTGGCAATTAATAAAAAATACTACATAACTATCATGTGACACAATATAAGAGTAATGCAATCCCAAATCTTAAACACCCATGGCCAAAATATATAAAGGAAATTCACAAGAGATTAAGGCGAAAATTGACTTACAAAGAAAAGAGAAAATGACCAACCCTAATGGAGAGGAGACGCGACATAGAAAAGTATCAAAAAGAGAAGAAAGATATAGAAGAAGAATTAAATTAACAACAAATTCAAGGTTAGAGCATACCATTGGGGGTGCTTCTAAGCATGTCGATGTGGGTGTTTTTGTCAAAAGAGGAAAAGATAGTATAAAGAAGGAGAAAACACTAGAGAAGATAAGTTTGTTGTTAAAAAGAACTGGGAAGCTTTCAAATAGTTTCAAAAAAGTTAATGCATAATCAAGAAACCAAAATCTTTTCAATAGAGGAAAGTTGTAGCACAAAGACTCCTACTTTGTTGGAACCTTCATTAAAACCTAAGAACAAGCTAGACTTAGACGAAATAACAATTAAACTAGATGAAATTTTTAAAGAGTTCCTACAAACTTTGAACAAAATTCTATTAGTGAATGATGATTATTTAGAAAAGGTAATTAACAAAAGCATAAGTAAATTAATAAAGAAGGAAGCAAAAAATAAAAGGGAAGATAAAAACATGGGCAAGGAAACTAGGCCATTAACTAATCAAATATCATTTACTAACAAAGATATAAAAATAGATTATGAAGATTCACAACCCTCGTATCGAGATTCATCCCCATTAAGGTCTAAAGGAAGTAGAGTTGTAGCACAAGAGTTACAAAATCAAAGAAAAGAAAAGAAAGAATAGAAGCAAGAGAATAAAGAAGGAAGTAAAGAGCAGGACACCCCTTGGTGTGAGATATTAGGAGAAGGTTATTTTTATATTAAACTTGCAAGAGATAAAGGAAGAGAAAATAAGTCCCAAAATAATATTAAGAAGGAAACTAAACCAACACCCAAACCTAGGAAAACACAAAATCCAAAACAAGGGCCAGACATCATGGATACCATAGTAAAAAATCCCTACTTTTGGAACATATACTACCAATGCCCTAGAACACATGTATTCCTTCTAGAGTTCATATGGGGAAAAATTAGGGAAAGATGAAGATAAGAACAAGTTATTAGACTTTGTAGGATCATTGAGGAAAGAAGAATTGGAATGATACATGAACTACCCACAACATAAAACCACATGGGAAAAAGTAAGAAAATAATTATTAGCCAACTTTGGGACATCGAAACTTCCAAAGGAAAGTGTTACCCAAATTAGAAACTTGACATAAGGAGAGTATGAATCGGTCAAAAACTATGACAAAAAGTTCAAAGAAGTATTCAAAAAATTGGAGGAACCCTTGACAAAAAAGCAAAAGCTAGAATGGTTCATTTTTGGATTGCATAAGGACATTGGAGCTAGATTAGATGGTATAATATTTGGTAAGTATACTGATCTAATCACTATGACATACCCTATTGAAGGTCAACCATGGAGGAAATTGGAAAAAGATAAGTGTTGAAATCCTTGAAGATTTATAGTTGAAAGTTTAAAAGTTGGTCATACAACAAGAAACCAAGGCTAGTGAACCTAGCCGACCTTGCAAAATTTGGTGCACATATTGTGATTGAGAAAAGCACATATAGAACAAATGCTCTAAGGATAGAGTGGATAAGACATTGACTGTGGTGAAAATAATAAAACCCAACTTCATGTATTGTGCTATTTGTCAAGGATGGGATATACATTTAACAAAAGATTGTCCAAAGAACAGACCTCCAATCTGAAACAAAGGAAACCAAGGGAATTATAAAACTCAATGATGCTACAACCACAATTATAATATAGATGAAAATTGTGATATCGAATACCATATACCACCTTGGAAAGATAATTGAAATGCATGTGTTGTGCAAAACAATCAACAATTGGGTTATTAGGAGGACAATAAATAATTTAGTTATAGAGGTAGAGGAATAGGTTGGACTAGCAGAAGAAGAAATGATGCAAACTACTTTGACTATGGAAAAATTGGTCATTATGCCTCCGAATGTTGGGTAGAGAAGAAATTGAAATGCACTTTCTATGGGCAAGATGATGACACAATGTTTCAATGTGAAGTTGATAGGACATTCTATCAAAATCGAGAGGATATTCAACCATCTTGGAGTGATGAGTTAAAATGAGAGGTGCAAGAGTAATCCAAAAAGTATCACAATAGGGAGAACTAGAGGTTGTCATCATATGGATGTATGGACTTCGAACACTTCTACAAAATAGCACTCTAGAGAAGGAATAATTGTAGACAACAACAACAAAATAAAACCGGAGGGAAGAAGAAATCAAATGTTGTCACTAGGAAAGGTATCAATGCCGATAAAACTAAACAAATGCTTCCAACCTAATAAAAGGAAAGATGACAAGGTGGTAAAATAGGCTAAACAAGACATAATACAACAACAACATGAAGAAGTAGGTCACTTTACAAAGAAAGAAGTTAGAATGCTCAAAGACCTTGCATCCTTGGCTAGATAAAAATATTTAATGGGCTAAAGCAATGGGGAAAATACTGGAACAAACAAAAGTAGGTCAATAAGTTATTAGAGGACCAAAATTGGAAGAATGGTCCATTGTTGATAAATGTACAATTGAATGATCATAAAGTCAAATATGTCATGGTAGACTTAGGAGCTGATCTAAATATCATTCCATCCACCACATGGGAAAAATTAGGGAGACCTAAGCTTGTAAATACACCAATGAGAATAATTCTTGCTAATGGTTCCAAAATGCAAACCTTGTGAACTTGGGAGAATATTGAAGTGAATGTTAAAGGGATAAAACAATTGGTTGATTTTGAAGTCCTTGAAATGAAAGATCCATTTAATACTTTCCGGGCTTTACTTGGACTAAGATGGTTTATCAATGCCAATAATATAGTGGAATCTTAGATTAAAATAATTAGAGATTGAAAACATGTACATGATATTTAAGTCTAACTAATTCAAAAGGAAGGAACAATTAGTTGATTACTAATTACTAATTAAAAAAATTAAATAAATTTAAGTAAATTTTTAATTATTACTGTTATCTCCAAAATTGCACCCTTGCTAAGTTGCAAAACTTAGCATTTTGGAGAAACATGAGAACATTCCTAGGCTTGTGGGTTGCCTAAACTTGGAATGGACCTCCAGAGAAGGTTGGCTCCTAAGGTACTCACCTAATCTACTTGTTGGGAAAAGGGTAAGCAGACAACATGAAATGAAACTAAACTCCTATGGTGATGCACCTAAACGCTATCTAAAACATGTAAAGCTACTTATACACATAGTTTCAATCAACAACAAGCTTAACATGCACAACTCAAATATTTATATGATTTGCATAAATATAATTTCATAAGAAGGACCTAATGCATACAATCCTAGAAGGAAAAAATTATTTTCATAAGTTGAATCAATTGCATCTAACACAACTTATAACCTACAAATACATATACTTTTTGTAAAATGGTGCTATTAATGAGACACAAACACAAGGAATGAGGAAAATTCGCAAGTAATTGTATCAATCACTCAAATGCACACAATAGAGAAGAATATTAAGAAGGAAAAATTACTTATCTTCATTGATCTACAAGTTGTAAATTGCTATACAAGTCTATAAAAGAGTTACAATACTGTCTCCTTCTGAAAGAAAACTCCAAAAATGAGTTACAATATTGCTAGAAAAGGAAAGGACTAACTTCAAAATTGATGTTTTACGTTACTTATGCTTTTTTGAAGCTTTCCCCACACATATACTTCTAGAAGCTTCTTGGTCATGTATAACAAAAAACCCTAAAAATAGACCCCAAAACCCCTCCAAAATGACCCCAAAGTGAAGAAAATTCAAGCCTTTTCCTTACCCATCATAAAAGCATGAGAAACTACTCCTTATACTCTCATTCCCTCCAAAATCCTAGTCAAAAACAACCCACATACTTTCCACATGTTTGGCACAAGTCATCATTATTTAACCATGTCTCCAAACTGTTTTGACTCATACTTTTGGTGTGTTCAACAAACCTCTATCTTGCATATACAAAACACTAATAAAGTGATTTATAATAACATCAATTAAATAATGTTTTTTACATTTCATCAATTTTGCATTTAAGCAACACTTAACTAAGTAATTTATAACAATATCACTTAGCCAAATGTTTTACATCTCAAAGTGAATGCAAAATAACACTTATAGCTCGAACCATGCAAGAAGTCAAAAGAAAAAAATTATAAGTCCTAAAGGACTCCTAAGTTTGACATATACAAGGGGACATACATGAATGCACTAGGAAGTGAACTAAGCATGGGGTATTAGTTTGCATTTGCAAAAATTAAAATGAAAGGAAAAAATGCCTTTGAGATATGTTGGCCAACTTAGGGTTTCAGAACCCTAACTCAAAGCCACGGGCAAAGCATTCACCATTTCATTTTTCACTTTGCACTTTCTAGATAGATGAGAGTCGTCGACATAGGGTTTTACTTGGAGCTTTATGGAGGATCTTTCATGGTGGATTTTGGAAAAAAAGAGGCTTCTCCAACAGATTTATGAGCACAATCAACAAAAAAAGCTTAGGTGAGGTCTTTATGAAGGAAATTTCTACATTTTCTTTTCATTTTTTGAGAATATAAGCTCATTTTGAGCTCTATTACTTTGTTTCCATGCTTCACTCATATCAATAGCTTGCAGATTTTAACAAAAATGCCACAGGTTGTGGCTATATTTCCATTTTCTCAGAGTATTGGTTTCTAGGTCCCCTATTTTGTTTCATGGCCGAGGTTTTTGTTTATCTTGCCATTTTTCTTCACAGATTTCTATAGGCACTCGAGGATTTTAAAGAATTTTGCACTCCTCTATTTATCTCGAGTTACCTTTCTTTTACTTGCTAAAAACTTTGACCTCCATACTTCTTTAGTCTCCCTCTCAAGAGCTTTCAAGGGTTTTAACATTTACATTTTCTTATAAAAAATGAAGAAAAAGTCTTCATCTTCAGGCATGACCCCCGTATTCCTTTCTATTGATTTCTAAACATGGGTATCTTCTTTATTCCTTGTGATGCCATGTAGTAGTGGTCAGTGGTGTCATAATCACGTTGTTGTGAAAAAATCGTACAATACCAAATAGGAAAGATATGTTATGAGATACCGAATAGTTGAAACAAGAGTTATCTCGATTGACTGTTTCACAAGAAAATGTTGCCCCGTGAAAGAAAAGTAGGTTTGCTATATGATTCAAAACCATTGCAAAGTACGTGTAATGATTCAAAACCCTTGTAGTAGTGGTCAGCGGTGTCATTATCACCTTGCTATGAAAAAATCGTGCAAGACCATAATATGAAAGATAGTCTATGAGATATTGGATAGTTGAAACAAGAGTTATCTCAGTCGACTGTTTCACAAGAAAATGCTACCCCATGAAAGAAAAATAGGTTTGCTAAATGATTCAAAACCCTTTCACAGTACGGGTATAACTCAAAGACTCTACAAATCTTTTCCTTTCCTTCATGAATACTACCCTTATGTACTCTGGAAACCCTCTACTAGCACGCCACTGTCATATTGGATTTGAGTTCATCACTATCTATTTAATGGAAACACATGCTTGTCCCTTGTTGCTACTCATACATTGATTCTTTTTGGTTTCAACACTGCCCTTGTGGTTGATCATGATTTCCATTTCAAAACCTCGAGTATTTAGACTCACTATCCATTAATGGTGACTTCAAGGACCTCCATAAAGGTCACATCATACTTTCCCTCTATTCATAAACATTGTCTTTGCTCACTGTTAATATATTCATATATGCCATATTGACTATCTTCTATACACCATTGATGCCCAAGGGTTTCAAAACAATAATGACAAGATTGGGGCTGTAGATATTTTTGCACTCCTTCCCTCTTCATTGAGTTGACATGATAAACTTAATCCTCATAGATGATTCCAGGTGTCAATAAACAATCTCACTTACCATTTGGATGCATAGGGGTGCCTCCTAACATTATATGCCATGTTCACTGCTCAGTAATTTCAATTTACCCATCTACCATTGGTAGGCCTGTACACTCATGTTTGATGACTTCACCTTGTATTTGAGTCTTGGAAAGCTCCTTCAGTCTTGTTTGCATGATCCTTTTCTACCATAGTCTCTAAATTTATTGCTTCTCCTATTTGCACTTCTTCAAGTGGATCAAGATTGCGTTAGATTACTCCTTTAAACACTATTGACTTCAGAAGGATGATGTTGAATTTGGATTCGAGGTCATGAAGTGTAGTGCTCCTCATACTATTTTGTGATAGATTGACAGTTGATTTGTTTTGGGATGAGACATTATGGTACATTTTTTTATTTTAGACTTATTGCTATGATGATGTTTGTGATGACATTTCTATTATTTGAGTTTTATGCACATGATATGGTTAGTGTATGGTTTTATTTGATCATGAGCACTATATGATTATCTAATCATGACTATTATGTGATTATCTTGTTTATGATCTTATCTTGATTGTTATATGAGTTGATGGGATTATTTGGTGATGTCTTACTAATGTGTTTGGGTGAAAGGGACAGTGTCACATCCCTCACTTGTGAGTAACCTGCAACGTTGTGATTTCCTTTCACGGTGTGCCTATTTATATGGATATGTATGTACGACTATTATTGTATGTTGTAGGTTGCAGGTACTAGGCATCGACTCCACCTGAATTGGTAGATACGGCGTGCCTTAAACCCAATGTAATAGTTGATCAGAGATAGCACTTGGTCCCCTATCTTAGTCATCATCCTCGAAGAGGATAAGTATCTGGTCTATTACCTCGCCAGTTTTATCAATTTTTTCTGTGGTTAGTTGGCGTCATTTGAAGTTTTGGTTTTGAACCTGGTTGGTGGCCAGTTAACTGTTTTGGCATTTGGTTTATTTTGATTTGAATTGTCGGATTAGATGTTTTTGATTATTTTATGCATCAAAATAAATTGTTAAATAAAAGGGGCACACTTTGATAAATAAATATATAAATATATAATTAAATATATAATAATAGTTAATAGTAAAATACATGCTAAAATGAATAAATAATAATAATAATAAATAAACAAAAAGGTTATAAGGTTGGAATTATATAATTACTTATAATGTGTAAATAAATAAATGGTAAATGGTTTTACCATTATTGGGTATCTATCATATTATTTTGTAAATATTTCATATTTAACCAAATTGAGATTTTAATTGGAATGCTAATAATTTAATAAATTATTAAGTAAAAAGGCACTTTCGATATGTAAATATAAATGTGTATAAATAATCATAGTTTATAATAAAATAAATTATAATGTAATGCTGAAATAAATAAAATATTATAAAAGCCAAGTTATAAAGTTAATTATTAAATAGAATAAATTGGAGTATGTCTTGATAAATAAATATAAAAAGAAATGCACAAATAACCTTAGTGAATAATAAAATAATATGATAAATAAAAGGTTTTTAATGAATTAAAAATTTATAATTGTGAGAAGGAAAGACTAATTTAATAAATTTAAAGTTAAATTTTAATTGTGAAAATTGAATGGTTTTCCGAAAAATGAACAGTCTCCCCTTTCTGTAAATATTGTTCTACTGGGAGATTTTTCATTTTGTTTGGTTGAAAGAATAACTTGTCTGCAAAATTTCAAATACTATTGATTTTGAATTGGGATTTTAGAAAAAATGATTGGGGATTTGGAAAGATTGGAATTTCTAGTTGGGAATCTAGAGCTCGACATCAAATCTCCAACCTTGCCAGGTGATTGGATCTAGGTTGGAACTACTATTTATCTTTGAATTCATTCTCTATTTTGAAAATGAATATTTGAAGGATTATGTTGTCTAGAAATGAAAAATTTACTTGTTTATTTAATTTCTTGAATTGAAGATTTTTTTTCTACCGTGGGTGTCTGATGCAAGAGCATCCATGGCTTAGTGCAATCCTATTTCAACTTGAAAGTGCCATTTTTGAATTTTTGCAATTTTGATGTGTTGGATTTCATGTTTGATGATGAAATCCATATTTTTTTGTGAGATCCACGACGGCGCCCGGTAGCTTGTTGTGTGCATAGGCTCTATGTTGCTAGTTCGTGGCATGGTAAGGGTTGCGGGTTGCATGCTTGTCCTTGCTCATGCTTGGGGGCGGTTGGTGTGGTGTAGTGTCTTACAAGCTGGGGGTGGGTTTTCATTCGTTTTTGGAGTGGGATTTGTTTCAGGCTAGTTTTTTTCTTTTTCTTGTTGCGTGGGGGTTTGGGGGGTGAAAGGTGTGGGGGTTAGGGGGTTGTGTGGTGAGAGGCTAGTGGGGGGTGGAAGCGGTGTGGGTTTGGAGGAGGTGGATCAGTGTGGGTTGCGTGTAGGGGTTCGGTGTGGGGGTATGGCAGAGGCTTCCAAAAGCCTGGTGCTTGCTGGGTCAAAGCCTTCTCAATATTTTTCGGCAGCCATGCATGCACAAAATATGGATTCATCCTTTGTGGGTGAAAGCTCTAAGCTCAAGAAAGTGAACGGGTGCTTGTTGCAGAGTCAAGATCGCCCTGTTCTAGTTATTTCTCTCGAATCGGTTTAGGACATAGCTTATTGGAGCCAACATGTTTTGATCTGTAAGTTCTTGGGTATTTGTGTCCCTCTCTCAGTGCTAGAGTCTTGGATCCATTGGACTTGGCAGGTTGAAGGTGATTTCGATCTTTTGGTGGCTACGAATGGCTATTTCATGGTTGATTTTTCTTGCATCTCCGATCGTAATTGGGTTTTTGAGGGAGGGCCATATTTTTACAATCATGTTGGCTTGTTCATTAAGCCCTGGCATGGAGGTTTTAATACGATAGAGGATCTTCCTACACGGGTTGCTGTTTGGGTCTGTCTTCCATGGCTGCCATTGGAGTTTTGGAGGGAGAATATTCTACACTGGATTGCTGCTTTGTTGGGGAAGTTGACTACCATTGCTCAAAATACTTTGGATAAAAAGTTATTCTCTTATACTCGCATTTGTGTTGAAATTGATTTAAATAACCCTTTGCCAGATTCTTTGGAAATTTGTATTGGTTCTGCCTTGTGGATTCAACTGTTAGATTATGAGTCCCTTCCTTTTCGTTGTCACTTTTGTCACGAGTATGGACACCCTTAGCACCAATGTCCTCAGGCTTCCAAAGTAGTGGGGGCTTCCTCTTCTCCTTCTTCTGGGCCTTCAGTGGAGAAGGGGGACAAAGGAAAGGCACCTGTGGTTGAGGGTGGGCCTGATAAGGATGGCTTTATTCATGTTAAGCAAAGAACTAAAGGGAGGGGTCAGAAGTGAGCCTATAAGGATAGATAAAGTGATCAAAGTTTCAATCGGTTTGAGGTCCTCAATAATTAGGCTTTGGAGGAAGGGATTCCTATTGATATTTATTCTGGGGCCACTAGTATGGATGTTGGGTTGGATATAGGGCTGGAGCAAGCAATTGTTGTTTAGAATATTTCTTTGGCTTTGGAGCAGGGGATTTCTGAGCCTTCCGGGGCCTTTGCAGATGTGCAAGATGATATATTTTTAGTGGATTTAGCTAAGGCGGTGTTCTCTTCAGGTAAAGGGTGGGGATCATTTCTTGCTTTGGGGGTGCTGCAACGCCCTCTCAAGAAGGGGCATTTTGAAAATTCTTCGAAAGCTGGTTGTAAGAAGGATGTGGACAAGCTTAAATCTACTGGGGATCTATTGGTAGAATCTGGTGCTATTAAGACCCTTGAGGCCCACTTCTCTCAACCTTCCTCATGATTATTCTCTCATGGAATTCAAGGGGGTTGAATAGTACCTCTAGACAAAAGGCTATTCAAGATTTGATTGTTGTTCATTCTCTAGATATCTTTTGTGTTCAGGAAACTAAGCTTCACGTGGACCTCATGCTTCAACATGCTCCTCGTATTTGGTTTTCTGGCCAGTGTCAATGTATTGGGTCTAGGGGAACCTCTAGAAGTCTGACTCTTTTTTGGGATCCTTGTAAGGTTGTTCCTCTTTGGTGGATTTCAAGCCAGTCTGTTATTTCTGTGGTGGCTTCAGTTTTAGAATTTGGTGAGACTATTTTGGTTAGTAATGTTTATGCCCCAATTGACATCCATGGTAAAATCCAACTTTGGGATCATATTAGGCATATTAGGTCTTGTGCTTCCTTTCTGCCTTGGATCTTAGCTGGTGATTTCAATTTGGTGTTGAGCTTGGAGGAGAAAAGGGGAGGGTTGCCTAGGCTTGGTCCTGCTTTAGATCTGTTTCAGACTAATGTGGACTCTCTTGCTCTAGTGGATGTTAAACCCTCTAATGGGATATTAACTTGGAATAATAAGTAGAGTGAGCCTAAAGTGATTTCCCAGCAGCTAGATTGATTCCTTGTCTCTAGCTCTTGGGTTAGAGGTAGCTTGGTCATTTTCTCTGAGATTCTTGACTGGTGTGGCTCTAATCATTGGCCAATTAAGTTTTTGGCCTCAAATATCCTAATCCAAAAGGAATCACCGCTTGGGGTGGAAGCTTATGTGGCTTCGTGATTCTTCTTTGGGTGATCTTGTTGCTCAGTGGTGGTGGGATGGAGCCCCTCCGTATGGTACAACTATGTATTCTCTAGTTAAGAAGCTGCAATATGTCAAGTATCATTTTAAGCGATGGAATAGGTCATGTTTTAGTAATTTTTGAGCTAGGAAAAGAGACGTGCAAGATCGCCTTGTTGTTATTACTCGCCAGATTCAGGATTTGGGATTTTCGGAGGCTCATGGGCATGCTGAGGCCTAGGCTTTGAAATTGGTGGAGGAGTGGGAGCTTTGTGAGGAGATTTTCTAGAAACAAAAGGCTAGGATTGACTGGCTTCAAGAGGGTGATAGGAATATTGCTTTCTTCCATCATTATGTGCAAGCTCATCGGAATAAGTGTTATATCTCTTCTCTTGTTAATTCTAAGGTTTTTTCGATTTCTTCGCAACAGGCTTTGTCTAGAGAGGCTCGTCAGTTTTACTCTGGTATGTTTACTAAGGATTTACTTCCTACTGAGGCTGATGAGAATATGGTCCTTGCTTGCATTCCTTCTTTGATCTCTAATGATTTGAATGATTCTCTTACTTATCTGATTTTTCTGTTTGAAGTGGAGGAGGTTGTGTTTGGGATGAATAAGGGGAAAGCTCCTAGCCTTGATGGTTTCCCGGTTGAAATTTTCCAAGAGTTTTGGGATATTGTGAAGCTAGATTTATTGGAGGTTATCGGGGAGTCTGTTCATAGTAAGCAGATGCTTCGAGCCCTAAATGCTACTTTTCTAGTTCTCATTCCTAAAAAGGAAGGTGCTAACATGCTAGAATTATTTAGACCTATTGTGCTTTGTAATGTGGTTTGCAAGATTATTATGAAATTGATTCTTGAAGGAGGCTCCAAATATTGTTTTTCTGTGATCATTTCTAAGGGCAAAGGCGACTTTGTGGTAGGTCATCAAATTTTTGGATGGAGTGGTGGTTGCATCCCGAAGTCATTCATTCCATGGCAACCTCTAAGGACGGAACTATGTTTATCAAGTTAGATATGGCCAAAACATGACAAAGTTAAATGGAGTTTTAGGCTAAAGTTGTCATGGCCCAAGTGCAACTTCTTCATGTGGTTAGTGGTTCCAAGAGTGCGATTGTCTTAGCAGGATAATTTATGCAAGCGTGGGTTTCAAGGCCCATTTATGTGTGTTTTGTGTCATGTGGATGTGAAGAGTGTCTCCCATCTGCTTCAATGTTCTATGCTAGGGAGATTTGGCATTTCTGGTGGGAGGTGTGGAATACGACTTGTTGGCATGCTTCCTCTTTGGTCGAGTTTGGGGAATGGTGGGGCAGGGCCCCTATTTCTACCTCCTTTCTTTAGGCTGCTTAGGCTCTTGGGCCATCCTTTATTATCTGGAACCTGTGGTTGGAGAGGAATAGGAGTATTTTTCAAGATTCTTTGTTGATGGCCCCTCACCTATGGGGGAAAATTCTTCATTCTTTAGGGGAAACTATTGTGGATAAGTGTGATATGATTGCGTTGGTGGACCCTCGTGATGTTGGTTGTTATAATCATCTTCTTCTTCCTCCTCCACAATGACAGCTCATGCACAATAGATGTAGACATCCTACCCCGAAGGTGAATAGGGAGGGAAGATGGACCCCTCCTCCTCATGGAGTCCTAAAAATCACTCGGATGGCTCTTCTCATGGAAATATGGGTCATGTTGGCATTGGGGGTGTTGGTCGGGATAGCTCTAGAGATGTTCAGTTTATCTTCTCTATTTATAAGGGTCTTCATACTAATAATCTTATGGAGGCTTAGACCATTTTAATGGCTATGGAGCAGGGCAGTCATTTGGGATGGCGAAGGATCATATGTGAGTCTGAATCCCAGGTTGTGGTGAACTTACCGAAGAGGTGACATTTAGATGATGTGAGTTGGTAGCTGGCTCTGATTGTTGAACAAATTCTCACTCTTTGTGCTTCTTTGGAGTATATTACTTTCACTCATATTCCTCATGAATGGAATGGTGTTGCTGATTGCTTGGCTAAATGGGCTTCTAATCATATTCATGATTGGAATTTGGTGGATTGGGGTCAACTACCCCTAGATTTGTCTCATCAATTGGATCACTTGGTTGAACTTGATAGGGATATTTAAGGCCTTTGCTTTGTAATGTTTCCTTGTTTTAATAAAAAATTTACCCCTCCTTGATGTTAAAATTTCCTGAATTGAAACAATTATTGAATGTCTTCTTTGAATATTTCCAAGCCGTTTCTTAAATCATTTTGTGCATATTTTGTAAATTTATTGCTGCTGTTTAAGCCCCATTTCTTTGGGTATTTTGTTTATTTTGTTACTCTCTCTACACTTCCTCAATTCGATTGCATTGGTGCAAGTTTCTTTATCCCATCATTATCTATATTAGGCTCCAATTTATTTTCTCC